>CM057810.1:2897823-3247823 GCA_030067965.1 Latrodectus elegans
GTAGAGAAAGAGAAAATAAATCCTTTAAAGGATTAAAAACATGACAATTTGTTTCTACTGAGTGCAAATTGTAAATAAAATTTTCATGTATTAAATTTTATTAAGAGTTTACTGTTGTAAAAATGATAATGTTTAATTAAAACATTTAATATATTCCTTAATAAATAACATTTCTGTTTATATTGAGCACTAATATGTGTAGTGGTTCCGCTGCCAAATGTAAGCAAACACCAAAATGGTAAAAAGGTGGATGGATACAAGGCACGCGGAGTAAGAATAAACTTTCTTACCGGACCGGTGTGATTAAGCAGAGACGCTTCTCGGCAGTCTGCTCTCAGCCGTGGAACTGAGCGATAACAGCGGAACACTCGCTGCTTCATTTTGTGAATATTCGTCAAATCTTGCTAATTTTTTCATTTTCTATTTATGCGATGTCTCATTTAAATTAATTGTATTTTATGAAGATTACTAATTAAATTGTTATTTCTGTATTTAATATTGTTTTTATTTATTCATCGACAATTACTATAAATGGTGACTTTGGACAATGTTTAACACATGAATCTTCTGATCGTCGACATTTTGTTTTCGAACTGCATCCAAGATACTGTGAGTACGAACTAATGAGTATTTTTCTAATGTTATCATCTTTTGCGCCTCTGAAATAACGTATTATTTTTGGATTTTACTTAAAAGAACAACATGCCAAATGAAACCGAAAATCAACAGATTGCGGCTTTATATGTCGACGTAAAGCCATCCCCATTTTGGAGAGCAAATCCGGAGATATGGTTTAAGCAGATGGAAAGCCGATTGACGCTTGCTGGAGTCACTACTGAATTGACAAAATTTCATCACGTGGTCTCCGCTTTACAACCAGAGGAGTAAGCTGTGGTCGGTGACATCATCCTTAATACACCAGAAGTTAATTTTTTCGCCGCAATAAAAAACGACTGTGTGATCAATATGCAGATTCGGAATCGCAGAGACTAAGAGACTTAATATCTGGAATGCAACTTGGTGGTCGCTGCCCTTCACGACTTCTATTCGAAATAAAAAGCAAGGCTGGTACGAAAATGAACGATGATCTACTAAAATATTTATTTTTACAAAGACTTCCAACCCATGTGTAATAAGTTTTGGCGATTTCAAACGACAATTTAGATAAGCTTGCCGAAATGGCAGATGTATTATGTCAACAACAACTAGTGCTTCCTCAGTTAACGCCGTCGCAGCTCTTGCAGTTGAGCCAGATTTACGGACAATGTTATGTGAAATAACTACCCGTCTCTCTCGTCTGGAATACCGTTCACGCTGCCATTCAAGAAACCGCAGTCAACAGCGCTCTACAAGCCGAAATAGACAATCACAGAATCCAACACACTGCTGGTACCACAAAAGATTTCAACAAAGAGCAACTAAATGCCGAGAGCCCTGTTCCTTCCAGGAGGAAAACTGATAGAGCCGTCATCCAATCAAAAGGGTGACGGCGAGGCGATGATTCAATGTCAGTATTTGGCGGATAAAATATCTTCCTCACGATAGCTCATCAATACTGGAGCGGATGTGTCCGTGGTTCCTCATACTGTCTATAAGCCAAGCAGTCAAGCTATGCAGATGCAACTTTTTGCTGCAAACGGGACAGTGATTCCAACTTTCGATCAACGCCTGCTGAAATTAGTTCTTGGTCTGCTAAGAGCATTCAACTGGTACTTCATCATCGATGCCGTGTCTCAACCGATTATAGGTGCTGATTTCTTATGCCATTTTGGACTTGTAGTAGACATTAAGAATGGTGTTTTAATTGACCCTTTAACACCTCCTTAGAGTCTAAAGGAACTTTATATGCTGGAAATTACTCTGCGGTTAAGGCAATCATTGAGGACTCTAAGTTCCACAAATTGTCAGCAGAATATCTTATGTTCATTAAAGCAAATACTACGCCAAATGAAATTGTTCACGTAGTGGAACATTGGATTCAAACAAATGGACTTCCAGTATTCTCAAAACCCAGACGATTATCACCAGATAAACTGAAAGCTGCAAAGCAAGAGTTTGAATTCCTTGTAGATTCTGGAGTCTGTCGACCATCTAAAAGCTGTTGGGCAAGCCCATTCCACATGGTGCCTAAGAAAAATGGGGACTGGCGACCCTGTGGTGATTTTCGTCGACTTAATAGTGTCACCGTTCCCGACAGATAACCTGAACCCAATATTCAAGACTGTTTTCAAGTGTTGGAAGGAAAAACAGTATTTTCTAACTTAGATCGTGAAACGGCATATTATCCTATCCTTTTCGCAAAGAGGATGTTCCAAAAACTGCAGTAACAACTCCGTTTGAACTTTTTCGAGTTCTGATTCGTGCCACTCGGCTTGTCTAATGCTGCAGCAACAATCCGACGATTTATTCACAAAGTTTTGAGTGAATTCGAATTTTGTGTGCCTTACTTTAATATTGTGCTGGTGGCGTCAAAAGAGGGTGAGGAACACTTAGCACATTTGAAACGGATCTTCCAGAGATTTTCGGAATATGGAGTGACCCTAAATATAAATAAATGTGTTTTAGGACAAGCTTCAGTAGAATTTCTTGAACATCTGGTGCCATCTAAAGGAATCATGCCCCTTCCCAAAAAAGTAGCAGCAATTACAAATTTTACTGTTACTTTTAAAGAATTACGTCGTTTACAAGGCATTATAAATTTCTATCGAAGATTGATTTATATCTCGAGCTGCACAAACTCAAGCAGTTCTAAATGAATATCTAAGGGGAGTCAAAAAGAACGACAAATCAACAATAAACTGGATAATTGAGGCTGAAACTGCCTTTGAAAAGTGTAAGCAAGACTTAGCAGAAGCAGCGACTCTTCAGTTCCCGGTGTTAAATGCACCGTTGGCAATTGTTGTGGACGCTTCAGATACAGCTGTGGGGGCCGCCTGGCATCAATAGATCAACAAGGAGTGGCAACCACTTGGATTTTGTTCTAAAAAGTTCTCACCATCCCAACGCAATTACAGTGCTTACGATAGAGAACTCTTAGCTGCATACATGGCAGTGAAATACTTACAACATATGGTGGAGGGTCGCCCATTTACCATATTTACGGACCACAAGCCCCCCACATTCGCTTTCAGACAGAAGGAAGACAAATGCTCGCAAAGGCAACTACGCCACTTGGATTATATCACTCAGTTTTCCACTGATATTAAGCATGTGAAGGGAATTGACAATGTGGTTGCAGACGCCCTCTCCCGGATAAACATTGCAACGATAGAAACATCATCAAAAATTGACTTCCAGGAAATTGCTAATAACCAAAACTGTGATAAGGAACTGTCAGAATTATTGTTACATCCTGATAAATCCTCCCTAGTACTTCAATCTTTTGCAATAGGTGATTCTGAAGTTGAGCTGTTTTGTGACACATCCACCAGCCACACTCGACCATTCATGCCTGAAGTGGATAGAAAAAAGATATTCCACAGTCTGCATTCAATCTCAAACCCGGGGATTAAAGCTACTGTCAGGCTAGTTGAGGAGAAATACGTTTGGCCGGGAGTAAAGGCGGGCGTAAGAGCATGGGCTCAGCAATACCTGGCCTGTCAACGATCAAAGGTTGTACGTCATACCCAAAGCAGACTTGGAACTTTCATTCAGCCGTGGAACTGAGCGATAGCAGCGGAACACTTGCTGCTGCATTTTGTGAATATTCGTCAAATCTTGTTAATTTTTCTATTTATGCCATGTCTCATTTAAAATAATTGTATTTTATGAAGATTACCAATTAAATTGTTATGTCTGAATTTAATATTAATTGTTTTTATTTATTCATCGACAATTACTATATATGCAAATTCAATTCTTTGTTTGATTATTTAAGTTCTGTTCTTTTTAATGGTAATGTTAAATTTTACCTATTAATTTGACTCTTGTTTTGCCGATTTGTAGATTCTTTAAAAATTTTAAACATTTTGTAATTTCAGTTATTTAATCAATTTCAAAGGGTAAAGGATTAAATAGTATTATTATCTATACTTTAGGCTTAGCATATATGTAATTAAAAAGATAAACATTTCCAAAATTGGTATTATGATATTTGACGTGTCATGGATCTAAAGTAGACCAGAATGAGGTGTCTACTGGATTAGAGTACATCCACCTGATGTCATAATGATGTTAACTGGACAAAATTGCGTTGTATCAGGCTGTTACTAAACTATAGTTGATATGATTTTGTATTGTTTAAATAGTTATTTTTTATATATTCTTTTTTAGATGTAGGAATATATTACAGATTTATTTTTCTAAAACTTACGTGAATTTTATGCTGTAAATAATAATTTTTTTTAAATTTTATTTTATTATTATGACTACATAATATATGGATGTTGCTAAAATTAATACAGTAATTTCAATTTTAAATTATAATATGTTTTTAGTTATAAAATATTTATATTTTTATTTGTTTTGTTTCAGTGCCACTTTTTAAGATTGTTTGTGGGAACTTCTTCTGGGAATTGCACCATAAGCACGATTAAAAAATTGATGACCGATGAACTTTCACCTGAGTTTGTTATTTTAGTGCTAGGGATAAAAAATCCTTTAATGGACTAAATATGAAGCAATTAGTGCTTGGTAAGTGCTATGTTTGAATAAGCATGTCATTAAAAGTTTTATTTTGTAGAAATGATGAAAAAATACACTTGTCATAAAAATTTTTGTAATGAAATATATTCATGTAAGTGCTAATATGTAAATTCAATTCTCTGTTTGATTACTTAAGCACTGTTTTCATTATCAAAGCAATGTTCAATTCTATCTGATAATTTGAAGGTTTTTGTAACATATTTTAAATATTTTGTAATTTTAATTGTTTAATCAAACACAAAGATTACCATATTTACAAGGCTGATATTTCTCAGAAATTGAATTGCTAATTAAATATTTAAAACATTTACTAAATTAAAAATATAAATATTTCTAACAATGCTGTTATGAAGTTACTTAATGTCTTAAATTTGTGAAGGAAATTTTTGATATTTTCCTGATTATTAAATATTCATGAAAATTGCCTTCTGGATTTTTACTATGATTTTGTCTGAGGTTATTGATCTGAAAATGCTAATCGTTATTGTTAATTATTTTTAATGTACTTTATTTTCAGATGCTGTGTGGCGAGCTGAACAGTATTCAAAGACAACTGATGGTGAAATGGAAACTGCGATAATGAACTGGTTACGTCATGCAAAAGCAAGATTATGAATAAAAGAATCAAACATTTCAATTAATTAATATTTCTGTATAATGTAAATAATTAGAATAAAAATAGTGTGCATTAAAAGTAAATTTTATTAGTTTGTTATATTTTCTTCAATTATTTAAGATTTACACTCTCTTGCTGGAATGTTTTCTTTAACAGATTTTAACTTATATAAAGAAAAAAAATTCAGCTTTTAAACAATGAAATAAGTAATTTTCAGAATTTTATGTCATAGGAATATTCAATTGAGTGGAAAATTTTAGATTAATAAAAGTTTATCTTTTACAAAAAAAGACATTGTTGAAATTATATCTAATTAGTTCAAATATTAGGCTGAGAAATAAATAATTTTTATAAATTTCTCTTACTATAACATTAATTAAAAAATAAATAAACTATGAACAATAATTTGCCTGATATTAAAATAAAAAAAATTGTAATGAAATACAATTTTTTTTATTTTAATATCAGGTAACTTTTTTTATTTTCATATTTTAATTCAATTATGTTCACCCTCTACAAATAAAAATATCCTTGACTATTTTATTGTTACTCTCTAGTTATATAATAGTAATTCATATATTTATGCATTCACTGGAAACTTCTTAGAAGTAATTTTAACTTTTCCAAAGAAAAACAGAATCGTTTTATTTTAAACAATAAGAAATTAAATTTTCAAAAGGTTAACTATAAAATAATGAGCATTTAAAAATAATGCTAATTTATGAATCCTGAGAATTTTATTACATTAAATAAACTTGAACAGTAAATCTGTCAAAAATCTAGGATATTTGACTGAAAATTACGAAAAATGTGATGCAAAAGCAATTTCATAAGTAACAAGCTAATTAAAAACAATTTTCTCTTTGTTTAGTAGACAAAAATATATGAGTCACTAAGATAGATGAAGTATTATTTCAAAATCTTCGCACATCTAGAATACATCCATAAAACTACCTGGTATAGAGCAGTGCGAATGAATACATCCAAATTTCGTCCATGAACCATCCAATAGCAACGTCTCGTGGACGTAAAATGGGTGGATATTTGACGTGCCATGGATCTAAACTGGACCAAAAAGAGACGCCTACTGGATTAGAGAAGATCCCGCTGATGATGTCATATCGACATCTACTGGACGAAATTGGGTTGTATGGGTGGCTATTGAGGTTTACAAATAATTGTAGAATTTGTTCAAATAAATGCAAAAATCGTGAACTTACATTATCAGAAACGGATAATTACAAAGAAAAATTAATTTGTTTTGTTCAATAACATTATTTAAGTAAGGAAAAATCTTTGAATTTTATTGAAACTATTGTAGATTATAAAGCTATTTTAAGAGTTAGAACAAGAATGGTTTACAAGAGGTAATGCAGCAAAGTCTTTCATCTATCCAATCTAGTTACCAGAGAAATGTGAATTCACTAAACAGCTAATAAGAAAAGTTTATGTAACTAATAGCCATGCGGGTATTCAAATGACGCAATACCTTTTAGAAAACTATTGGATCATTATAGCGATAGAAAAACCATAAAAATGTACTATATATATATAATACATATATATAAATTATTCTGAATTCAGAATCGAGTACTGATCGAACAAAGACGAACGCTGCTTATGTACCCTTACAAGCATCCACAAAAACATGCAATTCAGGTGTTGAATTAACAGCCATATATAGAGACAAAGATACATACATCTTTTAAAATAAATAAATCTTTAAGCCATTTTAAAATTTCACTTAAATTACTTTGAGACTATTCTTCATCCTAAGAAATTTTTATTTTCCCCAAATTTTCCAATAACATTTTGGGAAGCAAGGTATCTGGTGTTAATAATCCAATTGCTTTGTTCTTGAAAAAAAAGCTAAATAGGTTCTGGCAAAGGCACTGCGTGAGTACTGCAAATAAATACGCCATTGAAAATGTAACAAATATTTAATAACACAAAAAATAACAAATACTTTTGGCCGATTAATTCGACCCGACTGAGAAACAGTTCTAAACTATTTAACTAAAAACAATATAAGAAATATAAGTTGCAAAGAACACCCTCTAGCATTCAGGCAAAACCTGTGGATTGCTGCGGATTGATATTTTCCACAACTCCCCACCATGAACTCTCCAAAGAGTCCATTAATAGTATCTATAGAATTATTGCAATAAAAACAAATACAAGAAAAATGTAATTACAAATTGACAAAAATTAAACTAATATTAAATTGTTACATTTTACATTAGATTACAAGCTTGCACACAAGATTATTCTAGTTTGCTTAGTTACATTTAAACAAAAATTTATATAAAACAGCTTTTATAAGGATTATTAAAATATTCAATTTTGGTGAACAAATTATTCAATTTTCGAAGAAATAACTGCAATTAGAAATAGGAAAAAAAATTCAAAATTTCACAAATCACTAAATTTTATCAACATTTTAAAAATTAAAATTCGAACATTAAAAGTATAAAAATTACCAAAGTAAAAAAAAATTCAAAATTAAAAAATTATTATTGAATCAATTAAATTACAATCAAACATATATAAAATTCAAGTTATAAATGAAGGTATTTTCAATAAATGTTTCAAAATATCAATAAAATACATAAAAACCAGTTCACTCGTTCAGTTCGAAAGGGTATATCAATGATACTGGTTTTCTGAAAAGTCCCTTTTTGGTTTTAACAATACAGGCTCTAGCGTGCCCATTTCTACCTTGAAAAGTTTCTTGAACTATTCCTAAGTCCCACAGCAGTTTGGATTTAGAGGATCCTTCGACGAGCACAACATCATTTATCTTCACTTCTGGGTAAACATTTGATGATTTATAACGATGTACAGTTTTCAAATCGAGAAGGTATAGTTCTTTCCATTTGATCCAAAAATGATTCAAAAGAAAAGTTTGATACTGCTTTCTTTTGATTAAAGATTCTCTATTTGACAGATTATTTGCTAATTCAGTAAAGTGAAGAGGAAAATCATGATTTTTTTCTTCCATATTGCATGAAGTCAAGAGGTGTTAAAGGATCGGGCTCAGAAAATTTATCTGTCACATAAGATAAAGGTCTCAAGTTGATAACATATTCGATTTCAGTCACAATCGTTGCTAGATCTTCGAACGTGAGGAGAGTCTTTTCAAGAATTTTTCTGAGGAGATCTTTTACACGAGCCGTTCATAAAATCCGCCCCACCAGGGAGCTCTTTCAACGATGTATTTCCATCGAATCCCACGAGATGAAATGAAATCGTTAAATTCCGAATCCCTTAAAATGTTGAAAAAATACTTGTAGTCCCTATTTGCAGCCTTAAGTGTATTAGTATTATCTGAATGAACAACGCTGAAACTACGTCATCTGGAAATGAATCAATGAAAAGCAAGTAAGAAATGTTGATGAGACTAGTTCTAAGTGTATTCCTCTAGTTACTGCGCAGGTAAAAATTGCAAAATAAGCTTTTTTGACCTCTTTGTAAAATACATTTGTAAAATATTTATCCTGCAAAGTCAAGACCACAAATTTCAAAGGAAGGACATTATAAAATTCTGTCATTTGGAAGTTGTGCTGTTATTTGGTTAGCTGGCTTAACATTGTATTTCCTACAAATTAAGCATTTATTAATAACACTTTTGACGAGTTGTCTTCCTTTCACTATCCAAAACTTTTTTCCGGCTATTACAAGAGTATCCGTTTCGTTTCTCCACCATGTAAATTCTTTGTATTCTCATACATAACTAACAATTACGAGAACTTTGAGATTTTAGGTAAAAGAATAGGTTGTTTTTCACCTAGAGAAAGCTCTGATTCACCTAATCTACCTTTTATTCGTAAAATATTCTAATCATCTAAAAAGGGTACTAGAGAACAAATCTTTGAACAAACTTTTTAGTTTTTCCCAAATCTGTCAACTTGGGTTCATACACTTCTTTCTGGGTTTCTTTTATCCAATATCCTTCTTACATTTTTAATTCATCCGTTTCTAGGGCATCCTTTATTTTTAAAGCATTTCTAGCATTGTTTATAAATCGAGGTACAAAGGAATTTACTCGCAATATTTTGAGATAACTCCAAAATTTATCAATATTTATGAGTTTTTCATGATTTTTATTCTAATAGTTCTAAAACTACATCATAATTTATTTCTGTTAAAGCGAAACCAGAAATATATCTCACTGCTGTACCTTCCTTCTAGGCTTTTAAGGTAAATTAGTTTTTCAATTTTAGATAAACTACTATTTTTATCGATTGCATTTTCAAACTGACTTATAAATTCTAACCAAGATCTGTGGTCACCATAGAATTTATTAACAGTAAATTTTGACAATTTAACTGATTGTCTAGACTCTTCTTTCGTTGACCTAAGTGCACTAGTAGAGTTAACAACAGGTGAAACAATTGGAGGGATAAGAGTTTTTATACGCACTCCTAAAAAATCTTTTTTGCAAGGCCAATGGGAAAGCGTTCCAGAGGTAGGTCCAAAATCAGATGGATTGATTGTCTTGATAGAGACTTTAACACTATTGGAACATCTAACTATTGGAACATCTAATTGGAAAAGTGCTGCTGAGTACAGGCCAAGATAGAATAAGCTCATTGAGAAGGCCAGGACCCACACAGGGTTGTAGGGCCATTGTTGATTGAATGATTGAAGAGTTTTTATTCTCTGTGTAATCTTACATTTATAGGAAATTAAATTTTCCATAAAAATCTCACATTGTTCGACTTTCCTCTCAATATCTTTAGCATCGATAACACTAAAGCTCATTATCATCAATTTTAAAACTATCAATTTTTTTCAATTAATTGATTATATAATATTTCTAAAGTATTAACATTAATTTCATTAAGTAAAGTGACATCTAAGTTTTTAACAAATCTATTAGCACTACGCTTAAGAGCTTTACGTTTGTTCTTAATTTTTCGGAATCCATATTAACGAATACATAAATCAAGAATAAACAACTCACCCTAATTATTCTACAGTGATAAATATCCAATCGATGGAAGAAGCAACGATATTCCCATAAAAGGTGAAGAACTATAAGCGAAGAAGCACTACAGAATGCTGATTGAATCAAACTATAAAAGTAGTAAAGTCTTCCTACAATTTAATGAAGTGCAGTGCCGTTCCCAGCCGATGCACCATGGGAAAAAAATTAATAGGTTATGGTAAAGGTACTGCGTAAGTACTCTAAATAAATATTCCATTGAAAATGTAACACATATTTAATAATAGAAAAAAATAACAAATACTTTTGGCCGATTAAATCAACACGAGCTGAGAAACATAGTTCTTCTACAATAGCGAGCAAAAACAAAAAGTGCGAGTAAAAAATCTATATAAGAAATATAAGTTGCAAGGAATGCCCTCTAGTGTTCAGGAAGAACCGAGTTGGGTTGCTGCGGATTGATATTTTCCACAGCTCTTAATAAGATCAAAAATTCTTTGTATAGTTGATAAAATTAATTTTTTTGTAATTTTAGTATCACAAGACATTCAAATCTGGGCAACATTTTAATGTATCGTTATCCGAATTCCAAATTACTCCTAAAACATAAGTATCTTTTGTCGTAGTGACCTCGGCAATTTTAGAAAACTCCGAGGAAAACCCAGATTCGTTATTTAAATAATTGAATGACAGAGATCAATTCAAAACAAAATACAATAAAACTTAATAATTTATTTTAGCAAATTCATTACAAAGGTATTTACATTTATAATTAAAACATTCTTGATTAAATATTTGAAAAGTATCTAACATTATTATTATTTTTATGATATTTACACAATAACCATAATGACCAGAGGGAAATGGAACGAGAGATCAGACTCACCCCTTTTAGAAGTAGTATTGTGGTGTCTGAGACTTCGCCGCTCTCCGGTGTCGATGATTCTCCTTTTTCATCCACTTCCCGTCCTCTACTCAGCATCTCCGCTTTGCATTTCCATTCGCTGATATCTCCGCATCTTACTTGACTTGCTATTCAGTATACCTCTTTTCAGATTTTGTCACCTCTTCTTCATCTATTATTCGGACATCTGCATTTCCATTCAGGACAGTCGAGGCAGGACTTCTCCAGGCCAGTGCAATCATACTCCGTTTACTCCTTTTCTTTGTCGGGCATCTCTGGGGCTTCTCTGCCTTGTGTGTCTGAGAGACTTCTGTGAGTGAGGACTTTCTCTGTCTCTGTGTCTGCTTGTCTTCCATTCTTAGATGCAGTTTTTAAATTCTCATCTTAGCTCCTCCTCTTTACACCATTGGTTTTCCAAAGTTCCATATAACGTCCTACACTCCTATGGGATAGGTCAGAAATCTCTCCCCCTTAATCCCGACTGGTCAGATTCACAAACAAAACATATCATAAAACATAAACTTCCCTTGCAATTTTCTTACGATCATCCTTCCCTTCCGAAAGGAAGAATTTATTCTTTTATTGCACTTGGCTCCTTGTGCCAATTTTTATTGTATCCTTTCCTTTATACTATTACAACTTAGTTTGAAAGGAAAATAGGAAACTCTTAAATTTAAAGTGTAATAAAAATATACATATCCATTTTCCCAGGGTTTGGTTATGTCGTTTTACACTACGATATAATCCTCCTCCCCTTACAGAAAAAAAATATATTCATATATATTTTTTTAAATTCTATAAAACATTAAAGAAACATAATAAAAACAAGTGAAAATGAACCTTGGTTTGTTAAAAAAAACAAACATACTTGTTAACTTCAGATAAACCACTGATTTGTACACGTGTATCATGGTATATGGTATGCATTTCTTAATAATGCATTATGTGTTGACTATTTTTAAATCTATAAAGAAAATCTGAAATGATATGATCAGTTGTCTATACATATCATACAAATCATCTAAAAGAAATTAATAACAGTTTATGTAAATTCACACAATCAATATTTACTATATTTGTTTTTATAACATAATTATAATGATTTGTATTATCATATTCAGGAGTCAACATTTTGTATTTGTCCATTTAACAGAAAAATTTCACATATTTATTTCAAGTCATTTCAAAAGATTGACGTAATTGTTTGACGTCAGTAATTCCATGCAAAACTACTTTATACATATATAAATAAATGTTAGAGAGTCTTCACTCTAAAATCCTCTGGTCCAATATTTTAACTAAAATACACACATCAATGTATAAAAATGAAAATAATTTACTCTAAAAAGGTATTCAATTTACACCGTACAAAAATGTATATCCATATGTATATTATGACATCATAAGAAATAATACTTATGATTCTTTCTTTTTTTTAAACAGATATATTTACTTTGTTTTTAATATTTGTGTTTGTTGTTTTTATATTTTTACAAAAAATAAACTTCTTCCAAATTATCTATTCTACTTCGTTTTTAAAACATGATTGTCGAAGAGTGAATGGGGTCTATTCGGACACTATCAATCACTCAAAATCTGTAAACAAGCTCGTCACTATAGCGACCTTCATGGTTGAAAATTTTGGAGTGAGCCAATTTCTCCTCTAGACATACTCCTTCAAACCCCCCTGTTTTTCTTTTTTACTTGCGCCGTTAACCGGTTCCTAAGACCTGTTAGTATCAGGGAAGAAGGGTCACATGAGTAGCCGACATAATGCCGACCGGAACAATTATCATCATCCTAAGTATTTTCAAGGTTTTGTGAGTAAATTCTCAATTCATTTATTTTATTTTATTATCTTTTTTTATTCACGGCATGGTTTTTTATGATTCATGTTTTCAATTGTTTGTATCCACTTAAGATTTATGTTTATACTGCCCTCTAACAAAACACGCCTTCACCCCGACCGTATTGTTCAGTCTCCGGGGAACAATGTTTCCCTGACTCTCAGTTCAGCCGGTGAGCAATAACTATCTATTGTAAATGCCTCCGTCTTTCGGACATCACTTTTAACCTACATATATTTACTTTTTTTGTAACAACACTAGGACCAAATCGAGACTCAATAGTCACCACATTCTTGGAATGAATGTGTTTCATTTTAAACGGTCCTAGAAATTGTTTTCTAAATCTAGTAGACTGATTAAGAAATACAATGTCTCCGACTTTAATTTTTGAAACGCTTGCTTTTTTCCATTGTATGATATTTTGTGATTCTTGAGCCTTAATTAGGTTTTCCTTCGCCTCTTTGCGAAATGTTTTTAGAGTATTAATAGTCCTTTCATAAAAAGCATCATAACCATGAAATTTGGGAGTCTGAGGGGTCGTTCCCCAATCGTCTGTCAGTAATTTCAGATTTTTCCCAAAAAATAGTTGGTTCGGAGTAAAACCAGTTGCTGGGTGTATACAATTGTTATAAAATGCTCCGTGTAAATTCACAGCCAATTCAAAATTAATTTCACTGTTCAATGACTTTAATGTATTCTTAAGTGAACCGTGGATTCTTTCTTGCCGTTAGCGGCTGGATGATATAGGGTTGTATACAAATTCAGAATTTTTAACTGTCTATTAAGCTCTTTATGCATTTTTGACGTAAATTGGCCACCTCTATCTGATAGAATACATTTAACTTTACCATTAGCGGATATATATTTTAGTAATTTACGAACAACTGTCTCAGTTTTAATGTTTGTTACCGGAAATACTTCAATTCGTCTAGAAAAGTTATCTATGCAACTAACTACATAATGTCCTGACTGTTGTATTTACTGGCTGGATAATTTTTAGAAATTAAACAACCCATTTATTTCTTTCTGGCTGGAAGTCCTTTTTTTTATTATATTCTATAATCCCCCCCCCATATTGACGAATTGAGATGCCCTAACGTAGGACTTGAAGGAAACCGGTTTCGAAAAGCGAAAGCGAAGGGAGGAGAGAAGGGACTTGTCGGCGCCAGAGAAAAAGGAGAAAAGAAAAGGCTGCAAGACTTGGACTCAAAAAGGAACACTGTGAGTGTGTGATTCCAGCTTGACGTTTTAGTGGATTCGAGTGGCAGGAAAATTGAAATTTCCGGTTAATAAAAGCCTACATATTTTAAATATAATTAAAGTTTGAAGAAGAAGAAGAAAAAGGCCAATGTAGTTTTATTCCGAAGAAACTGAAATTACGATCCAGATGAAGGAAGCCTCCTCGTACTAGCTATAAGCATGTTTTTGGAAGCCCTCTAAATAGGCCGGCCTAGTCACTGTTTGTACGTAAGTTAATGTTTTTTAAAATGTCCTTCCAGCCAAGTGTGTACCACCTATTTTATAACTTTAAGTAATAATACGAGTGGAGTTCATAATGATACTAAATTGTTTAAACAATTTAGTATCATTATGAACTCCACGTGAATGCTGAATCGTGTTGGTAGCAAAGTTGTAATCTTGATATAATATAAATGATTTATAAATAATTGAGTTATATGTGTTTAAATAGTTTTGTTACTTTATAAGTGAATAAAAAGAAATTTCTAATTATTAAAACAAAGCCAGTTTCTGCTTCTATTTTTCAGGATTGGATCTGGGTAGAAAAATAAATAAAATAATAAATACACAACGCAATTTAAAAAATAATACCTTATTATAATTTAAAATATCATTTATAATTGTTATTCAATAACAGTAATCATATACACAACAAAATGGTGCCGTGTAAAGTGGATTTTGAAAAACTGAAAATGGAATAAGATTCTGGCTTAGTTTTAAACATGGCTGGGTTTTAGAAGGTTGCACGTGGTACATCTCCTTATTTAATTATTTACTGTAATCTTATTTTGTTTATTTTATATTAAGTGGAATATTGTAACTGTTGTAAAAATTATTATAAATAATTGTATGAATTTCATATATTTAAATTAGCATTTGTTAAGGTAAATTACTTTTTAAGGAAAATATATTTAATCAATGTAATTATGAATAGCGAGACTCAAACCGCTTCATGTGTTGTCTCATTAGACACCCCTAATATTGGTGAATTTCTAAATAATATTCCTGTGTTTGATGGTAGTTGTAAAGATGTTTCATTATCACAATTTTTGGATAGAATCGATGAAATTGGTGACCATTGCTCATGGCGCTCAAAAGACAAATTATTAGCTCTAAAATTGAGAATTTCTGGAGAAGCGGAGGAATTCTTATCAAGTCAGGGTGACCTTAAAAAACACGGTTCATATGTAGATGTTTGCGCGGCGCTTCGTGATAGGTTTAGCTTCAGTCACTCTATGACAACAGATATTTCTCGTTTAACTACGAGTTATCAGTTACCGTCAGAATCAGCACGAAGATATTTTTCACGAATCGAGGGTTTATCGTATAAATGCGCTCCTAGTGAACGAAGTCGTGAATTCGAGCAATATAGATTAGATTTACTATTGTCTACGGCAAAAAATTGACTTAAGCCTGAACTTTTAAGAGGAATAACGCCTTTAGCTCTCACGGACTATAGTGAATTCAAGAAACAAGTCATTCTCTTAGAGGAATGCATTCCATTAAATAGACCGCCAACTACACAGTTTGAAACAGTCCATGCTGTAACTCAAATAAATGAGATAGGTGAACTAAAATCATTAATCAAACATAACACAGAAAAAAACTCAGAAATGCAGGGCTTGTTTATAAAACAAATTAGTGACTTACAAGCTCAAATAGCTGAATTAAAAATAGGTCAAATACAAACGCAAGATAGAAACCAAAGAATACCGAGTTTGTTTTGCGTCAGGTGTAAAAAACATGGACATGAAGAAGCCACGTGCAGAATACCCTTTTATTCCATCTGCCGTAAAATTGGACATGAAACGCAAAGATGTTGGTATTCCAACAAACAAAACAATTTTCAAAAAGGTAGAGGTAATAGAAGAAATCATTTAAACTAGCAATAGGGGGAGAGACGGCTGCACCTCGCTACTCCGAAAATAAACCCACACAGGTGCCTTTATTTGTTACATCCACAATAAATGATAAATTACCAGTAATTCAAATCGCAATAAATAATGTAAAAGTGAGTGCTCTTTTTTAGATACAGGCGCATCCTGTAACCTAATCGAATGAAGTTTTTTGAAACAATAGCTAATCAAAGTAGTGTAATGCTCTCACAATGTAAACTTCAAATTAAAGGTATTTCAGACCATGTGTTAGAAATTGAAGAAAAAGTAAATTTAAAAATTAAAATAAATACTAATGAATTTCAAAGCGATTTCTATATTACTAAAGATAGTATCTCAAAAAAATATAAATTAATACTAAGTAGTGATTTTTTGTACAACATAAAAATGATAATTGATTATAGCCAAAAACTATTACATAATGCAACTACTTATATTAAATGGAATTACCAAAATCCTGACTGTGACGAATTAAAAACTAATGTCGTGAACATAGAAAATAACAATAGTTGTATTTTTGGATTTTCCGTTACCAAAATAAGTATATTTCCTGGAACCGAAAAAATTATAAAAATCAAAACAAAAGAAAAGTTAAATTCAAATTTAGATTCAGTTTTAATAGAGCCTGCAAATGACCATGCGGGTGATAGAGTATGGATTGCTCGCTCCGTAAACCCAGTATCTAAGGAAGGCAATTATAAAATAAGGGTTGCAAATACATCAAAAAATACTATCCATATAAACAAAGGTTCAAAATTGGTTTCCATTGAACCTTTACAAATAACAAAAGTTGATACTAAAGAATGTAATACTTTTTCTACTGAAGAAATAGGTGATGATTTCGAAGCTTGGGGAGGGAAACTAGATTTATCTCATCTATCCGAAGATAACAAAAGTAAATTATTTCCCCTGCTTGAAGAATTTAAACATGTTTTTGCCCATTCTATTCAAGATTTGGAGGGTTGTAATACTATACAACATGAAGTTAATTTGACAGACGATATTCCAGTTAGGCAAAAATTTTATAGGCCTCCTCATCACCTAAAAGAGGAATTAAATAGACAGGTCAACGAGTTACTAGACATAGGGATTATTAAAGAAAGCAATTCCCCTTATAGCGCACCAGTGCTTCTCGTCAAAAAGAAAGATGGTTCATTCAGACTTTGTACCGACTTCAGGAAACTAAATGAAAAAACTATACCAGACTCTTTTCCTATTCCTAATATAACGGACTTGGTGGACAATTTAGGAAATGCTACTCTATTTTCTTGTATGGATTTATGTAGCGGGTTTTTCCAAATGAAAATTGATCCTAAAGACACATATAAAGCCGCATTTGCAACTGAGCATGGTTTATATGAATGGAATAGAGTACCTTTTGGTATGCGCAATTCGCCTAATAGTTTTCAAAGATTAATGGAGATAGTACTGTCTGGATTAAAACCTCTTCAAATAGCAGTATATTTAGATGATATCATAATTGCAATTGCTTCTTCGGACTCAATAGATGAACATTTAAATAAATTACGGTTAGTTTTTAAGAGATTAGAAGAACATAAATTGAAAGTTAAACCTTCCAAATGCTGTTTTCTAAAGGAAACTATAAACTATCTAGGTTTTACTGTTTCAAAAGGGACAGTTTATCCCGATAAGAAAAACATACAGGCTGTGTTAAATTTCAAAGTCCCAACCACACGTAAACAAGTTAGAGGATTTCTTGGATTGACAGGGTTTTACAGAAGGTTTATAGAAAATTATGCTGAAACAGCATTACCTCTAACAAACTTGACGAAAAATGATTCTAGATTCAGTTGGGATGATTCAGCTCAGCAGGCTTTTGACACTTTGAAAAACTGCCTAATTTCTGAACCTTGTTTGAAACTACCGGATTTTTCAAAGGAATTTACATTAAGTACTGACGCTTCAAAATATGCTTTAGGAGCTGTTCTTTGTCAAAATGACGAAAATGGCTTATCACATCCTGTTGCATACGCCAGTAAAAAACTAAAAGATGCGGAAATTCGATATAGTACAGTAGAAAAAGAAATGCTCGGTGCTGTATTCGGCGTTACCCACTTTAAACAATATTTGTACGGGAAAAAATTTATCATATATTGCGATCAAGCAAGTCTGTCATTCGCACTCAAAGTGCGAGATCCAACTTCTAGAATAGCCCGATGGGTAATGACTCTGCAACAATATGATTATATCATTGTACATAAACCGGGAAAATTAAATATAACTGCTGATTACTTGTCTAGGGGTGTAAACGCAGTAGAAGTAATAGCTTCCAACAACGATTCTGATTCCACAATGAAACTTCGAATTAAAATTCACCAGGAAAAGGATCCAAAATGCCAACAAATTATTAATTATCTGAAAATAAGGAGACACCGTCTCCTAATCATATGTTATTTTTGAAAAAATGATCTTCTTTACTGTATACCAAAAAAGGCCCCCAAACATCGTGGTGACACCAAAGATAAATTAGTGGTCCCCCTAACTTTAGTATCAGAAATAATGCGACAGTGTCATGATTCCCCAGTGGCCACCTATCAGGGATTTCAAAAGACTCTGAACAGAATTAGAGAAAATTTTTATTGGGGTAATATGTATAAACATGTTTTAAACTATGTCAAATCATGTACTTCTTGTGTTGAAAAGAGAGGTCATAAGCCCGAAAAACTAGCCCCATTACAGCGCGTTCCAGTCACGCAACGACCAATGGAATGCATAGCTATGGATGCCCTGGGTCCACTTCCTCTAACTTATTCAGGAAATAAATATATCTTGGTGATTTCTGACTATTTTACACGCTGGCCGGAAGCATATCCGACACCCGATATAAAAAGCGAAACCGTTGTTAGAGTATTAGAAGATTTTATCAGTCGACATGGTGTACCTTCTCGTCTAATTTCCGATAGAGGCTCTAACTTTATCTCAAAATCCATTTCTGAAGTGTATTCAAAATTAGGTATTAAAAAACACACTACTACTTCATATCACCCTCAGAGCGATGGAATGGTAGAAAAACTTAACTCGACTTTAATTAATTCATTAAGTCATTTAGTAAATTCTACTCAAACAGATTGGGACCGGCATGTACCTTTCGCCTTATTAGCTCATAGATCGGCACGGCATTGTACAACAAACGAAACACCATTATATCTCTTGTATGGCAGGGATATCCAGTTACCGTATTCTGCAATGTCTCAACCCGTAGCTCATAACTATGCGGATGTCCGAGAGTATGCTGGAGATCTAGTTGTACGTTTGCAAAATTCTTTTCAAATTGTCAAAAATAATTTAATAGCTGCAGCAGAAAAACAGGAAATCTATCGCCGTAAGACTGCAGTTGATAAAAAAATAGAAATAGGTGATGTCGTATATCTATATCTTCCCGAAACAAAAGCAGGGATTTCAAGGAAATTAATGAGACCAAATGTAGGCCCTTTTAGAGTTCTAAATAGAAAATCACCAGTAAATTACGAAATAGCATGCGTAAAAGAACCCTCAAAAACCCAAATTGTTCACGTAGATCGACTTTCAAAAATTAATGATAGAATTATATTCCCGACTTTACACGAAACTAATTCTACACCTCAGCAATCTACCGACTCAAATGAAGAAAGTAAAAATAGTTACGTCGTGGCTAATGATAGCGTGCGAAGAAAAGGTAAAAAAGCGTATGTTTTTAGCCCTATAATTAGTCCTCAGAGCAATAGTTCAACATCAATTCCAAATAAAGGAGTTTCATCTGTCCCAAAATGTGATCCTGGAACATCTCGACAAATAAAACATAATTATAATACTCGTTTCTCTCGAAGGAACTGTAGCACATAATTGATTGAATAAATGAGTAATGCAAATATTAATAAATGATTGTATAAAGTGTATGTACAACAATAAATATCTTTGTAATTTTGTAAATATATGCTTTTATATCTTGAGTTACTTATGTAACTGCTGACTGAATTTATTACTTTTAGCAGTCTGTAAGAAGTTTTTATGTTTTAAAGTAGCCAAGATTACACTGTGTGGTATATAAATGAATACTTTATGTGCGATTTCAAATTGGAAATCTTATTAATTATCAATTTATCTATGATTTTAAAAGTAAAAAAAAAACGGGGATGTACAAATATACATATATGTATATAAATAAATATATATATATATATAATAAAGGTTAACAAGCTAAAGCCATGCCAAAATAGTTTAGGTACCACATAAGTAGATCATAGAAATTGCATTAAATTTGGAGTATAAGACATGATACAAAATAAAGATTGCATTTTCCCTGCAAACTCTCGATTCCCAGAGAAGTGATTCCTATTCGGCTTAGAAGAGATTCACAACTTCACCTCTAAAGATGTATTCTAAATTGTGACTGTTATAATTGGATTGTAAATGTGTGAAAAAAAAAATCTTCGATTTTTTTTTCAGGTAGATTATTGGTGTTGTATTTACTGGCTGGATAATTTTTAGAAATTAAACAACCCATTTTTTTCTTTCTGGCTGGTCCTTTTTTTTATTATATTCTATAATCACCCACCATATTGACGAATTGAGATGCCCTAACGTAGGACTTGAAGGAAACCGGTTTCGAAAAGCGAAAGCGAAGGGAGGAGAGAAGGGACTTGTCGGCGCCAGAGAAAAAGGAGAAAAGAAAAGGTTGCAAGACTTGGACTCAAAAAGGAACCCTGTGAGTGTGTGATTCCAGCTTGACGTTTTAGTGGATTCGAGTGGCAGGAAAATTGAAATTTCCGGTTAATAAAAGCCTACATATTTTAAATATAATTAAAGTTTGAAGAAGAAGAAGAAAAAGGCCAATGTAGTTTTATTCCGAAGAAACTGAAATTACGATCCAGATGAAGGAAGCCTCCTCGTACTAGCTATAAGCATGTTTTTGGAAGCCCTCTAAATAGGCCGGCCTAGTCACTGTATGTACGTAAGTTAATGTTTTTAAAATGTTCTTCCAGCCAAGTGTGTACCACCTATTTTATAACTTTAAGTAATAATACGAGTATAACTTTAAACAATTTAGTATCATTATGAACTCCACGTGAATGCTGAATCGTGTTGGTAGCAAAGTTGTAATCTTGATATAATATAAGTGATTTATAAATAATTGAGTTATATGTGTTTAAATAGTTTTGTTACTTTATAAGTGAATAAAAAGAAATTTCTAATTATTAAAACAAAGCCAGTTTCTGCTTCTATTTTTCAGGATTGGATCTGGGTAGAAAAATAAATAAAATAATAAATACACAACGCAATTTAAAAAATAATACCTTATTATAATTTAAAATATCATTTATAATTGTTATTCAATAACAGTAATCATATACACAACATGACGCAAAACGCCCACAAATATCTACGCTAAGAAATTCACCCGGTTCATTGGGAATAGGAACATTTCCAAATTCACTTTTCTTCTGCCGATTTGGCTTAACTCTTGCACATGTCTGACATGAATTTATATAATTTCTAATATCAGCATATATACCGCGCCACAAATATTTAGTAATTATAATCTGATAAGTTTTGTCCGCTCCAAAATGTGTCATATGGGCGGCTTGAATTGCGTACTTTTGTAATTTTTTCGGTAAAACTATTTGGGATCGCAATTCCTCTACTCCTTTTATTTTCCCCCAATGCATTAATAACCCTTTTGACTCATCCATGTAAAAACGCGTAATTTCATGTTTAAAAGGAAGTTTACCTTTTTGTAAACCTTTAAGAATTCGCCCTATTTCCTCGTCGTTCTGTGCAGCTAACGCCTGTAAATCAATCATCTGCTCCTCGTTTACTATGTTTGTCAACATTTTTGCCTCCGAGGCGCCCTTCACTCCTGGCCGTTGAATATCGGGCTTACAAGACTTCTCCGCCACTTCCTGTTTCGCAGCGGACTTCGCTGGAGAAACCGCAGCTTGATCTCCCCCCTCAATTCTCGACATTTGACTCAAGTTCTCTTCTGGTTTTGTTATAGGAGAGTTTTTCGCTATTTCGGCTTGACCAATTTTCGTACTTTCATTAATATCCTCATTTGTTACTATCTTTTTTTCTTTAGGTTGTAATATCATTTTACTTTTGTTAATGTATTTCAAAACATTACATTTGTCACTAATTCCACCTTTATTTTCCTCCAAATTTACTATCTCATCATCAATAGTAATATAATTTTTGTTTGTATATAGATTAATATTCGCTTTTTTCATAGTTTTATAACTTAATATACAGTCATAATCATTAGGAAAGCTCTGCGGAGTAATAAACACTACGTCTGATATTACTTTTTATCCAATTTGAAAAAAAATTTCTACACATTGATTATATTTAATTCTTTCACCTGAAAGCGTTAAAATATTTGCATGTTTTTGTACGTGTTTTATTTCGATATACTGTCTTATTTTGTCAAATTTCAGCTGAGACAGCAAAGACACCGACGCTGCCGTGTCGAGAAGAATCCCAATCGAAAGTGGCCCCTTATCTTCTTTTCTTCGTGGGGTTCCCGGCAAACCTGACCGTTCTACTATTGTACCCTTCACCACTGGTAAGTTATTTTTGTTTATTTGAACAGAATTATTTAAAACTGTAGTAATTTTTGTATCATTTTCAGCTCCTTTTGCTATTACTATTCCCCCGCTGTTTACGCTTCTTTTTTGTGTGCAATAGTTTTGCGCCTCAATGCCTACTCTTTTATGTCTCCTATACTCAGAAACGGGTCTTATGAAATTTTTCTCCCCTCTATTCGTTTGTTTGTTTACTTTTGGAGCCGGCGTCTCCCTTGAAAAGCGTGCACGCTCCACCTTTAATTTTGACATCTGTCCCCCACTGGCTGAGGATTTCCACCCTGGGCCCCCTGAGGCTAAATTGTTGCTATTCCCCCTGTTTAACGCACTCCCCCTAAAGCGATCACTCCTCTGCTGATTTCGAAACATATTCCTATTATTTCTAAAATTCTCACAATATAGGTCACTCTTCAGCTGATTCGGAATCATAAATCTATTCCCCCTAAAGTTTTTATCAACATTATTGTTATTGCTATTCCTTATCTGTTTTTTTGATACATTTATTTTATTAAAATTTTCATTTAATTTTTTTAAATAAAAGCAAGTCGCAGCGAAATGACCTGTTTTTCCATAAAACAAACATAGCTTATTATTGTCAGTATTAGCGTTTTCTTCATGCTGAATAATATTTACGGTTTCCTTATTTTGATCCTCAGGTATCGCTTTTGAATTTACTTTGTTTAGTTGTAACTTTAGATAGAGAGATTCCGCCTTTTGCGCATCACTAGCAACTTTTACTGCTTCCTCAAATGATTGGGGATATTTCAAAACAACTGCCTTTTGCAATTCTGGGAGAAGACCCTCAATAAATCTGGAGAGAAGCAATTTATCATTTAAAGCCTTACCCTCACTTGTTTTTATTTGAGAAGCTCCTAAATACCGACTACCCGCTCGTCTAAGACGTTCAGCATACGCCTTCACCGAGTCTAATTCGTACATTTGAATATTTGAAAATTGTAAATACGATTCTGTTAAAAACTGTTTTTCACTGAAATGTTCTAAAAATATTCGTTTGATGTTTTCAAAAGAGGTTGAATTTTGAAGATCAATATCTTCGATTAAAAATTGTTTACCGGCTCCTGTTAACTTCGATTTTAAAATTATAATTTTTTCATTATCGCCCCAGTTGGCTAACAAAGCAACATTTTCAAATTGGGTAAACCAAAATCCACAACATTCCTTATCTCCATCAAAATTTGAAATTAACTGAATCATTTCCATATTTGGTTGAGAAAGTGAATTAATATTCACGCGACTATGACCAGAGTCTATATCTTGGGGAAATATCTAGTGAAATATATGGTGGTATATCTGGTGAAATGTCCCTGTTTCTTTTATTATATTTAGGCATTATGTAATTTCAATTATTCTCAAAAATAATGTATATCTCAACTGTTGTTTACCCTTGCTTTTTTTTAAACAAAATCAACTGTATTATACATTGCATATACTCATTACATAAACAACTATCTTTAACTTATTATCTATCTACAATATACTTTTCACAATAATTAAAAAAATAAACACATATATAGTCTAATTGTTTCTAATTATACTATGTTTATCATGTTACCAATTACACAATGTTAATCAAATGTACTTATTCTTTATGCATTTATTTATGACAATATTATATTTTTAGTATTTATGAAATGCTTGTATTAACATTATTATCATAAATATGAACAAACAAGCAATTTTTCATATTCCAAAGTAATCTAGACACTTCTATTCATACATTTATTTATGCCGTACTTTACTAAAAATGTTTCAATACTTTGTTATATCTCTTTCATAAAATTTATTTTTTATAATCATAACTTAGAACTTCAAAAGAATATCAAGTTTTATAAACATAATTTGCTAATATATTTCAATGAATTTGAACCAATACTGCTTTGTTAATTCAACATTAATATTTTATTACCCTAAATTGGATTCATTAACTTAAAAATATTATAATTATCTTGAACCCTCTCTATCTTCAATAATTGCTTCCTTTAATTTTTAATTCTCAGACAAAATTATCACAAAAAGACTAAAATATTTATCATTCATGATCAAAATAACTCACGGCACTAAAATATGTGCTCTTTGACTGCAAAAATAGTCACGGCACCAAATTATGTGCCAAAACTCAAAGTAAATATAATTTTTGCCTTAGAAAAATGGACACATGACGAAATTAAGTGCTTTTTATCTGAGAAAAATAGTCACGGTACCAAATTATGTGCCAAAGTCAAAACAAAAATAATATTTGCCTGAGAAAAGTGGTCACGGCACCAAAATATGTGCCATTATTCAAAAAATATAATAAAACTTAGTGATTTTTTAGTAACTAAATGACAATAGGAATTTGCATTTGTAATAAAATATTCTTGATTAAATAATTGAGAAGATTCTAATATTATTATTATTTTTATGATATTTACACAATAACCATAATGACCAGAGGGAAATGGAACGAGAGATCAGACTCACCCCTTTTAGAAGTAGTATTGTGGTGTCTGAGACTTCGCCGCTCTCCGGTGTCGATGATTCTCCTTTTTCATCCACTTCCCGTCCTCTACTCAGCATCTCCGCTTTGCATTTCCATTCGCTGATATCTCCGCATCTTACTTGACTTGCTATTCAGTATACCTCTTTTCAGATTTTGTCACCTCTTCTTCATCTATTATTCGGACATCTGCATTTCCATTCAGGACAGTCGAGGCAGGACTTCTCCAGGCCAGTGCAATCATACTCCGTTTACTCCTTTTCTTTGTCGGGCATCTCTGGGGCTTCTCTGCCTTGTGTGTCTGAGAGACTTCTGTGAGTGAGGACTTTCTCTGTCTCTGTGTCTGCCTGTCTTCCATTCTTAGATGCAGTTTTTAAATTCTCATCTTAGCTCCTCCTCTTTACACCATTGGTTTTCCAAAGTTCCATATAACGTCCTACACTCCTATGGGATAGGTCAGAAATCTCCCCCCCTTAATCCCGACTGGTCAGATTTACAAACAAAACATATCATAAAACATAAACTTCCCTTACAATTTTCTCACGATCATCCCTCCCTTCCGAAAGGAAGAATTTATTCTTTTATTACACTTGGCACCTTGTGCCAATTTTTACTGCATCCTTTCCTTTATACTATTACAACTTAGTTTGAAAGGAAAAGAGGAAACTCTTAAATTTAAAGTGCAATAAAAATATACATATCCATTTTCCCAGGGTTTGGTTACGTCGTTTTACACTACGACATCTTCTGAATGTTTATCACCAGCGACATTGCTTTCAAAATTACTCAAACTAAAACATTCATTCATTATAATTAATTTAGCATGTTTTATAAATTTATCTTGTTCATAGCTATTAAATACACCCGACACACAATTATCAATATAGAAGGAACGCTTAAGTTTCTGAGTTACGTGATAATATTCATTTACAGTTTTCTAATAAGTACATTATAGAAGCATTAAGAAGAAAAGGGCTTGAAGAGAGTTCAGAAACAGCCCTACATCACTCTAAACTAGTTGGAAGAGGGAAAATATCTGATAAAACCTGGATGGTGTGGTGCTATAGACAACATTAAAAAAGTCTTTTCAATATCAGCACTAATACCAATAGGATAAATTCTAAATCTATCAAGAATATCAGGTATATATTAACTCAATTAGCTTAATTCCTTTAAACATTCATTTAAAAAAGGCTTCCCTTTCTCTGAGGCAGAAGCATCAAATATAGGACGGATTTTAGTGGTTTGGCCCGCTAATTCAATTACTGGTCTGTGAGACAAATAATGACATTCATTATTTATCTCAAAATCTGGCACCTGTTCACTAATTTTTAATTTTTACCAATCCTGAAAAACACGCTAATAATCAACAAAAAGTTTTCTGCATCCTAATCTGTTAATAATTCGCGGGTGTCTTTTCCAAACTAATTCTTTATTATTCTATAGATTCCTATTATTATTTTTCCATGGGAGATCTACTTCATATCTTCTAATATTAAAACTTTTCCTTTTATTATTGAAATCCTCTAAATTAAAATCTTTTTTCTTTTTCAACTGGGATTGGATAAGAAATTCCTAAAAGTTAAAATTTTCCTAATTTACTCAAAGGTATCTTCATAAAATACATCCATAGAGTTTCTGAAATATTATTCCCCTCACATGAATTATATTTTCCAAATACAGTCCTCCAGAGTTTCATTTCAATGGCTGTTAGACCAGATTTAAATTCTAAAGGATTTCCAGTTAATAATTTTCCTATAACATCTGCTCCAATTAAAAGATTAATTTCTGTTTCCTTTCGAAAAGAGCCTCGTTAATAACTTTTATTTTCTATTAATTCATTCAAAATCTCTTTATTCTAGTCTCTTATTCTTTTTATTCTATTATTTTAGGAGTAAATCCACTGAGAACGCAGATGTTTTTCAGAAAGATCTGAAAACGAGCAAGTAAAAGTTTCTTTCAAATCGCCGACTTCTACAGAAACACTTGATGTTGTTTTGGTTAAGTTCCATTCCTCCCAAAAAGTGCATTGTTCACAGTCTCCTTCCTGATAGGGGAGGCGCCAAACTGAGTCATTAACTTTTCGCTTTTGTAGCTACTCTGACTCCCTGCGTGAAAAGTTTTCTGGCGATATTGACAACTAATCGAAATAGAAAGGATCTGCATAAAATACCGTTTCTCTTCTACCCGCGATAGAAAGGAAACTCTCCTTTTGTCCATTTATTTTTATCTTGCTTATTACACATAATATCATAATGATTATTTTTACAATAAGAGCAATGTAATTGATTCCTTAAGCTACAATATTTACTTAAATATCCGGCCATTTTTTTAAATAAGTAAAACTTGCACCTGTTTTGATAACAATTGTTTTTATCAATTAATGTCCTTTTCTTCGAATTAAAACGTTTTTTGTTAATTTGCGATTTATCGCAAAAAATACGATTATTAATGGTCTTACTTGAATTGTCCACGCTGTTACCTGTTCAGCTGGTTTTACCCGCTCAATTTCCCTCTGATTTTGACAGGTGCCGAATCCAAAGAAGAAGTAAAGGGTGGAACTCGTCAGGAAGTAAAGGGTGAAGAAATGGACTAGAAATACCATTTCTTCATCCTTTACTTTCTGACGAAGGAAGTCCATTAAAAGTTCTAATGATCTTATTTTTGAAGAGTCATGATTACGCCTCCTTTCCCAGGTGACCGATACTTCTACGGAAATGCCACTTTTAACCAAAAGTGTCAAAAAAATCTCCGCATTTTTCCTTAGTTCTTCAAAGGTTTTCCAATGCACGTAGCTTACTTCCTAGCTCATCATAAAGATATGGTAAATCAGTTCTCGTCCTCCTGTAGAGGCATAATCTTCCTGTACGTACGTAAATCTGCCCCAAACTTTCTTTTAACTGTTCATTTGCCTTCGTATAGTTATCTGCAGTAGCTGGGTAGCTAAACACTAAGCGTTCAGCTTTATAGCCCGGTTCCATGGATTGCAATAAATACTGAATTTTGTTTTCATCAGCAGTGGTTCTGTCATCATGTATTTTTTTAAACTTACTCCAAAATGTGAGGTACTCTTCTGCTTCTCCACAACATTTTTTAATTACAATTTTCGGTAATTTGAACTTCCTCCATTCCTTATTACATGGAAGAGCCAATTCTTTTAATTTCAAATCAATTTGGGAAGAAATTTCAGTAATTTGATTTCTGTAATTTTCTAATGCCTGGCTTCTTTTAGGATATATCTATTAACCTCTATAATGGGTGAAGATGATGGCATCTTATACATTGAGGCACCTCGTGGGTAAGTCATCTTCACCTCGAAATTGAAGGAATAAAGAAAGAAAAAAAAACATCCATATCCAAACAAGGTTTGAACCCGAGACCTACTGCTTCCAAATTAGGGACGTTAACCTCTCTGTCATTGGTTGGCATAAACTCCTTACGTGTTTGATAAAATACCTCTGTCTTATCTAAGAAAATCATTTATTTAAACTCCTCAGAAACGAAAACATATAGAGCAATCAGAACTTGATAAAGGCAGCGGCATAAAGCAGTTGCCCTGGGAACCCACACCAGAGATGCTCCATAGTGAATAGAAAGTTTATTTTACGTTTACTTCTTCAAAACTTTTACTTAACAAAATATCAGTGCAGTGTAAAATTTGTTAGTTTTTTGTTAACTTCTTCACCATTAATTTATAATATCAACACAAAAACTCTATTCACAAATCCCTGGAATTTTGCTAAATTTTTGTAATTACGATAAACAAATTTGACCTATTATCCTGTATTTTTAGATATCTCAGAATGTCATCGGTTTACAAAAATGCACGCTACTGATTAGCTTAATTGAGCCATCGTAATTGCAAAAAGTTTGGTGAATTCCACTCCAATGTCAGCAAGGATATGAATGCTTCGCCAAATTAAAACTGTATCACAATACCATATATAATCTCCCTCTGTTGTATTGAATTTCTTATTGTTTTTCTTTATTTATTGTTGTACAGATGAGGCCCTCCCAAAAGAAGATTTTGCTCCGGGCGCTGAGAGTAATGATGGTGGAAGTTTGATAAATGAGAAAATGAATCGTTAAAAAATGTCGTATAAAGAAGGTGGAATGTCTGTTTTGCAAGTCAAAAATCGAATCTTAATAATATGGAAGCAGAGAATTGAGTTTTCGTATTTTTTTTTCTATTCTAGTTTTGTTTCTACATAAGATCTATGAAGAATATTGGAAAGTAACACGTGATGTAGTATATTATTAAGAAAAATATTGGTTTCAAGAAAAAAATATATGGGTTAATGAACGAGAGAAAAATTTCATACAGTTTTGTGAAATTTAAAAAAGGATCTGATATCCATATTTCGATATCATTCAATTAAATATCCTGAATTAAAAAACTGTTTTAGTTTTCAAACATAAAACAATGTTAAATAATTTTTAAAAATTTAAATTAATTTTTTTAGAAGATATTTGACAAAAGATCGATATTTAAATTACAAATCTGATAAAATAAAATAAAAGAAACGAACGTTATAATAAATATTATCACAAAACTGTAAAAAATTCTTTATTTTCAAAATTTTTATTCACAATTTATATAGATTACTTGAGTATAATTTATAGAAGTTCTAAGGTAATTTTTGATAACCCTTTTCATATATTTTAAAAATAAATTTGAGAAAAAAATATAAGCTTCTTATCACAGTATAAGTATGGTTCATTTTGGTGTATTGTGGTTGAATTAAAAAAAAACACACACATGCTTTCATTTAAGTTGTTTTTTTAATTTGTTGTTGAGATTTTGTTAACATGAATTTCTATTTCATAAATTTCGAAGATGTTATGCTTATATGATTTCATATTTAGTTTTCGAAAGTTGAAAAGGTAAAATATTTTTCTTTAAGTTTTGTATATATATATATATATATATATATATATATATATATATATATATATATATATATATATATATATATATATATATATATATATAAGCTGATCTTGTTCAATTAGCGATAGAATGTGGTGAAAACTTATGTAATTCTCGATCTTTATGGACTAGCGCAAACAACTGGTGTAATAAAGCAACGCCATCTAGCGATCATAAGCGAACTGAGAGCACCAGACTAGCTCTAACCCTAGAGCCTAATGCTGCTCGATTATGATTGTCGGAGTTTTCCTTGTTTTAATATTCTTCTGTTTTCATTTTTCTGTGTAGCGTGTGTGATTTACCTGTGTTTTTTTTAATGTTAAATAAATATAGAAATAAGCTAGCCGTGTGTTAAATTATTCTTCACACATATGACATAGAAAATCTGACGCCCAAGACGTGCGGCTGAATCCAAAACGATAAGTATATTTTTGTTGTGATTTACTTTTTGTTGAATCGTCGGAGTTGATGAGTTTATCCAAACTCATACAATCTAAATTCATATTGTTTATCCAAACAATCATATATAAATTAACTTTGGCTTATCCAAGCTTTTAAAAAATATATATATATATATATATATATTTCGAGCAGCAAATCCGCTTACATGTCTCTTTGTTATTCATTTCTATTTTATGATTATTTTGCTTCTGTTTTGTATCAATGTGTGAAGTGTTTAATATTATTTTATATATATATATAATGTGTTTAAGTAGTCGTATAATTTAATCATTTATAAATCAGGTTACTTTAAAAACGAAATTCGCAAAATTGTTGGAAAATAAGTTAGTCACCCAGACCACTGCCGCCGAGAAGCTACGCGCTTGTTTTGTTTTCTTTTCTTTTAGGAATGCGATTCTGTTCCCGCAACAGAAATTTATTACTTTCAAGTGCCTTTCGAAGGAAGGAAGGGGTCCTTTTTTTTTCTCATAGCTAAATAATTCTTAAAAGAGAATCTTATTTCTCTATGAATGTATATTTTATTTTATAGTAAATAAGTATAAGATTTATTGAAATTGAAACTTATTCAATAAATAAAGTCATATGTGTTCATTATATGATATATAATATTGTTTTTGTATACATTTGCTTAATTATTTAATTGCATTTAAATGATTTTAGGAATAACAAAAGAGAATTTTATCAATTTTATAAATATGTAATCTTTCATACATGTTCTGTTTTAAATCAAAAACAAAAGTATTGAATTATTAAAGCAATATATTGCTAAGTATTATTTAAAAGAAATTTATTTGAAAATTTATTTTTGATTCTTGTATTGATCTTATTGTTGTGGAAAATGTGTATTTTTGTATATTAGTTACATTATCTAATGATTCATATTTCTGAGAATGAGTATCTGTCATTATAAAATTATCTGTTACTGCATATATAATTTATGTTTGTGGTCTATGGAAATAATTAAATAATCTATTTGAAAGAATTTATGAATATTCTTAATGATTTTTGTGCACTAATAAGAAAATATTAAATACTCTATGAATAATATTTCTGAAATTAATCTGTATGTTTGTATTGTTTTCTATATATTCAAAAATTGTTTTAAAATTTAAATGATTCTTTTTATATATACAATTCACAAGGTTATTATTTTCGAATGAAGTAGTAGGTAGTGATGATTTTACAGTGTTTGTGTTATATATTTAATATTTTTAGTAATTGTACTGGCTAGTTTCTAGTATTATTTTAATTATTTACTACAAAAGTATTACTTGTTGTTTTGTTATTCCAATAATTGAAATACATTATCTTCTTTTAAAATGGCTATACTGAAGTGTTTGATTTGATGTTTCTGGTATTTGAATAATTTTATGTTTAAGAATTTTCTTTTGGTATCATTTGATTTTCTAAATATTTCACTAATATTGAAAGACTTTAGTAAAAATGGCTTTTCTTGGCAAATCTAAAAAACAGGACCTCCGACCTCTTGCAACAGAGCTTGGTTTGGCTGTGTCTGATGAGATGAAAATAATTGACCTTAGAGAACTTATAACTAAAAGTGATAATTATGATGAAGAACTTGTGAAAAACATACTTAGTGTTATAATAGAAGATCGCTTAGAGGCTGAAAAAGTAGCAGAATTTGAGAGATTAGCAAAAGAAAAGGAAATTGTAGAAGAAAGATTGCGTAAGTTACAAGTTGAAGAACAATTGCGTTTAGAAAATGAACGTGGTTTTGAATTGGAAAAGCTTAGGCTCCAGCTCGAAGCTCAAAAGGCATCTACCTCCATTGTAGGCGCTTCTGATTCTGAAGGTCAAAAATTCGAACTTAATCGTATCATTCCTAAATTTAATCCAAAAGAGGATGAAATTGGTCTATTTTTAATTATATTTGAGAGACAGTTGAAATTTATGAATCTTCCCGAGTCTTCTTGGATACCATATTTAATTGGATCTTTGCCAACTGAAATAGCACAACTGCTTGCTAGAGAAAATGAACAAGATGCACAAAATTACCAAAAGGTGAAGGAAATGCTCCTTAAAAGATTTAGGGTTACTGCTGATAAGTTTCGACAGTTATTCTCACAACACAGAAAAAGTTCTGATACAACATGGCGAGACTTTTACTTTGAATTAGCCTCTTATTTTGAGGGATGGATAAAAGAAATGAATATTACAACTTTTGATCAACTCAAAAGCTTAATAATTGCTGATCAAATTAAGAAACGAACTCCACCAGAAGTCAAAGATCATTTTCTTGATTCTTGGGCAAACTGGATTAATCCTCTAGATATAGCTGAAAAACTGGATGCTTATGAGAATGTCCGGCAAGGAACAAAGAAGCAAATGAACCAGTCTCAAAGGGAAACATATTCAAGAGATGCAAACAGGAAAACTATCCCAGATAGAAAATTTCGTCCTGTGATCAATGCTACAGAAAATGCTCAAAATCGATATTCAAAAGTTCCAATAACTCGTTCCTCTACTTCTAGATTAGATGGAAGATCATCTATCCGATGTTTCGGTTGCGGAACGCCTGGAGTTATCAGATCAAAATGTTCTATTTGTACAAGTTCTAAACATGAAGATACAACTGTTAATTGCATGAACTTATTCATTAATAATATAAATACAGATATGTCAAGTATGATTGTCTTCGAATTGTTTGGTAAGAAGATTGCAGTTTGCGCAGATACTGGTGCTTCACATTCTATTGCAGGAGAAAAGTTATATAACTTTTTACGAGATAATGGAGTTGCTTTTGAAAACAAGAAAATTTCGTTCACTCTTGCTGATGGAAAACTTCAGTCCATGGTTGCCCTTAAAACCATCGTCAATCTGTGTATAGAAGGTAAAAGTGTGTCAACAGAACTTCTCGTTCTACCTGAAGCCAAGGATAACAGCACACTCTTAGGAAGAGATTTTCTCCATGCAGCTGGTATTGTTCTCGATGTTCAAAATGGGACCTGGCATTTTTGCGAAAATCCACAGAGACAGTATTTGTTCTATGTAAAACCTACTAATGCAAGAAAAGCATCAAACATTTCTAAAACTTCAGTGGTGCCTGAAACTACAACTATAGTTCACTTGAAAAGCGATGAAGGAGACATCTAACAGAGACGCAAAGAGGCAAACTAAATTGCTTACTTCAAAGTTACAAGCATTGCTTTGAACCAGGGGGAGAGCCCACTCCTTTCATTAAGCACAGAATAGAGACATTAGACCCTCATCCTGTATCTGTTCCACCGTATCGTATGTCTCCAGCCAAGAGAGAAATACTTAAAGAACAAATTGATGAACTGTTAACAAAGAATATAATCGAACCATGTGAATCAGCTTATGCTGCTCCTGTTGTACTCGTAGAAAAGCCCAATGGGAAAATCAGGTTATGTGTAGATTACAGAGGTCTCAATGCTGTTACAAAACCTGACACTTACCCATTACCTCGAATGGACGATCTCTTGAACGAAGCGACACCGACATCCTATATGTCTACCATTGACTTACAGTCTGGTTATCATCAGGTTCAAGTAGATGAGGCTGATTTGGACAAAACTGCTTTTATTTGTCCTTTTGGCACTTATCGTTATCTACGTATGCCTTTTGGATTAAGAAATGCACCTGCCACCTTTCAACGCCTAATAGACAAATTCAGAAGTGGTCTGAAAGATGTCTTCGCACTCTCATACTTAGATGATATCATAGTCCTATCGGATTCATTTGACAAGCATTTGAAAGACCTAAAGACTGTTTTTGAGAGACTTTCTCTATTTAAACTCCATGCAAATAGAGATAAATGCAAATTTTCTTGCGAACGTGTTAAGTACTTAGGATTTTGGATCACCAGAAATGGAATTGAAGCTGATCGAGAGAAAATTGCATCTATCCAAAGAATTCCTGTTCCAAATAATGTCAAAGAACTCCAATCGTTCTTACAAACCTGTTCATGGTTCAGAAGATATGTTCCGAACTTTGCGGACATAGCACGGCCTCTTAGCTACCTAACTAAGAAAAAAGTCAATTGGTCGTGGGGATTCGAACAGCAAAAATCTTTCGAAACTTTGAAAGAACGTTTGACAACAGCCCCTGTGTTAAAACAACCGGATGGATCTATGCCTTTTGTAATTCGCACTGATGCTAGTAACTATGCCCTTGGCGCAGTTCTTCTACAAGGAAATAGCCCAGAAGAACACGTTATCGAATATGCGAGTCGTTTGTTGACCCCAGCAGAACGCAACTATTCCACTACTGAGCGTGAAGCTTTAGCAGTAGTTTGGGCATTGGAAAAATTTCGTGGCTACATTGACCACCAAGAAGTTGTTATTGCTTCTGATCATCAACCTCTTAAATGGCTTCTGAGCATAAAGTCTCCCTCGGGACGCTTAGCAAGGTGGGCTTTAAAGATCCAATCATTTAACTTAAAAATAGAATATACACCTGGAAAGGCAAATGTTGTGGCCGATATGTTATCAAGACCAACTTACTTTCATGATAATCCAAACTGTGAAATGAATGCAATCTCTGTCGATATGCCAACTAGGAAATCAAGTGATATTCGTAAAGAACAGTTGGCAGATCCAAATCTGAAGAAAATTATCGATTGTCTGGAAAACAATGATAAGGATGAAAACTTTGCTAACTATATCAGTCGAGGATATATAATGAACGAAGGTATTTTGTATCGTTATTCGCCTGAGACGGATTCAGACGATGCGCAATTGGTTGTTCCTATCCAAGAACGACAAAGAATTATGCGAGAATACCATGATGCTCCTACAGCTGGTCATTATGGAGTAGAAGGTACCTACAATAAGATAGCTTCCAAATATTATTTCACAGGCATGAGGAAGTACATCTCTGATTATGTCAAAACATGTGCGGAATGTAATCGGTATAAACCAACAAATCAGAAACCTGCTGGTCTGCTTAGAACGCCTATTTATGCGCAAAGATTCGAAACTCTTGCTATTGATCTCTTTGGTCCTCTTCCAGAAACTTCAACAGGAAAGAAATGGATATTTATTGTGGAAGACACGAGTACCAAATGGGTTGAGTTATTTGCTCTTAATGAAGCCACAGCGTCAAACTGTGCCAAAACGCTACTTGAGAAAAATTATCTACGCTATGGACTTCCTCGGAGATTAATCAGTGACAAAGGATCTCAATTTGTTGGTGCCGTCATGCAACAAATTTGTCATTTGTTAGATATCAAACAGGACATTATCCCTGTTTATCATCCTTAAGCGAATCCCTCTGAACGTAAGAACAGAGATTTGAAACCTAGATTAGCCATCTTAGTAGGCGATGCGCATGATACCTGGGAAGAACATCTTCTGATGATTCGTTTTGCCATGAATACAGCTAGATGTGACACCACTGGTCACACTGCCGCTTATCTGCAATTCGGCAGAGAGCTTAGGACGACGGATGATGTTCGTCATGACATGAGATCAATTATTAATAATGATAACTTTGTCCCTGAAATAACGCCTTATTTGAAAAGGTTTGCTCGCCTGACTCCTCAAATCAGGGAGCGAGTAGAACAAAAACAAGATAGAAGAAAGGTCTATTTTGACAAAAGACATAGACAGGCTTACTATAAGCCAGGTGACAAAGTATGGATTACTCTACATCAAATAAGTAATTCCAGGAACAAGAAAAGTAAAAAATTTATGCCAAGACGTGAAGGTCCATACCTTATACTTACAAACAGGTCTCCTACCACATATGATGTTGCAGATCCTGCTGCACCTGATCAAGTGTTAGGTACATATCATACGAATGTGATAAAGCCATACCAACTACCTTCATCGAAAGACAGAGGTCCAGTTGCTCCCTTAAGAAAACGAGGGAGACCTCCAAAAATCAGACAGTCAAATCCTGGCTCATCATCGAGACGATTTCAGAGCCAGAGGGGGAGTCTAATAAAGCAACGCCATCTAGCGATCATAAGCGAACTGAGAGCACCAGACTAGCTCTAACCCTAGAGCCTAATGCTGCTCGATTATGATAGTCGGAGTTTTCCTTGTTTTAATATTCTTCTGTTTTCATTTTTCTGTGTAGCGTGTGTGATTTACCTGTGTTTTTTTAATGTTAAATAAGTATAGAAATAAGCTAGCCGTGTGTTAAATTATTCTTCACACATATGACATACTGGTGAATTAATTCTGCGGTGAAAATCATGCTTGGAGAATTCTTCGTGAATTCACAAAGAAATAATGACGTCATAATATATTATTATGTGACATCATTGTTCAATTGAACCAATGAAACTATTTACATCATAGTGAATTGCTTATATACATTTTGACTGATGGGCAATATCAGTTTTGTGAAATAATGACTGTTAATTTATCGAGGCCTCAGATATACATAATATTACATTCATTTATGTATACTGAAATTCAGAATGTGTTATCTCTAGACATTTTTTATATTTTGATTATTTTTCGAAAATATTGAAAATTATCATTATTCAATCAAACTAGTGTATATTTCATAATTTAAATTTAATCAAACTTATTGAATTATATTATTGTTTTGAATATAATATAAATATATTTTTAAAATAAATACTAGAGATAATTTTTTATAATAACTATAAATCTTTAGATAAAAGTAACTATAAGTCTAAATAAATAAATAAATGGCAAGAAAATTATCCACACAATTCAAGTAGTATTAAAATATTTTTCATGTCAATAATTTTATGTGAAAAACAATAATATAATAATACATTCCTGAATCTTTAAAAATCTAAACTAATTCTGCCATGATAATTAATTTTTACTTAATTTCTTATATATATATATATATATATATATATATATATATATATATATATATATATATATATATATATATATATATATATACTTTTAGCTCTATAATCAAAAATAAATGGTAGTTACGTATACTGACTTCAATAAATGCTTTCCAAGACCTTAATCCTCAATCAAAAATGTTTACATTATTGTATCTTTATATTTAAACTTAATTTGTGGCTAAGCAATATATACATAAATTGTTAACAAATATTATTTTAATTCCAATTTTTTTTTAAAAAATTTAATATTGAATTTATTTTATTAAAAATCAATTACACTTAGCAATCTCAACAACATAAAATATGAAGCAAAATTACTGTTTCATTATATATATTAAACTCAAGAATTAATGTTTTCAATAATATTAAATACAATACATATATTTAAATGTGCAGAATATGTTTTTCTGTGTATTTTATCTAAATTAATTTAAAGATGTATTTAAATATAAAAAAAAATTAGATTTTGAATTTCGATTTGTGTCCTTGATTTTGAATTTCGATTTATTTTCTTCTCATAAAAAAACCCGCGTTTAGTAATAATACAAATTATAACTCATCTCAGATTTTTCAAATGTTTTACAAAACATATGACTTATTTCCTAAAATAGAACATTTTTATATATTTATCAAAATAAGTTCTGTGCTTTGAATCCTACAGACATCTTCGATCTTTATAATTTAATATAAATTTTCTAAAATTTTATAAAAATGTTAATTTTCATAAATACATTTCCTTTCTTTATTTAAAATAAATTTTAGTATTTTAATAGTAAAATTTATTATGAATAACGTAAATAAAAAGTAAATTTTATTATTTTCTTTATTTAAAAATAATTTTCTTTATTTCATCATCATTAATAAATAATTTAATGAAAAAGTAATTTTTAAAAATTAATTTAATGACCTTTGCGAAGAATTTCCATGAAATTAATCTTCATCCTAAAAATATTGAAAAAGTTAATCGCAAACATAATTGCTGATGGAGAAAAAAATAGGAAAATGGTAAATAATATGCTTTGTCGCCAGTGCCATGCCAAATATTTCTAACTTTCTCTCGGAACGCATATTTTGTAACGTTTTCTGACGTCACTTGTTCGCCGAAGTTTTGACAGCGTCAGTTTTCCGCCGAATTCTTCCAAATTTGCCCCTGGCCTATGAGGTTATAAAAATCCAAGTTGCCAGATAAACATGGATTTTCGAATATATATATATATATATATATATATTTATATCACCAAATTCTGAAATTGGCATGATGGATTATGTGGCCGCTCTGTACCGAATTTTTATCAAAACATTAGAATTTTACGCACTTCAAATGTACCTGTTTCAATAACAATTGTTATCTCCGAATATTTCAGTAAATTTAAATTAATTCTATTTCATTTTTTATCTACAATGGAACAAAATCACCTAAGTGCCCTATCATTTTTAAGCATGGAAAACATTTTTGAAATGATCAACTTAGATTAAGTAATTGATAAATTTGCTTCAAAGACAAAAATTTAAGAATAGTATTTTGAGTGTATATTACGATATTGTTATCAATAAATATGTTCACTTATCTATGCACATAGTACCGTATTTACGCGAATCTAATGCACATCGTTTTTGGCCAAATGTAGTATCCAAAATTGAGGTGCGCATTAGATTCGAGAGCAAGGTCAGAAGTTCGCCGAAGACATCAACCAAATTTAAATTATAGCAATAGATTATTGTATTTATCGACTACATTTACCGTTACATTTATCGTTGACACATTATTGCATAGAGGATACTAATATTGCATAGAAATGGAGGGCAAACAGAAAAGAATGTCATATGACACTTTTTTCGAACTTTTTTTCAAAACTTTTTTATGAGCAAGTAATTTTTTTTGCTGAAAAATTGGCAATAGAAAGGCAGGGAGAGAGTACAACGTAGCTGAGAGCAAAGTTCGCTTGTGGCGGCAACAGAAATTGTCACTTTTTGCAGCTAAAGTTAGTAGAAAGAAATTCACTGGCCCACCCAGAGGGAGACACGCTAAAATTGAAGAAAAAGTTTTGGAATTTGTACGTGAAAGGATGAAGAATGGACAACCTGTGACTACTGACAAACCATAAGAAATAACCCTAGTAGCAGAGGCTCAGTGGCAATACAGTGGCCATTTACTGGTTTCATTGATGACTCACATTACACCGAATTTTTTGACTGGTCCGTGCCCAGTAACTTACACACGAAATGCTCAATGTTTTCCCTACCGCATTTTCTGAACGACACCGTCGTCGACCGCTGGTAAAAGTAGTCGCTGGACGGCAGCTGCAGCATTTACCATTGAGATTGAAGGAAAGTAAAATCATGCGCAGACTTCTTAATAGATCTACTCATGGTTGGTGGCCATATTTAAAAATCATAGTATTATTTACCTTTTCTGAATGTTTATTTAATATTTGGAATAATAGCATTATTTTTAACAGAATAATTTAATATGTACTACCAATTTTTTTGAATAAATATAAAGTATATATCTTTAAGATGTCTATTTATTTAATTCTATTACATTATTTTTAAGAAGTTAATTATTATATTGTGTTCTTAAAATTAAGTCAAAATAAGCAGTGCAAATAATAATCTATTTTAAATAATATGAATTATAAATATAATTTTAATATTAAATTTCACTTTAGTTTGTTTATTGTTTTTGTGTGTGATGTTGAATCCATAATATTAATATTATAAGATTATTATGATAATTAAAAACCAGTAGCCATCCTAAAGGGCAATGTTGATAATTTCTTATGTATATTTTTGATGTATGCTATTTTTCAAATTAGATTTCTGTTTTAATTATTAGCATTAATATGTGAAACTTGGCCATAGGTTAGTATTTTAAAATAAATTTAGTGATTTAACGCTTTATTCTAAAAGTACCTATGTATTATGATATGTTTATACGTTATGTATGCATTATAATGTGTTTATATTTACAAATAAATTCTTCTTTTGAACAGAAAGTAAAAAAGATATTTTCTACTATACCCCTGTTAATAAATCTGAAGAAATAGCTTCGGTTCAACAGATAATGGGTTTGAAACCCAGCTTGGGCTTGGATAGTGGTTCGGGATCTATTTTAAACTGAATGTCCTGGTTTAAATAGTTTCACGTACAAAATATGTAAATAAAATGTTTGTATTATTTTTAGTATTTTCTAAAAATGTAAATCTTTTTAAACACTACACGATGAAAAGGGAATATGTAGAACTCATTTATGAGTTTTTTCGTTCCCATTATTGGTATTATTGATGGGGTAGAATGGAAAAATACTGTTATTCATATATATGTGAGATATGGAGTACCTGATGACGCACGATAACTCATGACATCATCAAGTGCTTGCTAATTCAACAGCGATCCTGGTATCATTGGTTAGAAAAGGAACCAGAGTTGATAAGACGGTCATGTTAAGACGTACTTTGAACCTTAACGGTTCCGAAATATAAATGTTGTATTCAGAATCCTATTTTGTAATTATAATTTTATAATGTTTAAGGTACTATAATTAAAATGCAAATCCGTTGTATTATTAGTGTATTAAACTAATCCACATGGGGGCCCTGTGTGGCCAATTAATTTTTTATTTCAAATATATTCCAAAGAGATATGTTTATCATTCCCGCTGAAATTCTTCTACCGCCGCCGAGTCGCTGACAAGTTGAAGAGGGCCTGTTTCTGATTTCGATTTATGTATTTTCCTGCATTCGCTGTATTAGATTTCTACTTTAAAGAAGGATGAGTCACTCTTACTTTCAAGATGTTTCTAAGTGATATAACTGAAATCGCAACTGAAATTGCACTTAAGACTGAAAAAAAGAGAAAAAATCAAACTTCTTCTCAAACTGTTATTTGGAGAAGAAGGTGATAGATAAAATCGTTCTCGAATAAGAAACTTTCATGGATTTGATTTCAAAGAAAGGTGATACAAATTTTAAGTCTAAATTAGTTGATACTATAGCAATATTTTCTTTAATCGAATTTATTTCGATTGCTAATATTTTGAAAATCGATATTAATGGAACACCACCTGTGTGTGTGTGTGTGAATTGGCAGGAAGAATTTTATTATTTCTTACTAATTTGGAGTCTTTTCAAGAAAATGTAAAAAATTGTGAAATAACTGATGATGAAGCTGAAGCGATTCCAAATTCTACTCAGTCGAATGTGCAAAGCGATAGGGTTTTTCTTAATAATAATGGAGATAAAGTGTATGATAATCATATTCCTAATGCTAATTCTTTTCATACAAGATTGCCATTTAATTTCAATGATATTTATTATTTAGTTCCTAAGTATACAGGGGAGAAAAATGAAAATGTCAAATTGTGTCTTCAGAAATTTGAAGCATTTGCTATTTCATTTAATTTGTCAGATATTAAAAAATTATTTTTGCACAAAGAGCATTAAGTGGAATTGCGTTGTTATTTATCAAAAGCGAAAGCAATATTCATTGCTACTCTGAATTGAAAATCGCTTTAATTTCAGAATTTGATGAACAAATTAATTCAGCAGAAATTCATGACACATTAAATCGTCGAAAAATTAAAGATAAAGAATCAATATTTGAATATCTTTTAATTATGAGAGAAATTGCCAGTCGAGCTCAACTCGATGATATGGCTCTAATTCATTATGTAATTCAAGGCATTAATGATTCTCCCCACAATAAAGCAATCTTGTATGGTGCCACTAATTTAGTAGAATTTAAAACAAAATTAAAAATTTATGAGGAAATTCAAAAAAGTTGTCAAAAAGTGAAAACTAAAATTCCAGTGGTAGAACAAACAATTAAGAATCAAACTCAAAACAAAATTCAGAATATTCCTGTTCGTTGTTTTAACTGTGAAAAAAATGGACATAAATCAATTAATTGTAGAAACAAAAATAAGGGTTTTAAGTGCTTTCGTTGTAATTCTTTTGGGCATAAAGCCAGTGATAATAAATGTTCCACTCCCATAGATAACCACAACTCAACAGTTCGTACTTTTAAGAATCACATCACTTTTCGACAAGGCATGCATAAAATAGTTAAAATCTCTGGTATTTTGATAGATGCTCTTATTCATACCGGAAGGCATACAACTTTATTAAGTGAAGATCTGTATCGTCAAACTGAATTTTCTGAACTGACCGATTCTCAATTAACACTAAATGGATTTGGTAGTTCTAAAGTACAGCCACTTAGTTCATTTCAGGCAAATATAGAAATCGCTAATGATATTTTCTCTACAACAGTTTATTTTATTTCTCAACATCATATGAGTTTACCCTTAATTATCAGTACAGATATAATTATTCAAGGAACACTAACAGTCAATAAAGATGGTATTTCTTTACGTAAAATAGAAAATAATAATTTTTTCGTGAATTTAGTTAATGTTGTTGACAACACATCAGACATTGATTTAAATCACATACTTGACAAAAAACGTAAACCAGAAGTATACAGTTTAATTAACAACTACAAACCCAATAAGAAGCGAAAAACAGAGATGAAAATGTCTATTATTTTAAAAGATGATATCCCAGTTTGCCAATGAGCACGTCGAATGTCCATACCCGAAAAAGAATTTGTATCCAAACAAATTAATGATTGGTTAAAAGAAGGAGTAATTAAACGTTCTTGTAGTGAATATGCTAGTCCAATTGTTTTGGTAAAAAGAAAGATAATTCTATACGTTTATGAATTGATTTTCGTAAATTAAATAAGAAAATTATTAAAGATCATTATCCATTACCTCTTATTGATGATATATTAGTTACAATGTGCAAAAGTATTAATTTCTATTGACTTAAAAAATGGTTTCTTTCACGTGGATATTGACCCTAATTGTACCAAATACACTAGTTTCATTACTCATAACGCACAATACGAGTTCCTTAAAGCTTCATTTGGTTTAACAATTAGTCCAGCCGCTTTCAATAGATATTTATCTTGTGTTTTCGGAGAATTGATAGCAGATATTATTTTAATTATGTACATAGATGATTTTATCATACCGTCTAACATTGAAGAAGGATTATTAAATTGAAACGTGTTCTCGAAACTGCTTCAAATTATAGACTAAATATTAATTTAAAGAAATGCCAATTTTTGCAAAGAAAAGGTGAATTTTTAGGCCATGTTGTAGAAAACAATACTATTTCATCCTCTCCATCAAAAATAAAAGCAGTAATTAATTTTCCTGAACCCAGAGACGTCAAACACTTGCAATCATTTCTGGGCTTAGCAGGCTTCTTTCGAAAGTACATTCCAAATTATGCCACTGTTGCCAGGCCTCTTATTGATCTACTAAGAAAGTCCTCTACTTTTGTATTCGGTTCCACCGAAAAGATGGCGTTTCTCAAATTAAAGGAATTAATCACAACACATCCAGTTTTGCATTTATTTGTGCCAAGTTCGGAATTAGAAGTACACACAGATGCATCTAAACTTGGATTTCGCGCAGCTCTCCATCAAAAATCTGATAACGGAAACTTTCACTCAATTTTGTATATGAACAGAATAACATCTCCCCAGGAAGAAAAATTACACTGTTATGACCTGGAACTACTCGTTGTTGTAGAAGCTCTTAAAAAATTCCGCGTATATTTACACAGAACTAAATTTAAAATTGTTACAGACTGTATGGCTTTTCAAAAAACAATGGATAAAGCTGAATTAAGCGGAAAAATCGCGCGATGGGCTTTTTTGTTACATGACTTCGACTATGTAATTTCTCATAAGTCAGGTAAATAAATGCAACATTTTGATGCTTTAAGTCGTTACCCTGTTATGATAATTTCTCCTGATGATATTACACAGAAGTTAATAAAGTCGTAATCGACCGATGAATTTAGCACAAATATGAAAACGCAGTCGAAAATCACTTAATTCTGATTTTAAAGTTATAAAAATGGCATTTTATACAAGTTGGTCCAAGATCAAGAACTTTTAGTCGTCCCACAAGCCATGAGCAATCAATTAAATTCACATGCGCATTCTAAAGGTCATTTTTCAGTAGAAAAGACTACAGAAATTATTAAACGAGACTATTATATTCCAAATTTAGAAAAGTTAACCCAAACTTTCATCGCCAATTGCATCACATGCATCGTATCTTCCAAAAAATCAGGCAAACCTGAAGGATTCCTCTATCCAATCCCAAAAGGTGACACTCCTTTCGATCCATATCACATTGACTTTTTAGGACCCTTGCCGTCTACAAACAAAAATTACAAACACTTATTTTCTGTAGGGGACGCTTTTACAAAATTTATTTGGATATATTCTGTTAAATCTACCTCTGCACAAGATGCATTAGATAAGCTAAAATTACAGCAAATTTTTTTTGGTAACCCTCGTCGAATAATATCAGATAAAGGATAAACTTTTACCTCCCAAGAATTCCAATCTTATTGTATTGAAGAAAGTATTGAGCACCTACCTATCACAACTGGAGTACCTCGCGGAAAAGGAGAAATTGAACGTATGCACCAAACCCTAATTGCAATTTTAACTAAATTATCTATAGAAGAACCCACAAAATCGTATAAACATGTGTCTAACGTCCAATGCATAATGAACAGTACTGCCTCACAAACAACAAAATTCTCACCATTTGAATTAATGCTTGGCATTAAAATGCGAAATAAAGATGTGTAAGAACTGAAAAATCGCCACTAGAGGGCGAACAAAATATAGTCAGTTAATGTACGTCGATCGAGTAAGGCGGTAAGAGAATGACGAAGCGCAATGTTCAATAAATTTGTTATTTGTTACTGAAGTGCAGTATTTTCTTTTAGACTTCATGACATGGCTAAATGCACAAGTAAACTTAATGAAAAATTAGTTAAATGATTGCTCGTTAGGCTTTTAACATTTCAGAAGCGGGATATGTATCGTCCTTTGATGCTTGTTTTGTTTTCTTCTCCGATATCGAAACTCGTATGCTTGTGAATTACGATTAAAAATAGGAATACGCTCCTCATAAGTAAGGATTAATTTTGAATAAAGAAAAAGGAAGATTTTGGATGAAGAAAAAAGAAAAGGACGAAAGGTACATGAAACGACGAGTTACATCAACACGGAATAAAAGAAACGAAAATACGCAAGTAAGTTATCTTTTATATCTTTTCGCTTTTGATTTCTGTAAGCTCTAAAATGACTTCATTTCTGGCGAAAGACAAAAAGATAGATTTAATTACTTTAGCTACTGAATTAGGAGAAACCGTTCCCCAAGATTGTAAGGTAATATATTTAAGGAACATAATCATTAGTTCAAAAAATTATGAAGAAGAATTCGTTAAAGTTTTATTGGATAGTATTATTGAAGATCGCTTAGCTCAAAAACAAGACGAGGAAGAAAGCGCAGTTCGTGAATTTGAATTACAAAAATTACGTTTACAAAACGAAAATGCCGGTAATGCGAACAATTTTAATTCAGACAGCCGCGATTCTTGCAATTTGCAACATCTTATGCAAAAATATGATGTGAATGAAGGTGATATAAGCTTTTATTTTACATTATTTGAAAGACAAGTGCGACGAATGGGTTTAGATGAAGCTCATTGGGTTTTCCATCTTTTAGGACTTCTACCATATGAAATAACCCAGTGTATTGCCCGCGAACCGGACGATAAAGTCAAAGATTATTATTATGTGAAGGAACTATTATTAAAAAGATTTGAATTAAGCCCAGAAAGATTTCAGCAGAAATTTTACGAACATTCTCGTACAATTAAGAATACTTGGAAAGAATTTAATTATGAGTTACGAAATTATTTTAATAAGTGGTTAGATGGTCGTAAAATTACTAATTTAGAAGATCTTAAGGACTTAATTGTTACAGAACAATCAAAGAAAAGTGTTTCCTCTACCATTCGTAATCACTTCATAGATGAATGGACCAATTTCATTAATCCAGATAAATTAGCAGAAAAACTAGATTTGTATCAGAATGCTAGATTCGGAATAAAATCTTGTATTGAAAACAATAACGTGAAATGTTTTGAAAAAAGATCTTATTTTGATAATTATGTAAGCAAATTTAAGGATCGCAGTAAAAATGAAAAATTCAAAAGTTAAGTAAGAGAAAACCGCGAATTTCTAAAGACTGTCCAAAAGAAAGAAAAATTTTAATTTGTAGATAACGTGGTGAGAGGGGACATACCCAACTGCATTGTTCAATAAACAAAGATAAAAATAGTTTGACGGCAAATGTTGAAAACCTTACACCATTAAATGCTTTTGAAGGAAGCAAAAATAAAAAATTCTGAGCATTCAATAAATAGCTTAATACATACGGGATCGAGCATTTCTTTAGTTAAGAATTCGGTTGCAATTAAATTAAAACTGAATATAATTCCGTTAAAGAGAAAATTGTTTGGATTTGGCTCTACTGTTGCATCTGCTTTCACACTTGGAATAAGTCAAGTGGAATTAAGAATCGACGACGTCAGAGCAACACTCGAGCTATGCGTTGTGAATGATGATACTATGTCCTTTGACCTAATTGTAGGAAGAGACTTTCTAGACAAAACAGGACACTTTATGGAAATTCAACTCGAAAGTGATTTCCGAAGTTGAATTTCCATAAAGTATCCATGATTTCAATAAATTTCACATGGACAGTTAAGTTTATATCCAGAGAATACTGAATATCCAGAGAATACATGCAATATGAAGGTGAAGATATTACTGACAATGAAATGTTAATGAAAACGTAGAAAGACAATGAATAATTTAAATGAAACGTATAAAAGTAAGTATAATAGATTCTAAAAACTAAAACATAAAAAAGGAAAGAACATTATTAGGTAGGTTATAATTATAATTTAATATTCAATAATAGCATGAATAAATAAAAACTACAAAGAGCAAATTATTATATTTCACAAAGTTAAATATGTGTGAAATTAATAAACTAGGTTTACAAGCTCCTGATTTGATCATATCTTATTATGATTTAATACGGTGCTGAAGCAAAAAAGATATTTAATGCTTCTATATTAGTCATTTTTTATGCGTTTAACAATATTTCAATAAACTGGTATTAATAAAATATGCAGATTCATATACTAAGTGACTCGTTTTTTTCTCTGAAGGTACTTCTTCATTTCCAGTTTGCAGTTTTCTGTCCCTTAACTTTAATTATTAAAAATTATTAAAATTAAAATTATTAATTATTAAAAATTAATTATTAAAATTGTTTTAATTTTAAGCTATACCTAAAAAATAGTTATATAAACAAAACTCAAACAAATAAGACAGTTTTAGAAACAAATATGAGAATAACTTCTGAGAAATTAATTTTAATTAGCACACTTAAAATAAGAGAAGAATTAAATTCTAAGTTTTAAATCAACAATTACATCAAACAAAATCCTGTGTTACTAAATTTTCTCAACATATTGGTATAAAGTATAATCTTGTATATGATAAAAATTAATTTTGAATGTTCTCTTTTATTATTATTTAGATTCAAATGTTCTCTACCATGTTATCATGAACCACATCTTTTTCAAAAGTTGAGTTCAAGTATTAGCAAGGAATTCAGAAAGTCAGTAACATAATTTATAATACTCACAAAATGAGCCTCGTCCATCTCATTACGTGTACTTCTGGTCATAATGAGACAGTGAGTCATACTTAAAGCATGAATAATATTTATCTTTAACGGCTATTTTTATTAATATATAATTATCAACAAGATTTATTTTAATTATTTTGCTTCACAAGGAATTGAATATAATAACACATTATTTATATTATCAGCCTATTAACGCATTTTAGAGATTCAACATACAGAAAATGAAGCTTTTAAAATAAATTAAAGTACACAAATTTAAAAATGTAAAAGATATTCTTGAATAATATTGCCAGGGTAGTAAGAAAGATGTATGTAGATCGGAAATCACTTTCGCCCGAATTGGCTCCAAATTGCACATCTGGTAATCGAATAGTATTCCGTTTTCTGAAGCGTTAGTCGAATCGAAACATCAACAAATAAAACTAAAAACGGAAAAACCTATTAAAATGGAAAAAAATAGCACAAATTTTATTCAGGGAAAAACAGAAAATATGGAAAACAGTCTTGTATTATTAGAGGGAAAAGAAAAAAATTTCGATTCTGTTTTTGAAATTAAAAATGGTAAAACGGTAATTCCTATTATGAATAACGGCTCTTTTGATGTTAAGTTAAAATAAAATCAATATCTGAGTAGGGTAAAAGATATATCACAGGATTGGAATTTAAATTCTGAATTTATTCTTCCATTTAATAATTTATGTAATGCTACTGAAGATACAATATACACTGTAAATAAGGATAAATGCGCGATTAAAATAGACGATATTAAATTCGATGAAGCTATTTCGTATGATAAGAAGTTGGGAATTGTGAAATTAGTTAATGATTATAGAGATTGTTTTGCCATGAATATAAGTGAGTTGGGATGTACTACATTAACTAAAATGGAAATTAATGAAGTTCCAGGAAGCAAACCAGTTTGTTTACGTCCCTATAAAACAAATGCAGCTGAGAGAAGCTGTATTAAAAATATTGTTAAGGAATGGAAAAAAAAACAAAAACAAAATAGTTTCCGTAGCAAGATCACCTTATGCCAGTCCAGTATTGTTACTTCGAAAAAAAACTGGTTGAGGATAGACTTGTTGTAGATTACAGAAAATTAAATAATCAGACAATTAAAGATAAATTCCGTTTGCCCAGAATTGATGATTTATTAGAATGTTTTGGTGAATGTAATATTTTCACGACATTAGATTTAGCTCATGATTATCTCCAAATACCATTAACAGATGAAGCTAAGTTAAAAACTGCTTTTATTACCCCAGTGGAAACAGGTCAGTTTGAACGTATGATTTTTGGTTTTGCAAATGCACCTTCAGAATTTCAGAGATTAATGCATCAAGTATTAGGACCATTGCTAAATAAGAAAATTTTGTGTTATTTAGATGATATTTTAATACCAGCGAAGAATTGGACTGATATGATTGAACGAATAAAAGAGGTATTTGACAAACTTAGATCTGCTAATTTGACTTTGAAATTGTCAAAATGGGAATTCGGTAAAAAGGAAGTAGAATTTTTAGGGTTTATTGTTAATAGAGAAGGAATAAAACCAGGAATGAGAAAAATTAGATCAATAAGAGAATTCCCAACTCCTAAGAATATTCATGATATTCGTAGATTTTTAGGTTTAACTGGTTATTTTCGGAGATTTGTGGAAAAATATGCACAATAGGCAGAACCTTTATCACGACTCTTGCAAAAAGAAGAATTTTTCAAGTGGGAAGAAGAATAAGAACAGTCTTTTCGATTATTGAAAAATAGCCTCACAGAGCAACTTGTGTTAGCCCATTATAACTCTCAAGCTAAAACGGAAGTACATTGTGATGCAAGCTCTAGTGGTCAGATCAGATCACACCATTTGTGATTTAATTCAAGAATTCGATTTTGAAATAGAACATAGGCCTGGAAAGAAAATGGCTCACGTAGACGCAATGAACAGAGCTCCAGTTTGAGAATCAGAAGGTACATTGACATTCCTCATCGAAAATAAATTAGATGTTTGTTTGACCTTGAGTGAAGATGGACAAATATTGATGATACAGCAGCCTGATCCAGAAATACGAAAATTAATAGAAATATTCAGAAAAAAAAGATCATGATAGAACAAAAGCAGAAAAACTGCTTATAAGAAATTACGTGTTTAAGAGAAACCGATTATTTAGATGCATCAATGAAAATGGAAAAGAAAAATTTTTCTATGTTATTCCAAAGAGTATGAGAAAAAGTACAGTAATCAAATTCCATGATCTTATGGGATATTTTTCTGTGGACAGAACTGTTAATAAAATAAAAGAATTGTATTGGTTTCCTTATATGAAACGTTATGTACGAAGGCACATTTCAAAACGTTTTGAATGTTTAATGAACAAAACGCCGTCAGGAAAACAGCCGGGTTTATTAAATCCAATTAAAGCAGGTCGTAAACCTTTTGCAGTTATACATATGGATCATTTAGGACCTTTTGTTAAGAGTTCTAAAGGTAATCAAGAACTTCTTGTCGTGATAGATAATTTCACAAGATTTGTCCAATTGACTCCAGTAAAGAGTACGTCAACATCACATGTGCTGAAGGCTCTGAAAAACTTTGTAAACACTTATGGTCTACCTGTGAAAATAATAACGGATGGAGAAACTTGTTTCACTTCGCATCAATTTCAACAATATTGTGCTGAAAATGGTATACATCATACACTCAATTGTATGAAGCAACCATGTGCAAATGGAATGGTTGAAAGAGTTAACAGAACAATATTGTCACCATAACAACTGATATGGAAGATCAGAATCACAAAGATTGGGATGTTAAAATACATGAAGTTGAGAGGAACTTGAACAACTTTGTTAACAAGTCAACGAACAAGACAGCATTCGAATTGCTCAACGGTTATTCTCCACGATTCAACGATGGAATTTTGAGAAAGCTGATGAAGAAGCTCAGAGTTGGCAAGATTCATCTATAGTGCAGGAAGAATCTCGAAGACAAATAGAAGAAAGTCAACAAAAATGAAGAAATATTATGATAAAATGAGATGTAGAGCTATGACGTTTGAACGAGGATAAAATTGTTGTAATGAAAAGAGCTCCGAAATCTTCAGGCCAACCTACGAAGACACAATTTAAGTACCGAGGCCCTCTTATTGTTACCGAGATATTGCCGAATGATGTCTACCGTGTGACTCAGCTGGAAGAAAAAAGAGAGGCCACTTTTACGCAACAACAGCTCACATTAGTCAACTAAAACCATGGATAAATGAACCAGATTCGGATGAAGATAGTGACATCGATAGTGCCAATAGTGATGATGACTATTCTCCTAGACGCAATCCCACTCGCAAGGACTAAAGCTGAATGAGGGATCCTAAATGGTGAGATCTGTCCACTTTTATTTAAAGAAAAACTTGTAATTATAAGGCAATGAACTTATCATAAACTATTGACTCTAAAAATAAATAACTTTAAGGATTATTTACTGTATACTGAAATATTCATCAAACAAATGAAAGTCTGTTAAATTTATTCTGTGAATGATTTAATACTAAGTTCATTTAACCTTGTAAACTTTTGTTGTAAGTAATTTTATTGGAATTTAGAATTGTATTAAGAATTTCTAGTGGAAAAAAGTGTATTATATATTATTATAGTTTTTTGTTAATCTAACATAATAATTTTTCTACTTTCATTGAAAGATGTGTATTATCAATGATTATAATTACAGTATTTGTTTGTGTGAATAAAAAATAATGTTAGTTACGTAGTTAATAATTTTATTTAATATGCTGTGTATAATATAATTTTTTTAATGTTAATATTTGCCATATTAATTGGTAATTGAGAATTATTATATCAATTGAGGACAATTGTAAGGTCAGTCTGGCCGAATGTAAGAACTGAAAAATCGCCACTAGAGGACGAACAAAATATAGTCAGTTAATGTACGTCAATCGAGAGAGGCGGTAAGAGAATGACGAAGCGCAATGTTCATTAAATTTGTTATTTGTTACTGAAGTGCAGTATTTTCTTTTAGACGTCCTGACATGGCTATATGCACAAGTAAACTTAATGAAAAATTAGTTAAGTAATTGCTCGTTAGGCTTTTAACAGATGGCATTTACATTAAGCAACTACTGGAAGAAGAACATCTTCAATATATAGTACAAGATAAAAAAAACAATTGCTTAATATTGCTAAAACTAATATTTCTTAATATCAAACACAAAGTAAATGTTATTATGATATAAACGGTGAAAACCTCCCAAAATATATGAAATTGGTGATTTAGTCGCTATCCAAAGAACACAGCTCGGACTAGGTTTAAAACTTAAGCTGAAATATTTTGGACCTTACAAAATTAAATGTGTAAAAGGTAATGACAGATACGATGTAGAAAAAGTTGGTAATCATGAAGGTCCCAATACAATATCTTCCTCTGCAGATTTAATGAAACCTTGGTCAAAGATGTAAATAATTTTTATCAAACTATAATCTTGTGTATAATATATATTGTGTCTATTGTTGTATTATTCCTATGTATATCGTTTTATTCCAGAAGAATTTTTCTTTTATATATAACCTTTTTCTTTATTATTATTTCAAGTATTATAGAGTATCAATTTAAATATTTTTTCTTGTGTGTTACATCAAGATGTTTGTGATACACTTGCATATGATAAAAATAAGCACGATGGAAGAAAAATACGTGCAAGTGAGAATGAAAAAGACGAAGAAGACGATTCATCAAACAGCTTTTGAGGAACATTCAAGAAGTTCAGACGAATCATCACAACATTGAACGACTTGACTCTTTCATTTGCCTTTCACTAAGACGAAAACAAAAAATTCTGTTTTGTTAGTTATTTCTCTTGCTGGTTGCGCTTTTCTCTCTTTCTTTGTATTTTGGAGTTGCTGTTACTTTCGTCGACAGGAGCACATGAGCGTTTAGAATGTCTGAGTGTGAGATATGGAGTACCTGATGACATATCTCAACTCATGACATCACCAAATAGCTTGCTACTACAACAGCGAACCTGGTGTCAATGGTTAGAAAAGGAACTAGAGTTGATAAGAGAAGACGTTCATGTTAAGACGTTCTTTGAACCTTAACTGTTTCGAAATATAAATGTTGTATTCATAATCCTATTTTGTAATTATAACTGTAAATAATGTTTAATATACTATAATTAAAATGCAAATTCGTTGTATTATTAGTGTATTAAACTAAACCACACACACATATGTGTATAAAACCAAATTTTTATTTTATTTATTCATTACTTTTTTGTATAATAAACAACAATTTTTATAGAGCAATATATAATTGTATAATATAAATTGTATAATATATTGTATAATATAATTGCAAAATTATATTTCAAATATTATTACATGGAAAATAGTTAAACCATATATTAGTGCCAATGTATTCAATGTATCTCATAGTGGCAGATATTGAAGTGTATATTTATATATTGCTGCAAAAATTATATTTAATGTAAATTTTTACAGTAATATATATTTTTAAAAGAAATAATTCCGGAAAATTTGTCTGGTTTCCACCTTTCAGAATGTTATAAATTTGATTACAGGTTTGCATTTTATTTTTAAACTTTCTAAGGTGAACTATTTGTACAAATAGATTTTAAAAGTAATATGTAGTGCAATATGAAAACATCATTAAATTCAAATGTAAAAGTTTAACTAATTCAATTTAACCAAAATATTTCAGAATAATAACTATTGTAACAAATCATAAGAAAACAATAATTCATATGTTTCTGTTATAATTTTTAATTACATGTTTTATTATCCTTTGTTTAATGTATGTAATTTTAGTTTTTATTGTTCCTGTAACTTAAAATTATGAAGAATTGTTATTTTCTATTTTTCATTTATGCTTTGTGTGTGTGTGCTTATGTAATTTTTTAATACCAAGTTTACCATTTCATCAAAATGTTGATTAGAGGATATGGATTTAATTTATAACTTTTTTCTATAAATTTAAACATTAATTGTAATATTTTAATAACTTTAATTTTTGTGATATTACCATGTAATATTTAAAATTGTTTTGAAGCAATTTAATGTTAATAGTATCAATTATAAAAATGTTTGTAATGTTGATCTTACTTTGTTTCTGTTATTTTATTTAACATTATTTTTAGGAGCAAAATTTATTTATTTGTAGCTTTTCTTTGCCACCGTGACAGCTGTATTACAGATATTGATGTACACCAATATATAAAGAAATGGTTGATGTATGCTCCTGATAAAGAATAAATTGTAGAAATAAATTTTAAAGGGTATATAATGATATATGAAAACATCATTAAATTCAAATGTAAAAATTTATTTTTACCAATTCAGTTTACTCTAAATATTTCAGAATCATAACCATTGTTGAAAATCATAAGAATACAATATGTCTTATGTTTCAATATCTTTTGTTTAAGGTTTGTGATTTCTTTTTATATAGTGTTTGTAACTTATGAAAAATTAATTTGTATAGTTTTTATTTTTCATTTAAGTATTTATATGCTTATTAAATGTGAAGTTTGCCACTGGATCAAAATGTATATTGGAGTATATAGATGTTAAATATGAAGATGTTAAAGAAGTATGTGTTGATCTATTTTTTGCAGAGAAAACTATGCTTAAAATAAATTTTTATTGTAATATATGTTTTCTAAAGAAATATTTCAAGCAACCTGATTTGGTTTTAATCTCTTTTGGATTTTTTTTCCTAATGAATTTAAATTTCAAAATAACTTAAGCCAGTTAAATAACTTAAACCAGAATAAAAGTTTAAAAACAATAATTTTCTATATAAAAATATTTAGTTGACTTGTAAATATAACCATTAACATTGTTAATAGGGTTGGGGAACTAATGATTCAATTGAATTTTATATTTCTAATATTTTGTTATTATTTTCAGCTATTTTGAGTAATAAATGTGGCACGAGTTGCAGTGATGTTATCAGAAGAATTCTGATGGAACTAATGGCAAATGATTTGTCAAAACAGTACAACTGGAAGGGTAGTAGAGGTTTAAAGTATCCCTTTTCCACCTTTCTGAATGTTATAAATTTAATAACAGGCTAGCATTTTGTTTTTAAACTTTCTAAATCCAACTGCTTGTACAAATAAATTTTAAAAGTAATATAGTGCAATATGAAAACATAGATTTCAAACGTAAAAATATAAGAATTGAATTTAATAAAAATATTTCTGAATCATAATCACTATAACAAATCATAAGAACGTAATATTTCATGCTTCTGACATAATTTTAATTGCATATTTTTATTATCCTAAGTTTAATGTATGTAATTTCAATTTATATTGTGTTTGTAATTTAAAAGTGCGAAAAATAGTTATTTTCTATTTTTCATTTATGAATTACTTCTGTATTTTTTAAATGACAAGTTTACCGTTGGATCAAAATGCTGATAATATTACATGAATAAAATTTAATAAATTTATTTTTTCTCTAAATTTAAATCTTAATTTTAATAATTTCACAGCTTGAAATTTAATTTTTGTGACATTTCCATGTAATCTTAATAATATCAATTATAAAAATGTTGACCTTACTTTGTTTCTGATGTTACTTTATTTAACATTATTTATGTGAGCAAAATTTGTTTATTTGTAGCTTCTACTCGCCACCATGACAGCCTTATCACAAATATGAATGTACAGGAGTACATAAAGAAATGGCTGATGTGTGCTCCTGACAGAGATGGGGGGCGTTTAAAACGAGCTTTGGAAAAAGTCCAATCTAATGTTAATATGTAATAAAAATAATAAAGATTTATCTTTTGTGAACATTTTATTTTTGTGAATAAATTCATAATATTGAAGTAGTTAGTTTAACAAATATTAAAATAAAAAATGCTGTAAAATAGGAGCACTTTATCTGAAAATGTAACTGAATTTTTAATCTTATTACAATAATATATTTAATACACTTGTTACTAAAAATTTGTAACTCATTTCTTTTCTCACCTTTAGCTCTGCAAATTCTAGAATATTCATATTTAAGTCAATTTTTCAGCTGTTAATAGAAAATATCAAATATATATATATATATATATATATATATATATATATATATATATATATATATATATATATATATATATATATATATATATATATATATATATATATAATATATATATATATATATATATATATACATATATATATATATATATATATATATATATATATGTATATATATATATCAAAATTAAGTAAACTAAAACCATATAATCAAAGTTGTCTGTGTTTTATATTAAAACAGAATCAATGTTTTATTTTAAATCTATCAAATGTATCTAGTTTAGAAAGGTTCTATAATAATTTATACATATTGTTACAAATATCTTGAAACTAATTGAATTGTGTATGATTTTAATTTTTAAAACTGAATCTATGCACACATGTAAAAATATATATCTTATAAAAGCAATAAAATTTAGATTTTTGCAATTAAATTTACAGTGTAAAATTTGTTAAGAAAACAGTAGGAAAATCATAACAATTAACAACCTGCTAATTTTTTTTTCTAAAACTGGAAATTATTTAAAAAAAATCGTAATAAATATTATTTATTGAATTTTTCATATTAGAGAAAAAATAAAATAAAATCTATAAGACTGAAATTATTGAATGTTAATTTTGTGTCCTGCAGTGCAAACTTGAAATAATGATATGTCCTATAGTGAAAAAGTATTAGATATTGGGTAAAATATTTTTCATATTAATTTCATTTACATAATTGTACTACGTAAATTATTTATTACATTTTGAATTTATTTATAAGTATAAAAAAATCCTTCAACACAAGTATTTTTATCTATTAAAACACTTATAAATATATGAATATTTGAAATAAGTTTTCATTAATATTGTCTGGCTTACTATCAAAAATACACTATAATTAAATTATTTTTAACGATAGTGTATTTTTGATATTTAAGCCGAAAAACAGCATAGGTACACGAGTAGAATACAAAATTGAATGGCACAGTATCAGTGGCGTAGCGAGGGGGGAGGGCAAGGGGTCTCCCCGGGCGCAGCTTGCTGAGGGGCGCCAAAGTCATTTTAAAGATAAACAAAAATTTCCAGAAAACTACAATCTTAATTTGATCGTAATATCTATTTTATTCGGAGAAATATTGTTTTGCCTTTTATAATTCTTGTGTCATATCCAGAAGAAAAAAATGTCATGGAAAAATTAGATTTGGAAGAGAGAAGAGGTTGTTCATGAAAAATGACGAGTAAAGAGCTAATGGAGCTTGCCATTAAAGAAACACTTATTAGATTTCCTAATAATAATTTTACATAGCTTAGTTTCTTTTTAAAATTGTGTACTTTTAACCATACTTTCGATTTTTGTTCCTTAATAAGTTCGAGTGTCGTTTCTTAATAAGTTCCATTGTCGTTTTTCGTTTTTTTAATCCTTTTTTTAAGTTGCATATTTTGCTCAATATTTGTGATATTGTTGTTTTGTGCAACAAATCTTGTAAATGTGCAAATAACGAAAATATACTTTAATTTTTTCATATGAAATTTCTAGAAAATTCAATTGGTCAATTCCATTTTTAAATTTAGAATAAAGTTATTAATCAGATTATTTGTGTCAATGTTATATGGTAAATTTTGGATCAACTAACTCAGGAAGATTACAAAAAGTAAGTACATGACCTTATTTAATTTTGTAAATACTCCAAGATACACAGTTCCCTTTATGAGTCCTAATTGTTATACAGGTTAAGTCAAGTTTTATGCTAGTAAAAGTGGTAAATATAATGTTAACAAAGCAAATAAATTTCTTGTACTCAAAATAAAAGAAAAAAAGTCCAATGAATATCCACTGACCCTTGACCCCACCGGATGTGATAACTATTTAAAAAATTCAAAACGTCAAAATTATTTTCGAAATTTTAGTGTTCTGAAATATTATTTGACTTATTATTTAATTTCTCATAAGAGATTAGGTTATTTTATTTCACGAGTAATATATTTGATTTCCTTTTGTAATACACAATGTGGAAATTTAATCTTATTTTGACTACAATAACATAGTGAAACCTTACTTGCAAAAAAGAAAATTGCATAAAACTGATATATTATTAATGAAAATTTGAAGAATTTGACTTAAGTTATCAAAAAGCGATATGGAAAGATCAGTTTCAGTTTTTATTGAGACTGTGAAATTATTATCCATCGCTTAAAAATAAAAGTAAAAACACGTGTATTTTTATCTCAAGCTTTATTGTAGCCTTTTAGTTTAGTGTCGCTTTATACTCGTGAGAAAATTCTTACTGAAAACGTGTTTCCTATTAGTTGTCCCCTTTGGCCAAAACAATGTGTCTTTCAGTTGACTGAATTCAATGAAAGGGGGAAATTTCCCTCAAAATAGCATTGCAGTATGCAGTATTAACTTCCCTAGCCCTGTGTTATATTTCTGTCCACTATGTGTTTCTTGTAGATTTCAATATTTAATACATTATGCCAGTATAAATATTTACAAGCATGTTTGTTGAGTTTTGAAAATCAAATATCAAATTATTCATTACTTAAAAAACTATTCATGTAAAATTAATTTATTAATGTTTAAATGTATTTATTCGGGGAAATAATTTTCATTTGTCTTGTAATATTATTGGATTTACATTAGCACATTATATTGAAAAAATTCTTTTTTCAGATTTTAAAATCTAAGAATGTATAGATGTTTTTTTTTTCTTTTTAAATGTTTTCCTTTGTTTTCTTTGTATGCTTAAGTATACAGAATAAATTTTAATTAATTAGTTTAATTTATATAAAAAAATATCTTTTAACTTAATTGTAGAGACTGTTTCTTCCTCAAAATTTCATATTTAGGAATATTAATGAAAGAATACCATTACCATTTGAAAAATCAATTTTATAAAATCATAATCAACTGTATATCATATCAACTTTATGTGCTTTTTAAAAGTATGCAAGTGATCATGAATGTTGGAAATACACTCCATCTACACTCATGTCTTTTTAAACCTGGAGTTTTATTTTGTTAAAGATATTATTCGCTAAAATTTGCTAATTAAAACACTACTTTTTAAACTAGTGTTCGTTTCAAAAACAAATTAAAATTGATGTATGACTGACTGTAATGTGGATATTTCATTTAAGAGCAAGATTAATGACAATAATGGAAAATTTAATTTTTCTAATAATTCTCGATTTTTTTATTTCTTATTATTCTTTTTTTACAAATAGAAGCATTATACTTGGGATTCAAGCAATATACATTCAACAGATATTTTTATAAAATTCTTATTTTCAAAAATATTTATTTCAGAGAAAAATATAACAAGTTATAACATGTCCAATTTTACTGAGAAATTGAGTTGGTGATAAACATGATTTAAAATAGTATTTATGTTCTGATCAGTTATTAATTATAAAATATAAATGTATACTGTGGGGTTTAATCTAGAGCATGATTTTGCAATGCTATTTAATGCTATTATTTAAAATATTTTATTGCATTGAAATAGGATGTAGTTATAAACTAGGAATTATTAATGAATAATTGTTTTTATGGTAGTTATATCAGCTTATGATGGTCCTTTAGCGAGAAAATTAAATAAGAAAAAATATATTTAGTAAAATTAGTTGAAAAGTATTCTGTTGGGTTAAGTAGAAAATGTACTTTAATTGCTTACAAGAATATAGCTAGTATTTTTCTTACACTGACTAAGAAATAATTGCATGTTTCGAATTTTAATATAACAACTGTAAAAAGGTTTTAAAAAATTGAATGTTAGCAGATATACCCGAGTAAAATTGAATGTTATCAGACATAACATCCAATTTTACTCAGGTATAGCTGCTATATAATTACTCGCTAGATTAATACTTAAAATCAAATATTACATTCGATTCATTTTCTTCATTACAGATGACGTTTTGAAACTCTAGAAAGTTTGCATGCGTATTTTTCCCAAAAATGTATGACCCTTCTAACATTGTAATTACTGCTCAGCAACTTTCAGAAACAAGGTGATATGTAATATTTGATGCCAAAATCTTGGTTTTCTCGACGAGTCGGAAATGAAGGAAGAACTGAAGTTAACTGATTTTGGTTATTATATTCACCTAAAAACAATGCAGCATATTGTTTTTGTTGCATATTGTTTTCCTCATCAAATTCTGCTACACTATTATCTTTCGTAACAGAGTCTGGTTTTAAAAAATGGTGGAAAAGAAGATAAATTGATTAGTCATGAAAGAAGTCTAAATCATCGAAAATTATTCACAGTTTGGAAAGAAACAGAAAGAAGACTAATTAATAAAACGGGAATCGATACAATATTTGAAGCAAATAAACAATCCGAAAAGGAACGTTGGCGAAATATATTGCATCGAATATTAGCATGCATGAAGTATTTGATAATTTAAAATCTACCTCTACGAGGTCATGTTGAAAATATTACGCTTGAAGATGGTACAAATATTGGAAATCTGTTATCTTTACTGAAACTTGTAGCGCAGTTTGATTCAATTCTCGCAACTCATGTTAAAAATGTCATGGAAACGCCAAAAACCATCTCATACCTATCACCACAAATTCAAAATGAATTTATTCACCTTTTGGCATCCACAGTTCGAAATCGAATAATAAGTGACATCAAGAGAAATAAATATTATGGACTTTTATTTGATTCGACTCCTGATCTCTCTCATCAAAAACAAATGTCCTGGGTTTTCAGGTGCGTATATATAGATTATAGTAACAGAAAAGTTTTTATCAAAGATTCTTTTTTAGGATTTATCGAAATACATTCTAAAGATGCAGCTTCAATAGAGAATACAATTTTAGAAAAATTAAATTCTGATGAGATTTTCTTAATAAACTGTCGATCTCAATGTTATGATAATGCCGTAGTGATGTCCGATCACATATCTGGAAATAAACAGAGAATTATTGAGAAAAATAATAAAGCATTATTTGTAAATTGCGATAATCATTCATTAAATTTAGTTGGAGTTACTGCAGCTAAGCAAGATCCAGTCATCATAACATGTTTTAGAATAATTGAAAATATATATAGATTTTTCTCACGTTCAACATTACGCTGGGAATTATTAAAATGCTCTTTAAATAAAACTGTTAAACGTGAATCTGAAACTCGATGGAGTGCTACAGCACAAGCAGTTAGTGTTATTGTTAATGGGTTGGAGGACTTAATAGAACTATTAGAAAAACTAACAGAAGATATTACAACTACAAATGATACCAGAAATGAAGCTACAATTTTATTGCAAAATATACTTAACTTTAATTTTATAACTTTATTTCATTTCTGGCATGAAATCTTAAGAAGAATTGATCGTGTACAGCTCAGCTTACAAGATACTAAAATGAATTTTAGAGAAGCTTTTCATGATCTCGAATCATTAGAGACAGAACTTGCAGAAATTCGAGACCAGATATGCGAGGAGTCAATAAAAAAGGCTGAGTTCTTTTGTGAAAAATGGGGTATTGATATAAATGTCCGAGTAAGAAGACGCTGAAAAATACCTGGAGAATCATCTACAGATGTTGACCTCTCAGTAGAAAAGGAAATTTCTCGTGTTATGAAAAGCGTTGTTGACCGTCTGCAGCGAGAAATGCACACGCGATTCATACGACTTAGAGATCTTAATTCCAAATTTGGATTTTTACTTGACGTTGAAAATTTATTTAATAATGGTAATTTTGATAATGAACTTGAAAATAATTGTAAAAGTTTGGATGAATTTTATGATACCGATTTCAATGAAACAGAACTCTATACAGAAATTTGTGACTGCAAGATGTTACTCTGCAGTAGAAAAGAAATTATACTTAAAACTCCATTAGAACTTCTAACCTTCCTAATATCTTACGGAGAAGATGTTTTCCCAAATATGAGAATCGCCCTTCAAATACTCTTAACTATTTTTACATCAATAGAAAGCTGTGAAAGTTCGTTCAGCAAATTAAAATTAATTCTGACGTATTTACGATCAACTATGAGTCAAAACCGTCTAAACGATTTAACATTTTTAAGCATAGAAAAAGAAATTTGAAATGATCAACTTCGATGAAGTAATCGATCAATTCGCATCAGCAAAAGCAAGAAAAATGTATATAGTGAAATTTATGTATTATATTATGATTGTAACTGATTACATTTACTTATATCTATAATATAGATTTATAGATTAAGTTATTTCATATTTAAAATTTTTTTATGGTTTTTAAAATAATTGTATTAGTATATAAGATAAATAATATCTCTTTAATTAAAAAATTCTAAATCATGTAATTCCGATTATTTCTTTGACACTTTTACGAATCCAATATAAGTATTTTTTCAAGCTAGAATTGATTTTTGTTTCAAAATTAAAGCTAAGCCTGAGACTTTAAATTAATATATTTCCAATTATTTTATAGAAGGTAAAGCATTCCGTTATTAATTTTGCATTGTATTCCTATTACAAGTATATTCTACTTATTATAATGTAATGTGTACAGTTACAGCTTTCATAATTTAATACATTTTTCCTATATTTGTATTACTCTTTTTAATTTCGAGGGGGCGCCAAGAAAGGTATTGTACCCGGGCGCCAATTATGCTCACTACGCCACTGCACAGTATCATCGATGCACTCACTCCCTTTTCATCGAATCTTAAAAAACTCACCGGGACATACGCCATAAGCTCATCACACCGTGCACTTCAACTAAACGGGCGGGGACACCGCAGCCGCTCTTCTGCCGAGGTGACAAAAGGTCCACAGCTCCATGCACAATTACCGCACAGTGGCCTCTGAGTTTCCATCGGTTAATGTCGTTAACCCTGTCACCACCCCAGTGTTGAATTGTTACTAGGGAAGGAAAAAGAGAAAGCTGAACTTCTTGGAATACTGAAACAATAGTTTAAAGCTAGCCGTGGATGGGTAGATCGGTTTATAAAGTGGATGAGCTTATCTCTAAGACGTCGTACAACAATATGCCAAAATCTTTCTGCAGATTTTGAGGGAAAACAGCGGTATGTCGTCACACTTCGAAAGGAAACGAATTTTTCAATGGGGCAAACTGGCAACGCTGATGAGACGCCAATTTGGTTTTATGTGCCTCGTAACTACACCATTACGGAAAGGAGGACTAAGTAAGTTATCATCAAAACTTCGGAGTGTAAAAAACAACGCGTAACAGTGATGCTGGCAATAACAGCAGACTGTTGCAAACTTCCCCCTTTCTTAATCTTCAAACGGAAAACATGCCCCAAAACCTCTAAGAATGAAAAGCTGTTCCTAGATGAAGTCCTGATTCGAAACCAAGAGAAGGGGTGGACGACGGAATCATTAATGCTTGATTGGCTCCGAAATGTATGGGAACGCCGTCCCGGTGGGCTCTCCAATCCACCATGAATGTTGTCTGGACGCATTTCGTGGTTATCTTACTCACGACGTAAAAAGGAAGATGCACTGCTTAGGCAGTGATCTTGTTATCATTCCTGGAGGGATGACGCCTGTGTTACAACCCCTGGACATTAGTAAAAATAAACCTTTAAAGGGGTACGCTCAGGCGGAGTACGAAAAATGGTTTTGTGACCCAAACCGTGAAGAATCTGCTTCTGACGAAGAGAGCTGCGACGATTCCAGTGATGAAAACATTAGTGAATAAAGACTTTAACAATATTAATTACTGATTCTAGAAACTGTTAGCTAGATAGAAATGTTACGATTTATTTCCTTTTCATATTTTACGATAGGTACCGTATACACGGAAGAGGTAATTAACAATGATTGTTTCACATAACAATAGTCTACTAATAGGTTCATTCTATGTTCTGCTACTTTGAGTATAAATCCATTGTTGTAGAAAATATGGCATCTAAATTTAAATAAAATTATCATACCATTGATTGATAGTTTATATGCAAATCCATTGTTGTATAAAATTAGATTCTATAAACTCCTCATACCATTGATGCGCATTACATTCGCCGACAAACAATCTTTTTAATATTTGAAGTTTTAAAATGGGGATGTGCGCATTAGATTCGCATAAATACGGTAATTTCTTTCCTTTGTTTAAAATAGCATATTTTTTATATATTTAAACAAATTATATAAAAATAATATTTTAATAATTACAGAATTTTTTAAAACACAGTAAAAAATGATGAATCACGCTACACCTGATTTTGCACAGATGGAAGATATCCAATTAAACTAGAACCCTAAGAATAAATCTTGCTTAGCTCTCAGATAGTTTTACTAAATATCGTATAAGACATGTTTACAATTGACACTATTTAATGATATTTATACACATTTTAAAACCGAATTTGGCACATTTTGAACATGAGAAATATTTTAGCTTCTGAAGTTCATACCACAAAAAGAAGCGTTTTTAGTTTTCATGAATTTTAAATAACTATTTTTTCTTCTCTATCTCATCATCTAAAAACACAATAGCTTTCATGTCCGCAGCATAAGATGTTGTATTTTTCATGCTGTATCACTGACATGTTGGTAAATCTTTAGTTCATTATACTTGTATCTTTAGGAATAGTGGTCCTTTCTAATGACTTACAGAACATTTTTTAACTAATAAATTGCATTTTAATATTTTCATTCACTCCATCTAATAACAGTATTGTCACTTAAGGATATAAATTTTATTTTTTATCCTTAAGTGTCACTTGTCACTTAAGTGTCACTTAACTTATATCCTTAAGTGTCACTTAAGGATATAAATTATGTTTTTTTCTTAAATATTTTAAGAACTGGTGATATTGATGGTTACTTTATTAATCGATTGGGAAATATTGCAACCTCATTCTGTCATTATGTTATAACATTGACTGAATTTCCCTAAAATAGAACTCTTTTAGATTTAGCGATGAGAAATTAAATTTGTAAACTAGACTCAAGAATATGATAGACAGTTGCATTATGACGAATATGTATTTAGTTGTTTTATTTCTTTAAAATTTTCAGCATTCTTCATAATACTGGTACATTTTCCCTTACTTTTATGCAAAGGTATATTTTTAACAACAATTTAATAGACATTTTTCTACACCATATTGAAAACAAGCTGTAATGTTCATATGGAGAAAATTAAATACATATTTTTCAAGTTCTATTTTAACTAGACCTTCACATTTTGTATGTTTCCATAATGATCAAAAATAATAATTCATTCTGCTTTGAAATTTATTTTTTAAATTTTTTTAACCATTTTTAAATTGGCTCAGTAATTTGAAAAAATGCTTAATACATCAATAACTTTAGAAATTTAAAGAATTCAGAAATTTTAAAAACAGACTACAGTTGTAAGCTACATTAAAAAATTATACCTTGAGACTTTGCTTTAGGCATCATTTAGAATAAATAGAGTGAGACACATTTTGCCTCAGGCCCAAAGTTTATTTTAAGTGTCTAACAATAAGATCATGGCTACCATTTGGATGCTTAGATAACTGAATTAGTGATAGAGAATCACCTTAGGTTAACTCAAATTTTCGGAGAGTTCATTTTTGAAATGTTCCTTTTAATAATACAACTGTCTTTTTGTGAAATTTCCATTAAAAAAAACGCGAGCAACCTTCATATTCACATTCCATGTCTTCGCTTTGATCAATTTTCGTTCTTATATATTACCAGTACTTTTATTTTCTGAAGATTTAAGCTTGTCTAATATTTAAAATAAAATTAGTCGCATATTTTACAATATTAATTTAGTGCTGATGATTTTACTTCCCCCCACTTTAATGATAAAAAATTGAGAATAATCCACTGCTTAGTTGAAAATTTGTGTTTCCAAGTTTTTATCATCAATTGATTTCATGTCTTAGAGAAACTCAAATACTGTGAGTGACATGCAGCCCATGATGTTTCTGTATCATATAAGCATATTTACAAATGAACTAACATTTTCCTCGTTTATTTTTTCCCCAAATTGACTTATTTAGTTTTTAAATATGTGAAATATAAAAAATGCTATACAATGATGTAAAAGTGCAGTTTTGTACTAAGGCTTTTGTAAAATTTTCTTCAATGTTAATTGTGTTATACAAGATAACACCCATTCTATTCTTATTATGTTAAAGATTTTTTTTACTTTCTTATCCTATTTATTAAAATAAAAACCATAATCTAAAATTAGACATGTATCAGGAGAACGAAAGAGTTGACCGATCTGTCAATGATATATGGAAAAACTTGTCTTGGACGATTAAGAAGTTTATTATACCATAGTAGAAGATGGAATGAAATAATCAATTATGCATAAAAAATCAAACATAGACATTTGTAATGGATTTCTATATTTTCGAAGGCAATTAAGTATTTTGTACTGTGAAATTTATCATAATTGATCGTTGGATACCATTTAAGTGTGATCAGCATAATTCCATGGATGTAATAAGAGTCGATAAAATTTGATTTCTGATGCAAGCTCTAATCTAACATTTTTAATATAATACTCTTATAAATATTCTCTAATGAATCACATACACAAGGAATTATTTAAGCCTAATGTAAATAATGCAAAATAAAATACTTAACATTAGCAGACTCTTCTTTGCAAATTAAATATAATTTTACTATATTTTCTTTGAAAATATATTCCCTTCAATTTTATTTATCGAGATAAATAACGAAAATTGCAGATATCTGACAACAGAAGATGTAATTTTGAGCAATATATTTCTTAGGGGACATTACTTCATCATAGTGACCAAGTCTAAATCATGTAAATGAATCTAATTTCAATTTCTTATAGTAGTATAATTTATATTAAATTAATGTTTTAGGAAGATTTTGCTATGTATTATAACCTGTTTTTATTAAGTTAACAAATATTATATTAGTTTAGAGATTTCATAAATTTCAATATTTGCTGTACTTGATAAAATAAGTAAAACTTGATAAAATTTCAATAATTGAAAAATAGCAAAACACCTGCACTAGTAAAAAAACCTTTTTCAACTGTACCATGTCCCATGAAGTTATTTTTAACTAAATATGCAATATATTTGGACTTCATAACCCAATTTTAACGAGTTGAGTTTAACGAGTTTAATGAGTAGGGCCACCAAATAATGCATAATGCATAAAAATATCAATCGAATTCTATTGCTCTGAGATACACAGGTGGTTATCAAAATGATGGTGAATAAATGACATTTTTTAATGTGCTTCACAAGCATTAAATTACGGCAATAGCTCGCAGTTTCTTTATAAATAGAAATGTATATTTTCTGGTAATATATGGTAGCTTTATTGAAAAATATTGGATTATTTTTTTAAGTGGTTAAACGTTAGTCTTTTTTAGATTTTCAAAGACCAAATTTTAAAAGTCTGCATTAATGAAGCAAGTGCAACTTAAACAACCCAGGTTTCAGATATTTTTAGAGGTGCAGTGTCCAATCATGAAAGTATACACATAGTGTGGGACGGTAAGCTTGGCAAAGCAAATAGTGAATGGAAAGGGAAGCTCAGTGAAAGATAATAATAAATAATGAAATAGACTGTTATGTTTAAAAAGCAAATAACAACAGCAAAAGTGACTGAAGAGCTGAATCAGCATTTGGATTCTCCGGTGTCATTAATAATAGTCAGAAGCTACCCTTATAAACAGAATGTTTATGATAGAGCAGTAATTCCCAAACCACTTGTCAAAATTGTTAATGCCAAATGTTGTCTTCAGTGGTTTTATATTTTCAAAACATGGTCGAGTTATAACTAGAAGAATGTAATGTATCAAACATATTGTCTTTCACACTTTTCCATACCAGGCACGAGTATACATTTGCAGGACTAAACAAGCATATGATCATGATTGCTATTTTTCAAATTTCAAGCATGGAGGGAGATCTGTCATTTGAACAAGTGGGTAATAGTTTTCTGCTGGACCAATTGTAACTCTGAAAAGAAGTATCACTGGTGAAAAGTATATACAAATTTCAAGATACATGTCCCTTCTAAGAGGCAGACTTTGTTTTCTAAAGACGGAATTTTTCAAGATGATAATGGACATTTATGCACAGGGACAATTATGGTCTGAGAAACATTAAAAATGAATTCACCTAGATACAAAGCCTCCTAACTTAATATAATTAAAGTATTATAGTTTATTTTAGAGTATTTATATAATATTGCATTGATATCCTTTACCAGTGTCTCTCCCAGAATTTTCACAATATCTTCTAAATACTATTCAATATTTATATGAACTCCTAGGAGACCCCAAGTTGTATTATGTGCCAAAGGCATGCCTTATGGCAGACTAATAAAGGATTCTTCATAAATCTAAAATATTTCCATTAGTTTGAAAACCATCTTTAACTAAGACTTCCATCAAAATATAATTATTCTTGAAAGAATTAAAAACTCAAAGTACTTTCTTTTTATAAGATACACATGTTAATAATTTTAAGATTAAATATTGGATATGAGAAACAATTTATAAAAATATAATTTATTGACAATTCTGATATTTATGCAATAGCCATATAAAAAATTAAAATTTATATAATTTTTAATGTCTGATAAACTTTTTTTATGATATTAACATAAAATTTCATTTTATTCTTTTACTTAATTGCTTAGATAATGATACATCTTCACTTAATTTTATTTCATTCCATTTTGATTCAAGTTAATGAATTTCCATTTCATTTCTAGGTAAGGCATTTTGTTTGCTGAATAGGACTTTTTTAATGGTGTTTTCTTCTACTTTCTTTTCATTAACTTCAAAACTACTAAAAATTTTAGCATATTCTTCTGCTTCGGATCCTTTCTCCATCACTTTACATCAATCTTCTGTTATGTCCTCTTGTTTTTCTTCTTCATCGTCACTCTGATCCTGAGATATGACATAAGGTTTATTAGAAGGTAACGCAAAAGGTAATAAGTTACCAGGAGCAACATCAGATTTTTTTTCACAGGAGAAAGAATTATCAGATGGTAAATCAGGTTTTCCCTCATTCTTTTTATTCTTTAAATATACCTTGGTGGCACTGTGTGCTCCAACTACACTTGCACAACCAGCAACAACAGCTACCTTGGTACTGGCTGCTAATCCTGCTGCTCCAACACTTTGCAAAATGGCAAATCCACTACCGGAAGCTATTGTTCCTCCAAGAAAAGCACTTTGATAGGCTGCAGCTAAAGTTCCTGCTGCTACTCCGCCAGCAGTAAAGTTAATGGCAGGAACTGCTAAGGCCACTCCTCAAAGTACAGCAGCAGATATCCCGGCTGTTTTTAAGGCAAACCCTAGAAATACATTTTAAGTTTGCCATTAATGCAAGAGAAATATACTTTTAAATTAACAATTTTGCTAAATCAATATTTTTTGGAACTTACATTTTAGACAAATATTAAATAATCAATTATATAAATAAATATAAATAAAATAAGATTTTAACATGAAAACTATTTGCCAGCACCAATATATATATATATATATATATATATATATATATATATATATATATATATATATATATATATATATATATATATATATATATATATATATATATATATATATATATATATATATATATATATATATATATATATATATATATATATATATATATATATATATATATATATATATATATATATATATATATATATATATATATATATATATATAATCATGAATCAAGAAGTAAAAAATATTAGATTGGAACCATTTTTCATTTTAAGATAATTATAATTTCGTGGCTTCTCTCATGGAAAATTTTAAGACTAATTAAATTCAATACTTATATTATACTTTTGTATAATTTAATATTAGACATTTTTAAAATTATAAAAGCATGATTAGGATATGAAATAAAAAGATTAGATATTTCTTTATTGGTAAATGTGTTGCTGTATATATTAATTTATACTTAATATAAAAAACATCCATTTTCTTCTCTAGCAAATTTTTATGTATCATTCACAGGCAAAGAGGTGAACAAAATAAAGGCTTTGAACACATCTTAAACATTAAATTTAATGACAAATAAAAGAATTCAAATGATAAATGATGAGTGATAAAACAAGGACTTTAGAAGAATAGTAGAAGGGCTCCCTTTATTTTCCTATATATTGCTCTAAATCAACTGCATAACAAGGAAATAAAAAAATATTCTTAAATTTCAAATATTAAACCAGTGTAATTAAACCTTTAAAAAATAAATTTACATAAAGAGTTAAATGATTCACTGGTCTTGAAAAGGCTATATTTTCAAAAGCACTACTCGTATAGAAAGGAGAGATGTGATAAGAATTGCACTCACTAAGTTCGTATCGATAATTCTTGGTAAATATAATGAGTTTAAAATTTTTTGGATCAAATGAAACAAGTATGAGGTTAGTACATACAGAAAATGTGAGGAAAAAAAAGTTTTTGCTACTTCAACTATGTTAGTTGTTTGTATAGTACACTTTCAAAGGTGAATAGAAAAAAAATCATTTGTAAACAAAACATTGTGTGGCGGTAATGGCAATTCAAGGGCACTAATTGTTTGCTAAAAACTTTATAGAAGGAGTCTGATTATTAACCTCACATCAATTGTAGCACCAAAAGGGCATAAGATAAAGTTTTATACAAGATGCACAAACTTGGTGAGTTTGTGGTTCTTTTCATATTTTTCTCTTATGTATACATATAACATTTCTGAAAATATAACTTTTTAACAATGAAATTTTTATACTAGGCCTGTACAACTTCACCTTAAGTTCTGAACTAAATATTAAGTATAGCCTATAAGAAAATGAAATAGGTATTTTTTCTAAATTCACTATCATTTTAACACAGAATAAACCAGTTAAAATAGGTGATCATCAGGAGGGTATTTCCTCTGTTAAAGCATTTACTGTTAGATGAACTTAGAAAGTTATTTAATTCATACAATGAGGGTGATGGTGAAATCCAAATAGATGGTGTCTAATAATTTTTTGTTCTAAAACCAACATTTATTTGTTTTGTATCTGTTTATATTGTTTTCCTTTTCTCTTTTTGGTGTAGATTGTCATTTGAATTAAATATTTACATTTAGAGCAAAATATATTAGTCTATACATCATTCCTTGAACAAGAATTAAATAAAAAATTAAGAGACTGCAAGAATTTTTAATAATAAACAACAGCTCTTAATTTTTTTTATAGTTATAAAATGGAAGGAAACATTTTAGTGATTAATCAATTACTAAACAAGGCTTCAATATTGCAATTAATTATAACATATTTTAAATTGATAATACACAGTAATCTGTTTACTAAGTACTTAATAAAGTTCACTGTGCAGCTTTAGCATAATGCAAATATTCAAATTACAATTATAGTTTACATAGCAACTTTTAATTTATTATCTAGATATATATCTATTCAACTGGTAAAATTATACTAAATAATACATAAACTGAGATTTTAAATCCTATTTTATATACAGAAGGTATTCAAAATTGAAGTTGTTGGAAGATGCACTAAACTTATTAGTTAACAACTTTAAGAAAGCTTTCTGAAGTTCTATGCATGTAGAATTATAAGCTGAAATTATAGACTTGATATTGTTACAATGAAAATGTAGGCCATTTAAGTTCCAAGAAACAAAGGAATCTGTTATTTAAAATCTCCTTTCCTGTTGTTGTTGCTAATCCCAGATGGTTCAATTCCAATAGTCCATAAACTGCCTGGAAATCCAAAAACATAAGGGGCTTTGAAAGCCAAGTCAAAATTCAAGCTGCTCAAGCGATGCTTGTTAAGCTTTATATTTTGTGCACAGACTAAAAGTCTTTTGACCCTGCACATATTTGAGGCACCTTTTCTAGAGCTGGAAGGCAAGTCTTCTGCCTATTCCCTGAATGATATATCATCATACAAGAGATTCAGATCTATAATATGACCTTCAAGGGATAAAAATTTACAGGTGAAGATGGAGGATTTGCAAAAGACCTCCTTAGGAAATTTCGACATCTTTTTTTCATCCAGATTTCATGTTTTTGATGTGGCCAAAAGAGCTTTTTAAGTATTCTTTTAGATATTTTTTCTGTAACATTGTGGGGTAACTTTGAAGGGAAGTGAAATCATCACTTTGAATATTAGAGGACAAACTATTTTGGCAGCAGTTGCATAAATGATTCCAAGCTGTGAAGTGCAAGAAGTAATTACACATCAATTCTCTGGATATGAATACTTGTTATTACTCTTAACTGTGGGGGGATTTATCCCGTGTCCATTGAAGACAACTTTAAGAATGAGTAAGGTGGTTTTAATGGCACTTGACATATGCCTCCTTTGTTGTGCAGTTTGAACTATTATTGCTGACAACTATACATTGAGCACAAATGAATCTGCCCCTGCAGTCAATCTTAAAGTATATATAATGCAGGCACTGAATACATCACATTAGATTTGCAATATATGCCAGTACGGGTAAATTCAAACAAATAGCTATGATAGGCTGCAGAATATTTGGTATAGCAATAGTCTGAATGAAATTTTTTGCATCAATAATTTTTCCATCTCTTTTGATTATTATGTGTTTAATAAATCACTAGTTGAAATAACACAAGAAAAATTAAAATTACAGTGAAGCAAAAATTACTTCAAAATTAACAGATGAATATAAATTTTCAGTTATGGCTACTAAATGTTTTGAGACATCCTTAACCAGAAGTCCTCTGAGAGCATTTTCTAAATATTTCAAACTTCCCTGACAATGCTCAATATTATTTTTGTAACTAAGAAAAGAGACATAGTTGTAAAATTGTCTATGCCTTTTTCAACATTAAAACACTTTTCTTTTGGGTTACCTAATTGTGGAATAAAACAAAAATTTCTGTCTTCCATAAAATATAAAATTTTAGGAGCTGACCACATCATTCATCGATCAGCCAAATAAGGGTAACCAGCTGCATTAGTCCTATATGCTCACAGTACATCCTTGAGATGGCCACCACCCTTAACAAATTATATCCAATTTAGGTACTGAATGCCTGCCTGACCTATAAAACAGACTCATATGCTGAAGACAATAGCATAACTCCTGTTTACCTAGAAGATCCTGCTGAGAAAATGGTATGTTTACCTGAAGCAAAGACCAAAGCAAAGCCTATAAGGGCTTCAATCACCATGACCCTCCTTTCCAGGCACACAGATTTACATGCACAACAAATACCTGGGTGAATAAGTACTAAGAAGAAGTTAATAGCAACAAAGCAACAATAGCTTCTACTAGGTAGCTCTCAACCTTATTCAAGGTAATCAAAATTAAGGTGAAGACGAAGGTTGGTTGGGTTTTATGGCGCAAGGTCCAAATATGGACATGCTGCGACAAGAATAAAGTTTTGAAAATATATATTTTATTTTATTTACTTACTTATTTACACACACACACACACACACACACACACACACACACACACACACACACACACACACACACACACACACACACACACACACACACACACACACACACACATATATATATATATATGTTTTTTTTAAAAAACCCAAGCAACTTAAAATTTTAAAAAACAAAAATTAGTGTAAATATTATTTTAAATTCTGTATACAATTTTAAAATATAAAACAAGAGATAAATAAAATATATATAAAATTTTATAAACTGTATAAATATAAATTATATAAAATATAAAAAACCTATTGCTCTCAAATAAGCAAATAGGTTTCTGTGGGGTGGTTCCTCCACCAAATCAAACATAGTTAAAAGGTTTGTTTTAAAATATTTAAAATGGTAAACATTAAAAGTAGAACATGAGATTAAAATTTGATAGTCAGTAAATGGCTCATCACAAACTTCATGGATATAGCTCACTTAAAGACAAACGTCTGTGTGTGAAACATATTTGCCCAATATGAAGGCGAGTCAATCTAACATCAGCACTTCTCAACAGTAAATTGATAATGAGATAAGGGATGAGAAAATGGTATGCAATTTGTTGCCGACCTGCATGTTCCACAATTCCTGCCAAAGACCATGTATAAAACTTTTTGGGAGAGCGGAACCGAAAGTGAAAATTGATCTGATGCAGCCTTTGCAGCTGCATCTGTATTTTCATTTCAATCAAGACCTATGTGACTTGGTATCCAACAAAATATAATATTATATCCCTTGCTAGCAAGGGATTATAATGTTCTGAAATCTTTGACACAACAGGATGGCAAGTAAAACTATTGTTTCCCAATGCTTTTAATACACTCATGCTGTCAGTATGTATACAAAATTGACGATGGTCATCTGTATTCACATGCTGAAGCTCGTAATAAATAGCTTTTGTTTCAGCAGTAAAGATGGAGCAGGACGAATGTAGGCTGTAACTGAAAACATTATTATGAATTAAAACTCCGCAGCCCACATGACCTGCTGTTTTAGAACCATCTGTGAATACAGGAGTGTATGACTGATACTGACAGCGATGGGAGGAAAATAGCGTTATGAAAACAATGGGTGTTGTGTCTGATTTTCAAAACTGAGCAAAAGTGTCGTTAAAACTAATTGTTGGATCATACCAAGGTGGATGAAGAAAATGATCAGTTGTTTCAATCCGAACGTCACATAGGTCTGAGAGCTATAGATGTGATTTGGCTAGTGTGAGAAAAGGTGGGATGCTCATTGGACGAGCATCATATAAACTTTTAATGAGGCATTAGGAACAATGAAACTTAGTGGGTGGTAAGGGGTCGAGATGATCTTAGCATAATAACTGAGAGACTACATTTGTCTCAGGTCTAACAGTAATTGATGACATATCATGTATAGATTCTGAACGGGGGATGTGCGGAATGCCCCAGAACATATCCTCAAAGCAGAGTGATGAACTGTGTCCAATCTTCGTAAAATGGCGAATCTACACAATCCATAAACAACACATCTGATGAGCGATCTGCACTCCAAGATGTATTTGACACCTTGAGGATATTAAACAATCGCTCACACTTCTTCCGCAGATACAAAACATGCGGAAGAAAAGTTAATTTTTGGTCAAAGATAATTTACAAAAATTTTATTTCATTGACTACTTGTATTGGAATATTGTTGATATTAATAACTGGATCATTGTGAAGACTAGTGTTTCTACAGAAGTGGACACATTTATTCTTGCTAGGTAACAGTGTATGGCCATTCTCAGCACACCATGCAGAAAGCTTATTATCTGCTGTTAGCAGTTTCTCTCAATTAATCGCATATTCAAACCCTGACATGATATTTGAAGGTCATCAACATAAAGTGTACCATTTACAGAAGGTGATAACTGATGGAGAATGCTACTTATGAACAGGCTAAAAATTTAACTTAAAATTGGGCTTGAATAAAAGTATTGGCACACCCTCGGCTTGAATAAAAGTATTGGAAAGTACAGTTCCAATATGAACTTTTTTGTAGGAATATTGGAAGATTACCCCGAAAACCAAAATTATATAATGAACAGAGAATTCCATATCGCCTTGTACGGTTGTATGCCTTTCCGATGTCAAAGAAAATAGAGACAAGATGGTTCCTCCGCACAAAAGCATTGCAGATTTGGGTCTCCAAATATGTGACATTATCAAGAGTGGATCTCCCTTTATTGAAGCCACTCTTATTAATATGTATACAATTATTTTTTTCTAAGACATATACGAGATGGGTGTTGACCATACATTCGAAAGTCTCACACAAGCAAATTGAGAGCTATTGGTTGATAATGTGAAGGATCTAAAGGATCTTTACTAGCCTTAAGAACTGGAATCACTATCGCTTCCTTCCAAGTTGATGGAAATTTATTTTCCATCCAGATCCTATTGAACAAAAGTAATAAGTTTGATAGGGAATCTGGATTTAAATTTCTAAGCATTTGATAGTTGATTCCATCAGGTCCTGGACTGGTATCATTAGCCTGCTTTAATGCTCTCTTCAATTCCAACATCCTAAATTCGCAGTTGTAAAATAAGGCTTCACCATGGTTGAAATGAATTCGAGTTTGCTCAATGCGACTCATAGTCCTTAAAAACAAAGGACTGTAAGAGTCGTTGCTTGAGACACTAGCAAAAGTTTCACCAAGGGTGTTAGCAATGTCTTTAAGAGAAGAGTATACAGTAGCTCCAGTTTTTAAAATAGGAATACCAAAATCCTTATAAATCCCACTGTCTGCTTACACTTTTCTCCACAACTGCTTACTGGATGTGGAAAATGTAATTGAAGATACATTGCGAGATCGAGATTCCTTCTGACTTTGACAACGAGCTCTGCGAGCTAGAGCTTTTGGTTTCTTAAAGGCGATAAGATTCTCCGTTGTGGGGTATCTCCTAACTAATACCCATAACTTCCATTTATTTTTATATGCTTCTTGGCATTCTTTGTTCCAACAAAGTTTTGCAACGCCTATGTGTTATAAAGGAGCTCTTAGGAAATGATGCATCAGCTGCATTCAAGATTGCTTCGATGATTTTATATACCGCATCATCAATATCATCGATCGTAACCACTTCTTTATCAATATCTGCCGATTGTATAAATAACGTCCAATCTGCCCGACTGTACACGTAGGCAGGTAGATGTTGTCGTACACTATTCCTCCAGTCTGGGAGATAACGAGAGGAAAATGATCACTGTTGTGCAGATCATTTCCTACAGTTAAATTTAACAATGACAGAAGAGATGGTGAACAAATGGCCAGATCGAGAGAATGAAATGTTCTTGTGGGTATATAGGAATATATCTTCTCGCCGGTATTAAGCAGACAGAAACTTTTGTCTGAAATAAACCACTCTATCTGCCGACCACGAGAATTAGTATCATCATTCCCCACATAGAACTATGGCCTTTACATTCACCTAAAACAGAAATGGTGTTGGCATCTGATCCATTAATGCATCGTGTTCCTCATCATCCTGACATCATGTGGTGGTAAATATAAACTACTGACTGTTAATAAGTATGCATTCTTTCAGCAACAGCCTGTAGAGTAGTATTTAATGGATGGGCAGTGCTGGGAAAGTTATTGGATGTTAATATACAAACACCACCAGTCACTGCACCCCAGTATCACCACAGTCTTTTTTAATACAGCTGAATCCTCGTATGGAAAAGTTATTGCTGAACTTCAGGAATGTTTCCTAAAGTGCAACACATGCGAGTTATAAGTTGTTATAAGAGACTTGATGTCATCAAGATGTGATCGCAAACCATGGCAGTTCCAAGATAGAAAGGAAGTTATTATATAGTTTTAAAAGCTCTTTTACTGGAGATGGAAGGTGGGTCTTCTGTCACATCCTCGAGCGATGTATCATCTTCTGAGGGAATTGGAGAAACCGCATCAGTCTCCAGGCACGAGAAAGCATTACGGGTGGAAATAGATAATTTTTTTGCATTTTTAAGTTTTAGGACTTTCTCTGCTTCTGATTTTGCAAAAGGAGCTTTTCTAGTAAACATAGGAGTTTTTTTTTAATGTTGGTTTCTCCGATGTTTGGGGAAATAGAAAAGATTTCAATTAGTGGTGCTCAATTTCGTGACTTTTCTGGCAGCAGTGGCATAATTGACTCCTGGCTGTGGAGTACGTGAAGTGATCAATTGTCTAGACTCAGGATACGAACATTTTTGATTAATCTTATTTCTGGCGATCTCTTTTTCCAGTATATACTGGGGACAACTTCGAGAATAGGAATGATGGTGACCTTCACAGTTGACACACCTCTCCTTTGCCATGAGGTTTGAAATATCGCAGCCAACCACCACACAGCGAGCGCAGGTGATTTTGCCACTGCAGGCTTTTCTCGAGTGTCCACAGCGCTGACATTCGAAACAAAGCAAGGGATTTGGTATATAAGGCTTGACGGGTAAATTCATATACACAGCTTTTACATACTGCGGAAGGTCTGGTGTCGCTAAAGTCAGAACAGGGTGCTTAGTATCAATTACTTCGCAATCCTGTCTGACTGTGATGCGTCTTACGCCACAGACCTTCTGATTCTGTAAATTATCCAGAATCTCCTCCGTCGGCAACTATAATAAATCCCTTGCAGAGATAATGCTACAAAAGAAATTAAGGTTTCCGTGAGGCGAGACAGTCACTTCCAAGTTTGCCAACGATTTCATACTTACCAGAATGGCTGCTTGAAAGTCGGATGCAGCCTCTACAAGCAAGTCACCCAAGCACATCTTTTGAATTTTTCTGACTTCCCCAACAATTGCCGATATTCTTTTTGCAATAAGGAAGGGAGACACAGTTGTAAAATTTCCCTCCTTCCTCTTAATTACAAAATATTTTGGTTTCAGATTTTCCAGTAGCTGCTCCCGCGAAAGAAAAGTTAGATTTTCATTCTCCATGTATATATATATATATATATATATATATATATATATATATATATATAATTTCAGGACTTGATTGCACCACCGAGTCCAACAAGAGGATGCATACCAGCTGCACCAGTGCTAGCCAGGTCTTATACGCTCACAGTACATCCTTGAGGTGGCCTCCACCCTTAACGAGTCACCCAGTAGATGTACCGATCGCTTGATCCATAAAGCCGATTGATGTGCTGATGACCACAACACACCTCCCGTTTACCTGAAGCAGAGGCCAAAGTAATGTGTTGGTCTCTGGGGGCCTCAATCACCAGGACCCTCTTTTCCAGGGACACGGGTCTCCACACACAGCAAACACGTGGGTATTTTAGTCCCCAAGAGTAACTAATAGCAACAGAGTGGCGAAAGCTACTCAAAGGGAGCCCTCAACCTCTTATGAGGCAACCACAATGAGGGAGAAGCGGAAGAAAAAGCAGAAGAGTTGAGGGAAGAGGAAAAGAAAGAAGAGGACAGATTACTGGGGTACTTCGGGATTGTGGCACCCTTGTTTACAGAGAAGGTGAACCACTTGATAGGAAGATGAAGAGGAAGACACAGCAGAAGAAAATAGGAATCAGATAAAGAACAGGAAAAGAAAGATCACAGGGGAAATTTGTGATTGTGACATTTGTGTTTACTTAAAGAAAGAACCCCCTGAGCTGTTTACTGTTCCTAAATTTCATATTACCCATTTATTTTTCTGTATATAATATGCAAGACCTTTTTTTTGAGTAAAAGAAAAAAAAAGCGTAGCATAATCTGCAGTGGCATATAATCCACGGCAATTCTTCCAATAATTAGTGGAAAATATATGCACACTAATAATTTAGTGCCAAATATGAAAAATACTTAGCATGGTTAAAAATATAGTAAATTATGCAGAAAAGAATAAACATAGTGAGAAAGATTTGTTTGGATCAATTTCAATGCAAAGTGTGAAAGCACAAAATCGATTGAGATCCAAGAATATTTTAGTAAAACTTATTGAATTTTAGTTTGTAATAACTTTTAAAACGAGGTTAGACATATTTTAAAAATTAAATATATTTGTTTTGTTCATAATTAAGTGAAAGAAATGGAATATTTTTAAACTACACATTGAATATATGCTTTGTTTTTAACCTTACATTAACATTTACTGCTATTTTCTCATTTCCTTCCCTATAGCTTTTTGTTTAAAATTTGCATTGAAATTCAATAGTTTTATCTTCCGCACTATGATATATGAATTTGAATGTTTTCAAAGTAAAACAGCTCTGGTCAGAATGAGAAATGTAAGCCAATTGCAACTGTAATATCATTTTGAGAAACCAAATTTGTTCTTGAATGTAATCGGACAATGCTGATAATAATTGAAATAATCAGTTCGAGTTGGGGCACTATCTATTATTTATTTAAGGAACATAAATGGCCTTTCTTTCAAAATTTCATTGTTAGTTTTTCTGATAAAAAATGTTTTTTTTATTAATTCTGAATCACTACAATTATGAACACCCATAGTGGGAATTCAACCCACAAATAACTAAATTAAAGAACAAAGGACTAATCATTCAGTTTCTTACATTGTATGTATCAAAGTGGAAGTTGAACACATATACTGTAGAATTAAAGATTGAAAAAGGCCCAATACAAATCTTAATATTTATTTAATACTATTTTATATGAACAGAGAATAAATTTGATAAAAGCATTTACTTTTAAATTATTGAATATCAAAAGTGAAATTAATATTTCAGCATAAACAAGGATAAACTTTGATTAAATATTAAAAATGATTAAATGTTAGTCCTTTTTAACTTGGATTTAATTATATAACAATTTGTATTGAAGTATTTAATACAGCACATAGTCCGTTATATGTATGATTTACTTTACTACAATTATAGTTTTTCAAATTAAAGAGTTTGTGCAAAAGAAATAAAGTCTTAAGCTTTTAACTTATTTGGATTTGGGTAGGTTTAATAAGATTAAAAGAATTTTTTTTGTAGAATTGAATATTAAAATTATTTTGAAATATTAAAAAACAAAAAAATTATATCTTTTAAGATTTAATAATTTCTTTTAACATTTACAATTATTCTGTATAGTTGTTAAATCTTTAAAATTATACAAACTCATTTCAAGCTTATATTTACAATTATTCTGTATAGTTGTTAAATCTTTAAAATTTTACAAACTCATTTCAAGCTTTAAATACCAAAACTACACTACAGGCCATTAAAATTGCTACACCAAGAAGGCGACATGCTACAGACGTGAAATTTATACGAAAGGAAGAAGGTGCTGTGATATGCAAATGATTAGCTTTAACGCGCATTCAGACAAAGCAGGCGCCAGTAGCGACACCTACATTGTGTTAAATGAGGAAATTGTTCAGCCGGTTCCTCATACACAAATTGCATTTGAACGTTGTTGCCTGGTGAAAAGTTGTTGTGATGCCTCGTGTAAGAAGGAGAAATGCGTACCAGCACGTTTCTGACTTTGATAAAGGCCGAATTGTAGCGTACCGGGATTGCGGTTTATCTTATCGCAGTATTGCTGCTCGCGTCGGTAGAGATCCAATGACTGTTAGCAGAATATGGAATCGATGGGTTCAGGACGGTGATACGGAACGCCATGCGGGATCTCAACGGCCACCTATCACTAGCAGCCGAGAAGGCAGGCATATTATCCGCATGGCCGTAATGGATCGTGCAACCACATCATGAGCCGTGAGTCAAGAAAGGGGTCGCTTGGAAGACAACAAGTGTCTGCACGAACAGTTCGACGACGTTTGCATCAGCATGGACTCTCAGCTCGGAGACCATGGCTGCGGCTTCCCTTGACGCTGCGTCATAGATAAGAGCGCCTTCAATGGTGTGAACAACGACCAACCTGGGCGCACGAATGGCGAGACGTCATCTTTTCAGATGAATCCAGGTTCTGTGTACAGCATCATGATGGTCGCATTCGTGTTTGGCGGCATCGTGGTGAACGCACACTGGTAGCGTGCATTCGTCATCGTCATACTAGCCCATCACCTGGCGTGATGGTATGGGGTGCCATTGGATACACGTCACGATCACCACTTGTTCGCATTGACGGTGCTTTGAACAGTGCACGTTACATTTCTTGTGTGTTACGACCCGTGGCTCTACCTTTTATTCGAGCTCTGCGAAACCCTCTGTTTCAGCAGGATAATGCCCGACCGCATGTTGCCGGTATTGTATTGACTATCCTTGATACGGAACATGTTCGTCTTTTGCCCTGGCCAGCACGTTCTCCAGATCTTTCACCAATCGAAAACGTCTGGTCAATGGTTGCCGAGTGACTGGCTCGTCACCAAACGCCAGTCACTACGGTTGATGAACTGTGACATCGTGTTGAAGCTGCATTGGCATCTGTACCTGTACATGCAATCCAATCTCTGTTTGACTGAATGCCCAGGCGTATAACTGCTGTTATTACTGCCAGAGATGGTTGTTGTGGGTACTGATTTCTCAGGATCTACCCAGCCAAACTTTTGAAAATTTAATCACTTGTTATTTCTAGTATAATATATTTGTCCAATAAATATCATTTTGTTATCTGCATTTCTTCCTGGTGTAGCAATTTTAATGGCCAGTAGTGTATTTTGTAAAAATCATAATAAATTTATAGTAGAAATTCAAAGTTGAATTTAGGATAGCTTTCCTCTGATTATCATTTAATACTTATTATTCCAAATAGATATATAATTTATATATATATATATTTTATATTAGTATTTTATATTAGCTAATATTTTTAAAGAATAATCAGTGATAGTATATATGTTGCAATCGATAACTAAAAATTATTCATTTTAACTAGTATTAATTACAATTTGCTATTAATTACTCTTGCTATAGCATGCATAAAAAAACTAAGTATATATATTTATATATGAATTTTAATCAAGAAATCTAAATAAATGATACTCTATTGAAAGGTAATAGATAACAAAAATAAACATCAATTAACAAAAAATACATATCATAGTTCGTGTGTGATAAAATAGTACTTAAGAATCTAGTTTTACTTTTTTAATCAGTGAAAAAAATACTACACAGATAGAAATAGTAAATTTAGAATATAATTAGAGCATGCTGTCACATTAAAAATTATTTAAGAAAAATGATACAAAACTTGATAAATAAATGATTCGGAAACAGAAAAGAAAATGTGTTTTAGATAATGAAATAAATAATTGTATTAAAATAGTAAAATAAATAATTACTTATTTTTGCTTTAGGTAAATATTAAAAAAATATTTACAAAAAAAAAAAAAAAAAAAAAAAAAATTGATTACTAACAACTATTAATTAAAATATCTAAATATGATAATATCTTTTATCTAAAATATAGTGCAAGTTTAAATTGTTTCATTTTATAATGGCAAGAGAAGGGGTATAATAAATGCAGCGTGTTACATTATAACTTTTCTGAAATTCAAACAACAAAATAAAGATACAACTTTTCTTTTCTTTTTTTTTTTAAAAATTGTCTACTTGTTGAGCAAAAATTGTTATGAAAATGAAACACATTTGCAAATAAAAGTACTTTCTTTTACTGCTGCACTAAATTAAACATTAAAAGCAAAGAAATTAACAATACAGACCAAGGTTAAATTCCCAACTAATAGTGTAAAACTTATGATGCATAAAATTTATAAAAAAGCATGTGTCACTAGATAAAATTCTATATCTCTTACTTCTTGTTACCAGAACTTTGAGAAATTTTTCTAAATAAAGTAAAAAAAAAAAAAAAAAAAAAAATTAAAGTTTTTAGGATTAAACATTTTCCCATGAGGTTTTGATCTAAAAATTATGTACTAAGAGAGAAAGAGAAAATAATAAAGATTATTAGGCCAATTTATCAAAATTAAAATATAGTATACATAACATGCTTTTACTAAACAAATTTTTAATTTCATTAACAGTAATTTTTGTTTTGTTAAAATGTAATTGTATCAATATCTTATCACACCATGATATTAAATAACAATTTAAGATGTTATGATTGATTCAGTTTTCTTAATTAGAAAAATAGTGTCTTAAATATTATGCACTAATTTCTATGAAGCATGATTATATTTATAGAACTCATCAATATTGTGAACAAAATGGTCTCAAAATGTACATATATTTGTCATCCAAGACACATGTGTATCTTGATAATACCTGAAAACAGTAGCATTGGTTTGATAAGAATAATATATTTATACTTTCAAACATGAATGTATTTTAATTTGTTTCAATTAGGAGGACACATTAATTAAAGAAATATCTAACAATTATACTTCAATATCAATTAAAGAAAATTCAAATGTATAAGGTCTTAAGTTATTTTCATGCCAAGTATAAGTAATAATACTAAAATTTTGGTACATACACCCAATTTCCTTCATTTTCTCTTTGGTTTTGGATTCCTATGAAAAAATAATTATGAATATATAAAATGTTAAAAATGTTCAGTGATAAAAATTTAATATAATATATATAAATGAATACAAGCACAAATTCATTTAAAAATATAAACATTAACATAAAAGAGTAAAATAAAAAAACATCAAAATTAATTATGAATACCATTAATTAGTTTTACAACGGAAAATTAAAAAAATAATCATAAAAAATTGGCAAATACAAAATATACATGTATTTAAAAATTTTTTATTAACATGAGCAAAGTAAAATGTTTAACTAATTTCAAGTAATGGCAAGAAAAAATTAAAAGTAATGGTAAGAATATATAAAAAATAATAACACACAAAGGGTAACATTTACACAGATTTATAGTGTGATGATAAATATTACATTTTTTGGTGAACAGCTCATTTTCTACTAGAATGACATTTTTAAAGTTTATTCTAATTTAAAAAATACATAAAAAATAATTAAAATTAAAAAATACATAAAAATAATAGTTAAAAGTGAAGTAGAATATTTTTAAAAAGTAAAGATAAAATTTTTTATTCTATGGATTTAAATAACTTAATCATAAATTTCACAATTAAAAAATCTACAGAATTTATTTTGCAGAATAAATGTACAATACTTTTGATATAATAACAGTAATGAATGTTTATCATATAATTTATATGATAGTTGTAAAATCAATTTATTTTGAGTTTAAGAGGAAGGAAGACAAAATTCATAATTTTGTAAAAATTATGTCCTGCTTCAATTTCAACTAAGAAATTTAAATATAGTGTAAAAATCATTTACCAAATGATAATATAAACATTTTCTAAAATAAGCATCTATTAACAACAAAAATGAATTGCTATGTTTACTTCATAAAAAATATAAAGATCGATTTACATATGCATATCTATCTACATTATAAGATAATATTATGTAGTGATTTCTTTTATATGAAACTTAAATATTTCTTTTAAAAAGAAAATTGTAATTGAAAGGGTGTCAGTAATACAATATGAAGAATAGTAATTAAAAGAGGTTTTTGAAGGCATACATCAGATCTTAGAGAAAGGGGATTTTGAAAAATAAAAGGACTGTTTTCTACCTCTCGTCAAATTCCGTAAAAAAAATATTATTTCAAATTGAAAATTTTTTGAAATGCTTTTAAAATATAAGTTTCAAGAAGTTAAATAGAGTATTTAACAAAAATTAACTCATCTTTTAAACACTATTGAAATATTGGAGCTAGTTCAGTATACCCATATAATGGCGAACGTGGCAAATTTTTCTTGTCGCCAAGCTAAGCGCGCATTTATTAACAAGGGAAATTTCCCAAGTTTGATCGAAAAATAAGCATTTTAGAAAATTTAAAAAGGAAAATAAATATAAATGATGAAACAAGCATGCAAAAAATATTATTTTAAATATATACACTTTATAAAATTTAAAAAAAAAAGCATGCAAAAACTATTATTTCAAATGTATACATTTTTTAAAATTTAAAAAAAACATGAAAAAAGTATTTTTTAAAATAAATACACTTTATAAGTAAATAAAGATGAAACACGAATACAGTAAAAAAAATATATGTAAGCAATAGAATTTAAATAAAATGAATAAATAAAAATATATACATAATAAATAAACCAAACAAAAAGAAATAATGTAAAAGAAAATGTAAAAAAGAAAAATTTTCGATGATTGGACACTGGCGCGACAACAAAACACAACTGAGGGAAAATCCCTTAATTGCACCAACAGCAAACTGAAGACTAATGCTTCCAATTGCAATAGAAACGTTGAACAAAGAAACTTGATGTGAAACTTAAATAGCTGTTGCCACTGAAAAACAAAACACATATATATAACATAAAAATTATGTAAAACACGAGAAAAACGAATACTGGCAAAAAAAAAAAAAAGAATAGTAACAAAAACTGAATTTGGCAACACTACAATAAAAACAAAAATAAAAAAAGGCAACACTACGATCAAAACAAAGGGCGCCAGATTTGGCGAGAAATCATATATGGGGATACTGAACTTATACCGAAATATCAAATCCCAGACAAGAAAGAGACACATAATGGTCTATGTGACATTATAATTGGATTTTGATAACTACAGAAATTGGTAATCAATCATCAAAGATCAGAAACAGAAATATAATAAGAGGGAAAATATAATTAAGTTTTTTTTGTGATGCCCACTATGCAACTCTAATAATATTCAAGAATATAATTATTAAAATAGTCTGTAATTTTTTACTAATAATGACAGGAATGAAATATTCATTCTTAATTAAATATGAAAAATATCAGATATTCTCTACCGACCACTGTGCCCAGTGGTCAGCATGACTGACTGCGGTCAGGGAGGTACTGGGTTTGAAACCCAGTTCGAGTATGGATATTCTGTCTCTCTCACCTGTCTTTTCCTTGTATGAATAGGTTATGAATGGTTTCTTATCATATAATGTAATGTACCTATGACATGTAGGTACTGAGGAACAAAAGTACAGTTGAAATAGTGGAGCATTGCTCCCCCACATTGCCAAACTACAACATTAGATATTCTAGAATAATTTTAGCATAAAAACACTTCTTCTCTTTTAGCGGATACTATCATTGATATGTAACGTAGAAAAAAAGTAACTATTTCTAAAAATGTTGATAAATCCAAAGAAATATTTTTTTATAAACAAATTAAACTTTTAATAGCATTTTAAAAAATTTATGTTCAAAATTAAAGTTTGGAAAGCAATCTCATTAATATGCAATTTTCAAACAGAAAAAAAAAATTATATTTGATACAAAATATAAAAATGAAAATAATATAAAACTGAAGATAATCTGCATTCATTTATACTTACATCTTTAGAGGGAAACATTTCTTTCCTCTTTACAGAGTGGGAATCAGATGTTTGATAAAAGTTTCTGCAAAATAAATAAAATAATAATAATTAAGAAAAGGGAATAACTAAACAATGAATTTGAAATTTAAATTTAGTAACTTTTTTTTTGAAGTAATATTTATTAGAATAAATGAGGAGCAAAAAGAAAAATAAAATCAGCCATAGGAAATATATATATATATTTATATATATATGTATATATATATATATATATATATATATATATATATATATATATATATATATATATATATATATATATATATATATATATATATATATATATATATATATATATATATATTATATATATATATATATATATATATATATATATATATATATATATAATATAACCATGGTAATAATCGTAAACAAGGAACTTAAAATTTAGCATGACATAATACTTTATACTGTTTTAAATTCCTCATTTTCTTAATAAAATGATAAAATTTAGATACAATTTCAAATTAGTTTTTCACAGGTAACAAAAAAGTATTTCAATAAAGTAACTTGGAAGACTTGCCTTAGTAAGTTTTACAAATTGTATGGATTTATAAAGTAAAGTAATATTATTCATGCAAGTCAACCGAATTCTTAGTAGATGAAGCAAATTAGAAGATTAAACTATTAAAAAATGCTAATTTGCAGATTGGGAATCAGATTATTTGGTAATATCCTTTCTTTATTTCTTTTTAAATTTCTGTTAATTGAATAAAATTTTTATTTAAAAAAATGAAAGGAATATCTGTACAGCAAATAAGAGCTCAAATTCAGCAAGCTATTCATTTTTAAAATAACATTCATTAGAATAAATGAGCAATAAAAATCACCCATTTAAAATTTATAATTTTGAATCTAAAACTAAATGATATGAAATATAAAAAATACAACAATGGTATCATACATAAGTAACTTCAAGTTTAATATTACTGGTTTATTTAAATACACACTGTTTTAAATTTTGAACTTACCTATGAAAATAATACATTTTAGACATGATTTCTCTGCTAATATAATTTATTTCCATAAAGTAACTTGGAAGTTTTGTAATAATAATTTAAATTGAATATTATAAAAATTGTATTGCAATATTACATTTTCAGCATTTAAAAAAAATTTTTACTTCTAAATATTAATGCTATACTATTAATATGTATAAACTAATAATATATATATATATATATATATATATATATATATATATATATATATATATATATATATATATATATATATATATATATATATATATATATATATATATATATATATATATATATATATTACATTAAAATATTCAGCATAATAATTTAAAATTATTTCTAGAAGAAAATAGTTATTCATTAAACTACAGTAAATTATATGGGAATAGAATAATAAAATTGTTCCAAATCTTGAAATATATATATATATCCAAAGTTGGATTTAGACAGACAACATTCTAAATTATTAAGGATTACTTTTACATTTGCATTTAAAAATTAAAAAAATCGCCTTGTCCACCTTTTTGTTGTTTTGAAGTGTCATTAGCTAGTTTGAAAATATGTAAGAAAGTATAGGACCTAATCAAAAATATATTTAGTTTACATATTAATAAATTACTCGTTATGCCTAACATATGGATTAATTCAAGCTCACACTAACATAGTGGTAGAATAATGCTCTTCAGATCAAAAGGTCTTGAGTTCGATCATGACTAATGTTGAAGAATAGGAGATGGATATGTTTATCTCCGTATCTGTTTCCTGTAAAGAGGCATCAACTTAAATGCCATCATCCATCTCCCTTACAGATGGGAGGAAGTGTGTTAAAAATCTTGTCTATTCCCTCTTCCAGGAGTTTTGGAGCATGCAGGTCACCAAAAAATTGTGCGCCATTTTTCCATATCTCATTTCATTATCAGTTCTACCGCTACGAAGTGCTGATGTTAGATTAACTTGCCGCCTTCGTATCGGACACACACGTTTCACGCATAGACATATGTTTCTAAACGAATAATTAAATACTTATTGTGAAACGTGTGATGAACCATTCACTGTTTATTATATTTAATTTCATGTCTATATTTTAACCAATATCGTTTACTTTTTTTTAACTGTGATATTTTAACCTTATTTGATTTGCTTGGGGAATCACCCCACAGGAACCTATTTGTCTTTTTGAGAACAATAGGTTTTTTACATTATATTTAATTTGTACTCTATAAATTTTAAAATTATATATATTTTTTAATCTTTTTTTTATATTTTAAAGTTGAATTTTAATATATATATATATACACTGATTTTTGTTTTTTGAAATTTTAATGTTGCTTAGGTTTCCAAAAATATGAAAAAAATGAAAAGTAAGTAAATAAATATCTGCTTCAAAATTTTAATTTTGGCGCAGCATGTCCGCTTTTGGACCTTGCACCATAAAACCCAACCAATCAACCAATTTGACATAGATAAAAATTAATACTTCTTTGCTGTACCTATGTATTTTAGCATTTCTTTATTTCATTATCACTTACATTGAAAAGATTATAATGGATTAAGATCTTTGAAATTTAAATATTTTAAGAACAATGATATTGAGCCATTTGATGATATAACAAACAATGCGTGAAGTAAATTTATAATTTGTGTGACTACAATACATGTCAAAATAAGAAAAACAACTGTTGTAAATTTTATGAAAGACACTTACTTCTTCATAAAATTCCATATTGGAACCAAAATTAACACATCTAAATGCTGCAGAAATAATATATATATATATATATATATATATATATATATATATATATATATATATATATATATATATATATATATATATATACTGTCTATTTATTCTTTCAATAAGATGAAATTATTTATTTAATTCATTAACCATTTCTCACTTATTTTATAAAATGCTACTAGAAATAAAATTATTTGAATTCAAAGTTTTAAATAAATGAATTTATTTAAAACTTTATTATTACATTTATTATTTAACAATTATATTTATTGTAAGTCTCTTAAAATGTGAATGTATAAAATTATAATTGTTGGGAATATTAAATGCAAATACATACACATTCAGTATTTATAATTGCTTTTCAGAGAAATTTATTAGTCATAAGTAAGAGTTATACCATATAACTGTTTATAAAAGTAAATTATTATTAATTGAAATTCTTGCCAATCAACGGTGCATTTAAGAATAAATTGATAATTAGTAATAAATTTTTATCACTAAAATATTATAATATAATTATCAAAAGAAAAACTAAGCACTCTTTTTGCTTTTAACAGTGCTTCTGATATAGTGAATAAGTTTGTGCCAGCCGGTTGTGCATTAGTTCTCGTTTATTATAAAGCAAATAATAATTAAAGTTTAACAATTGTATAATTCACTAAAGGACTTTAAAAATAAGCCTATTGTATTGAAAATATTTTTCGTTTTAAAGCCACCTTAAATTTGCAAAGTTTACATAACTTTAAAAACCATAAATTGCTATCCTCAGTTGGTTGTATAATACTGTATATATTCAAGCCAGTCGAATTTGCGTGCACATAACATTTTGAAGGATATGGAGCAATTCTGTATACATCCGAGCCAGTCGGTTGTCCACGAAATTCTTCCTTATCAAAGGCAGTTGGTTGTACAATTCTGTACACATCTGCGCCAGATAACAGGGTAGTTTTTCAAAACTGAAACAGAATTTCAGCCAAAAATGCCCTTTGGGGGTTTGCGCATGCGCAAACATTCCTGTCGGTTGTGCGAAGAGACGTGAGTAACAATAGTCACATTTTATACCGCCAAATTTTTGCAACTACTCTCTACAAGTGCGCATGTGTTGGAATTCCCATTTGGAGCCGATATTCCGTGCCTGGTCCCGAGACGCTAGTATTTGAAACCTATGCAATATTGATGGATTGATGATTTAAAAAAAATATTGAACACCAAAACGAAGAACATAAGCATGGCGTTTTATTGACAAATGAAGGGGAAATTAGGCCGTCTGGAAACACAAAGTCGAGAAAAAATTAGAGTCTATTAATTTGTCTCAAAAAGAAATTGTTGCGTTAATTTTTCCCTTTAGGACTCGTTGATAAATCTAAGATTCAAGAGAAAGAAAGAGCTTCGATACCAAGTTTTTCTCTTAAAGGATTTCTTGTATGATCATACAGATGATACACACGATAGCATTATGTGATCCATGGTTTCTCTTTCTCCACAGGAGCATTTATCTGTTGAAGAAAGTCTAAATTTATGTAATTTAGCATTTGTCGGAAAGGATCTAGTTCTAACTCCAGCTAGCCACACTTCGTCAAGGCGAGAATTAATATAATTGCGGTGAATTTTCGTGATAGAAGACATGTGTGAAAAGTTAGTCATATGACTCGGTTTCTCACTTACTTTTATTCCATTCGTTTTTATTATAATTGAAAAAATGTTTCTTATATTATGGATAAGGTCTTCATGTGAAATCGAGTGCAGAATAATACTTTTATTAATGGCCAATTTTGCAAGAGCATCTATTTTTTCTTTCCCAACAATTCCGGAATGACCTGGAATCCAAATTAATTGAATAGATTCGCAATCCTTAGTTGCATTTCCTAAAGCTGATCCGATGTGCTGAATGATGGTTGGGGAAGAGTTTGAGAGAGTTTTCAAACTGCTTAGATAGGATATGGAGTCTGATAATATGACATAGCTGGAGGGAGAAATACAGAATTTAGTCACCGCCATATATAAAACCAAAGCCTCTGCTGTAAAGATGGAATTAAAGTTGATTTGCACGGATACAAAGGAGTTATTTCTGCTGTTATGAACAGCAATTCCAAGTTTATTTTCAATTTTAGATTCATCAGTAAATAATATGTGATTGGACCATTTAGATATACCATGCAGTTCAAATTGATCATTGATAGTATTTGTAGGAAGATTTTTAGTCTGAAAAGTATATTTTCTAAAAAAAGATTTTTAAATTAATATTAACAGAAGCAAGAGTTTTGCAGGAACTCTTAAAATGTGTGATTCTTTAATTTAATTTTATTCGAGCCAGAGATATGGCTGTATGGCATTGATTCCCACAAACTACCGCATGGAGATTGGTAGAAAGTGCAAGGTTTCTAATGTATATCCTTGTAGTGAGAAAATTTTGTCTTACAGAAAGAGGTAAGACTCCTGTTTTCTTTCAGAAGTGGAATTGGTGTCCAGCGTGGAAGACCTGTAGCAATTCTAAGAACTGAGTGATATATCAGATCCAAGATTTTTCTGTCTGATAAGCTCGCTACATGACATTCATAGTCCAGGCTACTTGTAATAAAGGACTGAACAATTTGAAGTAAGAGATTAGTTTATGATCTCCTTCTGTTACCTGCAATAGCTTTTAAAACATTAATTTTCTTCTGGATGTAGATATTTTTCATTTGAAAATTATACTTTAAGGTTAAGTTATTAGTAAAATAGAGTCACAGAATTTTTATGTGTTTAGACAAAGAGATAGGTAGTTGGTTGATAGTTGGTTCAAAATTTACTGGAGATCTTTTGGAAGAGAAATAAATGACTGAACATTTTGAGGTATCAATTTTTAGCTTACCATTCCTCACACCATTGTTCAAGTTTCATGATTGCAGTCTTAATTTTTCGATGAAGACCTTCTTGAGATGAATGAGAAGCCAAAAGGATTATGTCATCAGCCTAAATAAAACACTGAATATCAGGAGAGAGAACTTCGTAAATATCTGACATAAATCATGAAAAGAAAGGGAGAAAGAACGTTACCTTGAGGGACGCATTAGAGAAAGTGGATTGAGAAAAAATTGAATGCCATATCACTTTAAAATTTCCACCCGATAAAGAATTTAATATCTAATGAGTAGTATTTCCTCTGATATCAAATTTGAGAAACTTATAAATAAGACCAGCTGGCCATATTTTCCATGAAGAATTTATTAAATTCTTAGGACAACATGAATCAGTCTTATTATCTATTAACGAAGAAGCGACTACTAAATTTAATACAAACAGGCATTTTTGATTTTCTAAGCCAAAATCTCTTCTAGTGAAAATGAAAATAAAAACAAAAACTACTTTTTTGTAAGGAAGATATGTATTTTATTTTCCGTTGTACGATATTCTTTAAACATAAAATTTGCAAAATCTGCTTAAAGGAAAATCATATGAAAAATGAGTGTTTTTCAAAATATAAGTGTGCATGAGGTTTGAAACATTCTAAGCTGTTATGTAGTAAATTAGGCGGCAATAAGACTACGCCAAAGAATTCCGACCCTTTGTTTATCGACCTTTCAGAGTGCCACAAATCAGACGGTCAAGAGATATCTCCTCCCTTATGAATTCTTTTGTTTACAGTATTGCCGAAGAAAAAAGAAAAATATGTTCTTTTTTTCAACAGCTGCAGTGTACATTAAATGCGCCAATTGAAAAGAATAAAAATAAGGGCTATTTTGGATTCTGCCTCGAATATATGTGTATTGAGAAAAGATATCTCTGATTGCCTAGGAATAAAGTAAAAAATTATATAAACATCGGTTTTCGGTTTAAGCGGATCGAGACAAAATATCACTTTTAAATTAAACATTTTTATTTTGAATGAAAATAGTAGTTTTTGTGAACCGATAGAATTTTTAATTGTTGATAATACGAGTATTACAGGACTCTACTACATTAGATATATATATTTCACACATAGAAATTCCTCAATTTTTAGATTTAGCTGAAGATTCATTTTATGAAGCTAATGAAGTTCACGCTTCAATTGGTGATGACATATTTTGTAAAGTTTTAAAACGCGAAATACTCTTATAAAATAAATGAGGAACTATCATTTCGAAAAATCAGAATCAGGGTGGATAGCTTGTGGTAAGCTGAAAGAATTAGAAACTTCTGAACAAGCATATTGTTTTCTATCTAAAGAAGACTCTCTTGAGAAAAATTTGAGACTTTATTTTGTTTTAGAGACTTGGAATAAAAGATGTATACGATATCTGGGGAACAATGATAGACCGGGTACTGTCAAAAATCACAATATGCCGCTTTATGGAGTTATTTTCGGAGTAAGTTTAAGCCCATTTCTCCTAGCTGCTACAATCAGACATCATAGAGAAAAATACAAAGATATTTATTCTGATATCGTTCAACTATTGGACAGAAATTTCTATGTGAACGATCTCATATCTGGTGGCAACAACGTTAAAGGAACTCTTCGAATATCATGAAGCACAAGTAAAATTATGGAAGCTCCTGGAATGTTTCTCGCAAAAGGAATCAATAATGATGCTGAATTGATGGAACAGTGGAGAAAGGATACATTAGACCATCTTGAAGACACAAGTGTCAGTTTAGGCTCCAGTCAAAGAAAAGTGTTGGGACTCTCTTAGAACACTCGTGAAGATTACTTAACTATAAATACTAAAAACTCCTGGAATTTGTGTCTCTTTAAACAAAAATACGAAACGCTTCATACTTCAGGCGGCAGGAAAGATATTTGGCACACTTGGATTGATTTCCACTTTTACCATAAGAATGAAATATCTTATACAAGAAAGGAAAAAAATTCCCCGGGATCTAGATTCTGTTTCCAAAGAAGATTTCATAGAATAACATTGTTTTTGTGACGCCAGTAAACAAGCATACGGACCAGTCATTTATCTTATGAAACATCAGTCAAAATTTAATCTCGAAAAGTCGTGTGGCACCTTTGAATGATATAATTTTACCATGATTAGAATTGCTGGGAGCTTTACTTGCAGTTCTGTTGATATCGAAGGTTAAAAAGATAATAAATCTTAGAAGAGTTACAGCTCAGTATCACTGGACTGATTCTAAATAACTCCTTTCTGAATCAAGGGTAAAGCAACTCGATGGAAAAAATTCGCTGAAAATAGAGTCATTGAAATAATCACTTTGACAGATCTGGATTCCTGGCATCATTGTGCTAGAAAAGATAATCCTGTTAATCTCCTCTCTCGTGGGATGACTGCTGGCTGTCTGGTTGAAAGCTCTGGGCAGGGGACAGGCCCTGAATTTTTGATTGATGGAATCAGAGTTTCCAGAAATTTTACAGCCCTTAATTCCTGAGATTGATTGCCTTGCAGAAAAGGAGAAGGAAACTATACTGAGAGAAGCAAAAAGAATTCCACAATATGGGGACATTATTGATGCTGTTTTATTGACTGAAGATTCTGGAACTATGGTAGATGAGCTCTTAGAAGTTTCGAATAATTATTTTAAAATTAATCATATTTTGTTTTATATTTTTACTTTTATTTTTAACTATAGGAGCAAAGTGAAGAAAACTGGCCCTTTAAGTCATGAAGAAGTAAAGTACGCTGAAATAGTCCTAGTTAATTTTGCTCAAAGGCTTTTGGTAATAAAAAGATTTGGTAATAAATAGATTTATTAATATTTCTAAATTAGTTCCTTTTACAGATGGTAAAGGCATATTGCGAGTGGGTGGTAGGTTAGAGAATGCTTCTATACCACATGATCAGGAGCACCCTCCTATTTTACCAAAAGGTTCTAAATCAAATAAAGTTTACTTCAATATAGCTCACATGGGAGATTGTTTAATGTAGGATCCCAAGGATTATTAAATGCAGTGTGACTGAAATTTTGGCCTTTTAGTGCCCACAGTCTTGCACTTCAAACTGTTCATCAATGTGCAACATGTTTGAAATGCGAACCTATTCTTTCCTCCCAAATTAATGGTAATTCACCTAAAGAGCGAGTCAGTGTATCTCCCTCATTTACTGTTACGGTTCTTGATTTATGTGGACACCTTTCTTAGTTAAGTATAAAATCCAGCGAAAAGGTATCTTAAACAAAATTTAGATTTGTGTTAGCATTTGTTTTCTAACAAAAGCCATCCATCTTGAAAATTTTTCTGAGTTGTCTTCTGATTCAATGATTGCCACATTGAAACGATTTATGAGTAGACATGGCAAATGTTTTAAAATTTACACTGATAATGCCCCTAGTTTTGTTGGATCAAATTCTCAATTAAGAAAGTTCTACAAACTAAGTAGTTTTCCTGATGAGAATTTTGCTAATTATTTTACTTCTGAATGTAGAGATTGGAATTTTATTCTTCCAAAATTGCCTCATTTTGGTGGACTTTGGGTGACTGGTGTGAAATCAGTTAAACATCATCTAAAAAGAGTTATTGGTAGTTTTCACATATCACTTATTAGGAAATATAAACTATAATTATTCAAATAGAAAGGATTCTGAACAGTGGACCCCTTTATCCCCTTAATGGCGATTCTGATAAGCTTGATGTTTTAACTCCCGGTTATTTCTTAATAGGAACACCGATAGCAACTCTACCTGAACCACTGTTGACTGACATAAATGCATTCACTTAAGCTGATGGTAAAAAACAACCAAAGTTGTTCTACTTATTTGGAAAAAATGGAAAACTGTTTATTTAAATACATTACAAGCAACAAGGTTAAAATGAATGGTTACAAAAAATTGATTTGATGCTAGCTCAAATGGTATTAATCAAGGAGGCTTGTTTACCTTTGAATACTTTGATTTTGGGTAGAATTACAGAGGTGTATAGAGGAAAATACGTGTGAGTGCGTTACTAAGGAATTACTAAAATAGCTGTTCTACCGACTGAAAACGTATAAAATTGTGAAATTACATATGTTCTATGTTATTTGCATATTATTTCACGTAATATTTTATCTATTTATATATAATTTTAAATTTAAAGGTGTTCATGTCATGTTCTTATATGTTTTGATATATCAAGTTTATGTCAAGGTTTATTTCATGTTTTTGAAAAGTGCTTGGATCTGAATATTGCAAAGCCGAAGGAGATGTTGACGCATGCGCGTCAACTGCATTTGAGCTCAGCGTTCAGACATCACTTGAATGCCAAGCAGGAAGGACGTGGGTAAATAACTCTGGTAAAATGACACCCACAATATTATATTAAAATTCCTGCTTTAATGTATGATTGTTTTCTATATGTGTTATTGTTAGTTGCTGTTGTCTATTACAGCTGGTCCGTCTTCTCTTCCTTATTAATAATCTGAACTGTTGACATATACTCTAGATAGAGTAGACTCGTCATCATATTTTTTCAATTTTTCCTCATTTCGTAATTGTTTCTCCGGGCAAAAACAACACATCAATTTTTTTTTCTCCTTAACCAATACAAACACATTAATCCCTTCCTTTTGAATCCAGGTCGGTGTACTTTACGAAAAGATTAAATAAGAAAATAGCATTTGTTTATTAAAAGTAGAAAATGTTGAATTTTAGTGAGTGTGAACAAAGAAGATTCGTGTAAGATTAGTGTTAAAGTTGAACTAATTATCAAATAAAGATTTAAACAAAATAGTCTTTTTTAAGACTTTTCAAAAAGAATTTAATATTTTTAGTGCTACAAAAAATTTTTAAGTGATTTATTTCGTTTTATTGACGACGATGGAAGAATGATGGACGAAGATTCAGATTTTCAGTACGAAGAAGTTAATCGCTTTCCAAAAATAAGTGATGCAAAGAATTTAATTTATGAAGATAATATCGACTGCTGATAACAGAGTAAGCAATTTTATATACTATATTATTTTCATCATGTAATTCTAATAGTATTCCAAAAAAAAAAAAAAAAAAACCAGTCGCATTAAAATCTGAATTACTTCATTTAGTCGAGCATCATAATGGTATTATCGAAGCTCGCAATACTAGATACTCGCAATACTTATAAAAACTAACAAGGTTAAAACAGCTTTGGAGATATGTAAAATTAACAATATTTTAAACAACCTTTTATTCACCAAGACTTCATAACTACACGATTCATTTTGAGAGACATTCCTGGGGTCTTATCATTGGTAAGCCTAGCAGAAGGAATTTCCCTAAATAATCTTAATGTAAAAAGTATTCTAAGATTTAGAAAGAAAAATTCTCTTGAACTAACTGAAACTGTATTAGTAAATGTGCATGGACATAATTTACCTGCAGAGATTATTTTTCTCAGTAGTAAAAATCTATGAGTTCAGTGAAAATGCAAGACAGTGTCCAAAATGTTTTAAGTTTGCACATTCTCCTCAAAAATGTCAAATCACTACTCCAATATGTCGCCAATGTGGTGTATCTCATGTTGATCAGTAGTGTCAGATATCAGCACCTATTTGTTGTAATTGCAAAGGTTCACATTCAACTAACTTTATCAATTGCCCAGGTTAAAAGAAAAGAGGTTTCTTAACTTTAAATGCAAAAATCACCTAACTTACACAGAAGCTCGGTGACAATATCAGTCAAATAAAACTTCTCCTAGCTATGCCAATGCGGCAAAAACTAAGGCAACTGAACCATCCTTATCGCGTAAAGAAATAGAAAGTTTAATAAACTACACAGTTCAGACTACTGTAATGGCAACTTTTCAAGAATTGAGCAAGATATTTGAAGAAAAATTTATAATCCTATCTAATAAACAAGATGAAATTTTCTCAAAAGTTATGGTGACTATTCAAAAGTTAGCCGAATCCTAAATGACTTCGCTGGAATTAAGCTCTTCACCAGTAGAAAAATAGTCAATAATGCAAATAGAAAAAAAAATCGAATCATCAGATAAGGTGAAATTATATCATTCCGCTTCTAACAAAAATGAAAGTTTTAATAAAAGAAGTGAAATTCTCTTACCAGTAATCATACAATCTCATACCAGGAAGTGATATAGTGGAAGAACTATATCAGGTCTAAATATCAGTTCGGCAAAATATAATAAAATTAGAAATATTTAAAAACTGTTACTAATTTTAAAGCATGTTTTCTCTGATTTCATGATACTCTAGCAGCATTCTCAACAAACAGCATTTTCTAAAACTTAAGTTTTTTTGCCAATGCAAATGTGATTGCAATACAGGAATCTTTTCGGAAGAGCAGTAAACACTTTAGCTTATCAAATAAGATCATATTTAGATCAGATAAACCTGATGGAACGAGAGGTGGTCTGTATTTGGGTATTGATAAATTTCTTCCCGCTCGAATGATCTCAATACCTAGGAATTTGTCAGACGGGAGAGAAGTTCTTGCTATACAAATCTCTATTGGTAAAACAAACATCTCTATTATTAACATGTATATTCCTCCAGGTAAATTATCTATTTAATGGATTCAGAACGTCCTTCAAGCAGTAGAATTTCCCTTTGTCATCGTTGGGGATTTCAGTATTAAACATACTTCCTTAGGCAGCTATTTTAACTCACCGCAATCCAAAGATTTTCTAAATTGGCTGATAGACGATAACATATGTATTCTAAATAACGATACTCTTACTCATTTCAGTTATATTCAGCTACCATCCCCTCTAGACTATTGCTTAGTTTCCCCTGATATTTTTAGTCTCTACTCTCACCAAATTCATCTAGACAGCTATAGCAGTGATAATCTTCCAACGCATACTTATATTAATTTTAATGTACCGGAAAATAAATTCCAATATTATCGGGCCCGTATCTTATGGTTTAGATGTCTTGCTTCTCTTAATAATCAGATTTCATCTTCTGGTATCAGTTCTTTTCAGCATTTATATAGATTTTGTAATAAAGAAATACGTAATAATCTTAAATGGCAGGTTTTTAAGCAGAAATCATATCCTCCTTGGTGATCTTCAAGAGTTTCATTTCGGGTAAGAAGAGACTATTATGGAGATTGGCAAAAAGGTCTTGCAATAAGAATATGTGGATCAAGTATAAGCAAATAGCAGCTCAGCTTAATCAACTAATTGTATTTTTTAGTCGTAAGTATTGGGATGATTCGATTAATTATGCCTGTTCATTTAAAGATATTTTTCACATACTTAGGCAAATTTCTAGTAGATCTTCTACTTCGCTCACTTCTCACTTATTGTTCAACGTTGATGACACGTTCATCTCGGATTCCCAGAAACAGGCTAACCTTTTTGTAAATTACTTTTCAAAGCCTTCTATTTCGGTAGGAATTCTTATATAGATTTAAGCTCAGAGATTTTATATCAATATAATATAGATTTTACATTAGTAGAGCTTAAAGGTGCTGTTACTAAGAAACACTCAGCCGTTGGTCCCGATCACGTCAAATAAAATGCTTAATGGTTTATCTTCTTCATCCCTTGAGTGTCTTCTCTCTCTTATCAATGACTCATGATCTTCAGGAAGTATTCTCAGCACTTAGAAATCTACCACAGTGGTTCCCATTCCTAAACCTAATAAACCTCTAAACGAGATATCATCTTACAGGCCTGTTTCTCTCTCTAGCAATTTATGTAAAGTGGTAGAGAGAATGGTTCTTAAATGTCTTCTTAACCATACAACATTGGAAAATTTCTTTCATCCTCATAATCACGGGTTTCTACGTTATAGAGGCTGTGATAGTATTCCATCCATGATACATCATCATATAATCTCTGCAAGATCACAAAGGAAATTTATTGTTTGTTTATCGATTGATATTTCCAAAGCATACCATTCTGTTGGGCATGATGATATTTTATAAACTTACGCAGGTTCATATCACTGGCAGAGCTACAAAATGGATGATGAACCTCATACAAGACAGATTGTTCAAAGTGAAATGGAGGAACACTTTTTTAACTGAATTAAAATCTTACAGGGCTGTTCCACAGGGAAGTGTATTATCGCCGTTCCTATCTATGGTTTTTATGGCAGATATATTTTTGAAGTAATTACGGTGGGGGCCCTGTGCTTCTTTTATGCTGATGATGGGTTCTTTTGTGCTCCGCTTTAACATCTGATACATCAAGAAAAAAATGCAATTAGCTCGACTTAAAGTTAGCCAATTGTGTGAACAAAGAATGCTGACAACTGATCCAAACAAATGTTCTCTCATAAACTTCTCGTCAAGGAGAGACCTTGGAGACATTCAGTTGAACTTTGGTAATCAACTGATCAAATCTTCGCAACATATGCACATCCTTGGAATATATTTTTCCAATAACTTGTCTTTTAAACATCATTTTTTGAAAAAGAAAGACGTGACTGGTGAAACTTAATGCATTAAAAGTTATTACAGGATTAAAACGTGGTTTGAGAACTTTCCATCTGTTAAATATCGTAAATACCTGAATTTGTGGAAACATCAACTATGGGTGCCACATACTTTTGTCTGCAAGTAAAAGCGATAAAATAATTTTAGATGTCATTTATCATGCAGCGCTCCGAATCGGGGCTCTCACATGGGCTCCCAAACAATACTGGGCTCCCAAAATGAACTCAAGTTCCTATCCTATACCAAGAAGCGGCAGTACTTCCATTATCATATCGCCAAGAATTGCTTTCTCTAAAATGTAAATTCGAAATATTAGTTTACATTCAGAGTCACCTTGTGTGAAATTGTGGAAATCATTATCATTCAATCATATCAACAAGGGACACCCTCTTGTTTTTCGTATCAGAAATTGGCTTATCTCTCAGGGAATTAATGAAATAAACATAATGAAGTCACCAAGATTTCAGACTCTGGACTTTTCAAACGTACTGTTTTCACTGACAGATCTCCCATTTCAATCTAAGAACATTCCTAGTGAGATTATAACAAAAATTTTTAATAACTACTATCATACAACTTGGACAAATAATATTTTAATTTTTACAGATGCTTCAAAGAAAATATCAGATCTTAGTTTAGCAGTCTTTAATTACAGCCAAAATTATTTCATTATGGAAAGGTTACAACCCAAAAAACAATTTTCACTATCGAATACCTAGCTATTTTACTAGCAATGAAAAAATGTCTGTACGAAAGCTCACAACTATGTGATACTGTCGGATAGATTTTCCTGTATCGCATCTCTATTACACATCTTTAAGGAATCTCATACAGTAATACAATTAATTAGATCAGCAATCATCGATGCAATGCCAATTTGCAATTCAATTCATTTTCTGGGTTTCAGGGCATTTTGGAATATACGGCAACGAAAGAGCTGACTGCATTGCTAAATCTGCACACACACCACAGACAGTATATTGACAAATCAATTTCTCCAGATCATCTCGTCTGTTAAGCTCGGATTCATTTTAAAAACTCTTATATAAAGGAATGGCCGAAAAGCAAGTATGCTAACAATTTTGCTCACCTGCTATCTATAAAGAACTGGCATCGTCTCCTTCTAAAATGTCGCATGGAAGATGTTTGGATTTCTTGGGTTAGAACTAGGTCAATTCCAACAAATGCGTTACTGGATCGATTTAAGTTATCTAATACAGACAAATGTGTAAAGCAAATATGTGGAACGGTTGAGACTATAGATCACATATTACCTAAATGCCCACAATACAAGCAGATACGAGAGCTCCTTCACCAAAGAAATGGTATTGGAGGGTTATCCTTCTCTTGGTTGTTTGAACTATTCGTAAATCCTTCCAATAAAATTGAATGCATCGGGGATTTTATGAAAAGGATTTAACCTTTAAGATAGAAATTCGGCACTAAAGATTATATTTGATTTTTTTTAACATCAGCTTTTCCTAAGATTTCAGTCAATTCACTAGCAAAGAGTTTATAGTAACTCCCATAATATCATTTTTCAATCAACTTCATAAATCGAGCCTTTAAATGCATTTGAGGGTATACCGATTCTACTATTAGAAATAAGTGAATAAATTTTGCCATGCTTTCCTCCTGGAAAGGTGAAGACTCTATCAACAAAAGAATATTGTATCAAGTTTCATATAAAATCTATCAAAACATTTATATCAATTTATAAAAATTTATTAACTGATGTTATATTTTCAATGTGAGCTAAAAGCATTTTAGCATAGTGCTCCAAAAATGTACTTTGCAAAAAAAAAAAAAAAAAAAAAAAAAAAAAAAAAAGGTAACCAATAGAATGTATTTAAAATATATTGCTGCTTCAGATTATAATAAATAGAACACAATCTGATAAGAGTGTAATCAGAGCAAAATGACTTTTTTAAGTCACGAATTTACCAAAGTGGCCTCATGCTTTGAATAAGCCGGCCGTTTCATATATATGTATATGTATGCATGTAAATATAAATATATATGTGTATTTATATATATATTTACATACATATTGTGAGTATCCAGCAAGAAGTGTATGTTCTCATGAATGGGCGACTGTGACTTTAAATATTTCTAATTAGCTTTAAATATCAAATCATCACAAATACCACCTACTTTTTTCGTTAAAGGTATCGCTTTTTTATTTCTCTATCATTCTCTTCAAATTGAATCCCCTGACCTAGTTTCCGTTTCCTTAAATTTTAATGGAAGAATTATTCTGTAGATTAATACTTTTGTAATCTATTTAGGTAGGTAAGAGTGATGTTGAAATAAAAATTGGACACATTAAAAAAATTTGAATGTAGAATTCATTTGAAGGAGATAAAATAGTTCTACATACCTGAAAATGATACAAATAAATTATTAAATCACTGAAGAGGATTATAGGGGATTTTTTTTTTGATTTTATTCAAGAAAAATTTTATTTAAAACAATATTTGTTAAAATGGAATAAGATCATCTTGGATCTTAGAAACATTTTATGAATTTTTTAAGTAAACTTAGTGATTTACTATTAATTCTTACGCTAGTTAACTTTCATAATGTTTTTATTTTTTAAATTCTGAATAAAATCTTCAAGATTCCAATTTTACCTGTAGTTGTTACAAGTCTGGCTTCGAGCATTTATATTACATCTAAATACTATAAATGACACAAAATACTTACTTTACTATAATCCATTCTTTCATGGATACCATGTGGGAAAATAACATCTGCATATAAATATATTTTTTAACCTTTTAGGAATAGTCTCAAGAATATGAGACATAAATATATAGGACAACATCCAAGATGACAAAATTATTTCCTAGAGAACATAGAATAAGAGGTTTTAAGACTTTGAAATCTGAAAAATTCTTTCCATGAATTTGAGTGGAATATTTATTGAAATCTATTCTACAAAAATTTGATCAGTTTCAAAATTTATAATTTTGTAATAATATTTGTGTTTTTTAAACTCATATATAATACACATATTGTCTGTTGTATATTGGAATTTACTGAATGTGAGCAACAACTTTGATTCATGTCAAAAACATCCGATTTTGTGGGATTTGTGTAGCATAGCATAACCTTTAGTGGAAAAAGTAATTAAAACTGGGGTAACATGTTATCAGTTTTGTAAAAGAATGTTTTGAGTTCAGAAAGAATAACATCATTTTTTGTTCAATATTTCATTGGCTTCTTTTTAATGAAAAAATAAGTATTGCATGAAAGTTAATCCGTTTTGGTGATATTTATATGCTTTAGTTAATATTGTAGAAATCTTTTGGTTAATATTTAAGTAAAATCTCTCTCTTTCGGTTAGCATTTTAAGGTAACGGCGAATAAATTCATTAAATTGACTAGTTGGTTCCCTGACATATTTTTATAAAAATATTATTAATTTTCTTATATTTTGGTATTTTTGGTGTACTTACTATAGAACTTCACTGATGCGGATTCACAGGGAATGATACATGTTTTCGGGATGAATGAAAGTACAGATTAAGCAAAATAATCTCTAAATTGAGCCGGGTTGCATAAACAATTATACACATTAGAAATTGTATTTTGAATATAAGAGAAGGAAATATAAAACCACACAATGGAAAATTAAGTGCAGTACATACATATATTATATATTGTTTATACTAAACATCCGTTGAAAAATGCTTTAACCAGGGTGGTTCAGCATCCTCTTCCCTTGAGACACTCTCTGGTTGGGAGAAATCTTTTGTCGACTTATTTAGAGGTATTCCTGAACAATTAACTGTCGGAGACCTCCCAAATGCTCTTATGACTTCGTTGCTATTATTTTCTGCGTATTTTATCACACAATTTTATCTCACTAAGTTTTGACTTGGGCTTGTTTTCTGTTTTATTGTTATCCTCTTCGTCCTCTTCAGAGTTTATTGTCTTCATACCGTTGCCAATAGGCAGACAGAAAGTGAGTGGGCTGACCGAGGGATATCAGCGAAAGTGTGCGCTCTGACTCATCCTAAGTAAACAAGACAACACTTCTGCAATCGATGAATTGGAAGGATGTTCTGAACGCAAATTGTGTTTTGTTATCGATTCTCAAGCAGCAATTTTGTCATTTACATATACAATGTATAACGATAACGCACTAATTCATCTCTATAGGAGAAAGTTAATTCATCTTAAAAAGTAGAGAGAAAGCGTTGCTCTGTAGTAGATTACCCAACCATAGTGACATTTTTAGAAACGAGTAGGATGATGACAGGCTTGCTGAAATGGAATCCTTCACATCGCAAGCTGACTTTCGTATACCTTTGCGTAACGTCCAAAGAATCATAAATTAAAAAATGACAGAGCTTCCGCGTACAGTGAGGTAGCTGTGAATAAGAGGTGGAGTGTCGTCCTCAACAATAGCAGTAGAATCCTCAGTTCCATGCCTCGATCTATTGGAGATGGTTGCTTTCATTAGCTTACTGGACTTCACTATTTGCAGAAGCGTTTGCCTCTCATTAATGTCAAGGGCTCGAATTGTTGCCCTTTGTACAACCAGGGAGATTTGGTGACAACCTCAGGCATTCCCCATAGTTTTAAAGTCTACGGACAACACTACGGAGGTTAATTTTAATCATTTTTTATTCTTCATCATCATTTCATTTAGCTGCTCGTCAACCAATGGCAGAGAAGGCAAAAACGGGCGTAGGACAAAAAATAACAAAAACAAAAACGCATTATTGTTGTAACAAGATTTTTATCTATATAGTATATACGTAAATATGTATGTATGTATAAATATATAAGTTGCGGTCCGGATTAATGAGGGGTTTTTGTACTTCAAAGATTGTTTTGATATTGACCTCACATATTTCTGCCTTTTGAGAAAGAACTTACTTACACGTTGAATATATTTTGATTTGCTTCCAATGAAATAAATTGCGGAGGAATGATGGAGGCTTTTATGAGTGCTTCAGAATTTAATTGGTTCTCTTTCTTGCATTTGGTGAAAATAGCAAACTATCTATGAAAAGTCTTTTCTGAACATAATTTAACCGATAGATTTAAGAAAAGTCTTACAAAAACTATGAACTTATGGATTTTCTTTATCGTAGTCTAGGCTGTAAAGAAATCAATATTACAATAGTACAAACAAAGCCATATAAATCTTTACAAAATTGTATAAAGCGTGTGGAAAATTATAACTGATTCACTGGAAATCATATTACGGATTTTGGCGAATTTATAACGGATTGTTTGAATTTTCACACCAATTATACGCATTTCGGAAGGAAGTGCTCTGTTTTAGTGAAACATTTTATCACTTATATTGTGCTTTCAGATAATAGAGATTTTGGCCATAATTATCAATAATGTTAATATATCAAGAGATATTTCATTGCTGTTTTAGCGAAACATAACACATAATTTATTTTATTCATTCTCTAAAATTAGAGATCAGAATAGTAAAAAATAATTCAATCTATCATAGCTGCAGTATTTCTTGACAATATCAAATTAATATCATTAAACAATAAAATATGAGTAATTTATCATAAGTAATCATCAGGATCAACAGTTTTAGTTTAGCATACTGTTTGCGCTTATATTGGTTTGGTGGTATGCACATTAATTTTTTTTACTCACAATGAATTATTTTCATGAGTTTTATACACTGAAACAACATATAATTTTATTTCTCACTGATAAATGCATTTAAGAAATTTATAGCAATAAATAAAAATTTAAAAGTATTCAGGAGTATAAAAATGAAGGCAAAGTTTTTCAAGAGAGAGAGAAGAGAGAGAAAGATAAGAGAGAGAGAAGTGAGAGAGAGAAAGAGAGAAGTGAGAGAGAAGAGAGAGAGAAATGAGAGAGAAGAGAGAGAGAAATGAGAGAGAGAGAGAGAGAGAAATGAGAGAGAAGAGAGAGAGAAATGAGAGAGAAGAGAGAGAGAGAATAAAAGAATTCTGAACACATTTAAAAGGTTTTGAATCAATAAAATTACATTGGTTGCTTTCTTTTCCCCAAAAGCACTTGCAAAAAGTTAAAAAAAACCCTTTCTTTAGAAGTTCCCGTCTTGTATTTTCCATGCTTTTTTATAGCGTGACAGTAAAGACAGATATATGACGTGACTAACAAGATGGGTGCTACACAAAAGCTATACAAGAATAATTATCAGGATTACCAGAAATTAAAGTTCACCGCCTAACCAAGTGGTACCAGATTCTACACCGAATCCATATATATATATATATATATATATATATATATATATATATATATATATATATATATATATATATATATATATATATATATATATATATATATATATATATATATAATTTAAACATATAAAGCGCAATAAGTGTCATTTCAGCATCATAAGCGTTGAGTTATAAATTAAGTCATTGTAAATTTTTCGTAATTTTTAAAGTCAAAAGTTTTATTTATCAAATGATGTTTTATTCTACGCTTTGAAAATTTATGTTTTCTTTGATGTTACATTACTGCACAAATTAGCTAAAAACAAATGTTGTATTAAGTAATCTTTGACAAAGGGAGTAAATAAATTAATATTTGTTCGGATTATTTTGCAGAGGTAGATGCAGCGCTTAAATTACCCCTCATTTGCAATACGTAAAAGGGTAGCAATAAAGAAATAAATTAATCTAAGGTTTGTAAACTATGATCCTACTAGCAGGACTGTTTTCTTTTTTTAAATGAGATGGACGCAAATAGCTATTTTTCTTGCAAACAAGTTTTTCAGGTAGACTCTTTTGGAGGCCACAAGTTTGATTCTCTGTGACAGAATATAATTTATGGGAAATTTGAGGAGTTATACTGTCCTATACACAATCATAAATATCTATAAAAAAACTTTATTAGATCCATATAATTTATAGGATATCATGGATCATATACGGATGTCATAAAAATGTTCATGTTTTGAAGAGAACTATATGTTCTTCTAGACTGCTTAGAACATAGGACTACATAGATGATGGTTGAAGAATAATTTTGGAGGGTTTATATATATATAAATATATATATGTGCGGGGCGTGTGTGTGTGTATTTGTGTATTTAGATGCATAAATACTAATTTCATACATACATAGCTGTAGCTTGCTAATTTATGTTAAATATCATTTGAATATCCATGAAGAATGCAATTAAGACACATATGATCGATATAGCTTTGCATATCATGAAAAGTACATTTTTAATTGCTATTTTATTTCTACCCATTCCTTTATTATTTATTGTTATTTGGTATTTTTCATAAAGAAACTAAAGTGATTGTATTACTTTGTGTTCGCAAATAACTGGATTTTTCAAAAGAAAAATAGGCAATTTTTATAATATAATATCTTTTTGATTGTTTTATTAAAAAAATTCTGTCCATACAATTTTAAACATTTTGCTGAAAATGAGATTTTATATTTATTTGTAATTTATTCTATAGGAGTTTAAGGATTCAGAGTTCTGTAAATTATTTTATGATAGGAGAAAATTTTAAGAAATTACTTGAAAGTATAACCAGCTATTTTCATCATAATTATATAATGCTCGATTTTAAGATAAATTGTTATAAAGAAGTTATAAAAAACTTTAAAATATTGGATAATATATAATCTTTACATAAAAATAATATATTACTACTTAATATATAACTAGAAGGAGTATGTTTTGACATTGATCTAATTGAAGATGCATTTAAATGGCAATGAACTGCTTTGAATAAAAATATTTACATTTGTTAATAAGCAAAAATATCTTTCTATGGTACAGTTGTGCCTTTTTTAATAATTGTTTTGGATTATAACGAATTTTTTCTCTAAATTTTAACTTTAATATACATTTAAATTTTATTAATTATATTAATTTAAATACAAATATTTTAAGAATTAATGAGATAAAAATTACTGGAAAAAATCACAAAAAGTAAAATTATTAGCTAATTACATGATTATCTATTACTTTTCTAATATCTTTGATTGGTATTTTTTTTAACTTCTAAAACATAGAACGCTTAAAACTTTTCCTAGAAAACAAGGAAATTAATTTTTTTATGATAATGTAAAAAGGGGTAAATATATTTTGCTTAAATAAACTTATTCGGTTCTTGTAGCTGTTTTTCAAAGGTAATTTTATCTCAGATTGTTGTAATTAAATAAATGCATCGTTATTCATATAAGCCGTGTAATTTCATAAATGAGTTAAATATAGGAAAACACATTCTATGAAAAAAGGAAAACAATCAATGAAAATCGGAAAACACATTCCTCGACTGTAACAAATTTTTCGAGAACTAACGATCATTGTAAAGAAATTAAAGACGTATCGGATTGTAGGTACTTTGATCACATGATGTGAAAGCAAATCATGACTCCCTTCTAAGTTTGAATCCCAGTTCTTTGAATTGCTATTGATTCCGCATAAAACATGTCTGGTGTTCACTAAGATCTATTGGAAGGATTCTGTCCCAATTATTTACCCGTTGTGAATTTCTCAGCAGTAAAGTTATCTTATTTGAAATTAAGATTAAGAATTATCAACATTCGCATAAAATTTTGAGTAATTTTTTTAATAAAATAGGTCAAACTTTTATACGAGTAAGTTTTTTACGCAATAATTTTTTCCAATAATGATAAGATTGCATTAATTAATTTAGTTGGTGCTAAATGCATAATGAATTCAATCTGCCCAATATCTGCAAAATAACAGCCAACTTAAAAAAGTTGGATTCTTTAAATCTCATAAACGTGAGTCATTTTTACTAAATCAAGCATCCAATATGAAAAGTATTTACTTTTTTTATTAATGTTTTTTTTTTCTAAACGAGCTCTTTCATGGTTTAATTATAAGTTTTCATAATACGCTAAATGATATAACAGCTAAAATACTATGTATATCAGTATAAATATATAAAAAAAAAATTCAGGAAAAAATGAATTGATATTAATTACTATTCTTAATTTTAATATTACTTTTAATGAGATAGATTCAAAATATGAAATGAGATGATTTACATAATAGTAGTATTTGTATATAATTTTATATACGCTTGATTTTACACTATTATCTATTCTATATTTAGAATCAATAATAAAGATTAAATGCATTTTCCTCAATAAGGGGGAATACTATGCTAATAAAAATTGATTAAAATAAGTTTTATTGATTTTTGCTGGTAATTTAAGCATTAGATGGATTCAGTTTTTACCACTTATGATCTTTAGAAGAAAAGGACTTTAACATTTTATATTGGTTTACATTTTGAAATTTTAATCAGAAACTAAAGCCAAGTAAAAAGATACACTACTGGCCATTAAAAATTCTACACCATGAAGAAATACAGATAACAAAATGATATTTATTGGACAAATATATTATACTAGAAATAACAAGTGATTAAATTTTCAAAAAACTTGGCTGGATAGATCCTGAGAAATCCGTACCCAGAACAACCACCTCTGGCAGTAATAACAGCAGTTATACTCCTGGGCATTGAGTCAAACAAAGATTGGATTGCATGTACAGGTACAGATGCCCATGCAGCTTCAACACGATGCCACAGTTCATCAACCGTAGTGACTGGCGTTTGGTGACGAGCCAGTCACTCGGCAACCATTGACCAGACGTTTCCTATTGGTGAAAGATCTGGAGAACATGCTGGCCAGGAAAACAGCCGAACATGTTCCGTATCAAGGAAGGTCTATACAATACCGGCAACATGCGGATGGGCATTATCCTGCTGAAACGTAGGGTTTCGCAAGGCTCGAATAAAGGGTAGAGCCACGGGTCGCAACGCACCAGAAATGTAACGTGCACTGTTCAAAGCACCGTCAATGCGAACAAGAGGTGATCGAGACGAGTATCCAATGGCACCCCATACCATCATGCCAGGTGATGGGCCAATATGGCCTTGACGCTGCGCCTTGTCTATCACGTAGCGTCAAGGGAAGCCGCAGCCATGGTCTCCGAGCTGAGAGTCCATGCTGCTGCAAACGTCGTCGAACTGTTCGTGCAGACACTTGTTGTCTTCCAAACGACCCCGTTTCTTGACTCACGGCTCGTGACGTGGTTACACGATCCATTACGGCTATGCGGATAATATGCCTGTCTTCTCGGCTGCTAGTGATAAGTGGCCGTTGAGATCCCGCATGGCATTCCGTATTACCGTCCTGAACCCATCGATTCCATATTCTGCTAACAGTCATTGGATCTCGACCGACGCGAGCAGCAATACTGCGATAAGATAAACCGCAATCTCAGTACGCTACAATTCGACCTTTATCAAAGTCAGAAACGTGCTGGTACGCATTTCTTCTTCTTACATGAGGCATCACAACAACTTTTCACCAGGCAACAATGTTCAAATGCAATTTGTGTATGAGGAATCGGGTTAATAGTTTCCTCATTTAAACACAATATAGGTGTCGCTACTGGCACCTGTTTTGTCTGATTGCGCTGAATAGCTAATCATTTGCATATCACAGCACCTTCTTCCTTTCGTATAAATTTCACGTCTGTAGCATGTCGCCTTCTTGGTGTAGCAATTTTAATGTCCAGTAGTGTATTTGTATGAAAATAGAATTCTCATGTGTGATATTTAAAGTTAGTTCGTTATACAAATATTGCGAACATTTCGTTCCTACAATAAATTTTCGGCCAGTTCTATTCAAAAAATTTTTGTTTACTATGATAATCAGAAAATGAGAAAACTTCAAACAATAAAGTCTACATTATCGTAATAATCATAGGTGTAAATCTTAACCTGTTTAAAATTTCTTATGTACTCTATTAATCCACAAAAATTTCTAAAAGCATTTTGTCCCTATAGTACTTAAATTTGTTATATTGAAAAGCGGCTCAATATCTCCTGAGCAAGCTGTACAATCATTAGATTTTGGTGTTCCAAAATATTACTTTTTTCTCTTATCATTCCATTTTTGCTCGTCTTCTCATGGGTTTACTCAGTACTGATTCGTAAAGTAAGTGCAGCACGTCAGAACTTTATTTCTTGAAGATAATGCACCTTGGGGAATACACTCTCTTAAAAATAAATGTTGCTTTTCCCGAAATTATTTGTGTCGATAGATCCAAAAACTTGTGTTTGAACTGATAAGAATTCTAAGAAATGGCACAAAAAATAAACATGTTGTTTTGAGTGAAATTTCTACAAAACACTCAGCAAATTAATGAAAATATTTTGATTCAAGATTCTATGTTACTTTTGGTTCTTACATGAATTGAGAAAGATGGAAATATCGAACAAATATTACAGGCCAATATTCCACTTAATGTATTCTCATTTTTATGAAGTAAATCTTTCTTTATACTAAGAAAAACTGTTTTACCACTTGCAATTTACTTTCATAACATTATTATAGAATGGATATGGATAAAGATTTTTACAAATTTGAACCTATAAATCAACGACCAATTAGTAGCAACATATTAGTGGTTACTAGATTGCAAAAACATCTATTTTTTAATTTCAGAAATTGTATTAAATAGTAAAGATAAAGTTGAGGTTGATTAATTTATTACTTAAATATCTATACATAAATAATATTATATATAAATGATTTTAATGTATTTTAAATTGCATTAAACATATAAAAATTACTCGTTACTTTTAAGATACCTTTTATAGATTTTTACAATGATCCACGAATTCATTATAGTTTTTTTTCTTAGTATCTTTTATCATTCAAGTTTCAAATGAATGAAATTAGTTATAAGATAAAATATTTATCTCATAAAAGAAAAACCTTTGAAAGTCAAACTAATTACAATGAAACTTAATGAGATCAAATGCAAACTAAAAATCAAAATGCAAATTAAAATGTTGCCCTCAACTCACGTGAGGTAAAAATAAATATCGCTCTGTTTACATGAATTGATGACAACAATGTCGCAGAGGTTCCCCTACAACCTTTTTTAGAAACACGTTATTTTTAAAATTTCAGTTTTTTATCATCTTAAAAATTTGCTTAATAAGTGTTATACTCAATGTTACTGAATTATTACACATTAGAATTATTCATACATTAGAATATATATTTTTTTCCAATGCAGCTGTCGAAAACGAACACAGTTCTATCGCCAGATGTGGAGAACAAAGAATGATAGGAACGTATATACAAAGTTCAGGGCGCAAGTCTGAAGAGCAGCTCTCTCGTATCCCAATAACAGGAGTAGATGGAATCTTCCTTCAGCGTAGGACATAGAGGGAGGTGGTCTGAAGTCATCATCTGACCCCCGCTACAAAGGGGACAGGTAGCGCTACTTACAATCTTGAGTTTGTGGAGATGTACATTAAGATAGTCATTCATTGTGGCAATGCGGAAAGTAGCGACAGCTTTATACCTAGGCTAGTCCGGGAGGTTACGAACAGCCGAATTCCAAATTCTGTTCTTTGTTACTTCTTCTAAATTGGAAGTATAGGATTTCTTTACAGCTAAGTTAATTTTTGTGACGATTGATCTATAGAAGACATCCTCATATTGATTCTGGAGGATTGTGCAACCCTTTTTTGCTAGGCTGTTTGCGGCTTCATTTCCAGGGATACCACAGTGAAGATATCCATTGTAGGATTACCGTTTTGCCTCTTTCCTGGAGACTCCAAAAAAGGGATCGGCACTGTTGAATAATAGCAAAACCAGGAGCTGCGTAGCAGTTAGCAATTGCAAGGATTGCTGCCTGTGAGTCGCAAAAGATCACAGCCCGATCAAATAGAGATTGTAGGACATTAAGGTTCAGTAAAGTCATTCGTTTTGCTGCAACTTCTCCATCTAATGCAGTAATTGTGGGACCAAGAGATGAGTAATGTGAAAAGTATTCAGAATGAATGCCGGTTCCCGCGTTCCCGTAGGCATCTAACTTCGATCCATCTGTATATATATGTATACATTCATTTATCGGGAAACGGGAGTGGATTGTCTCCATACCTGCGCCTAATATGGCCTCAGTACAGTCCCGTGGCTTTGAAACAGGTTGTAGTTGATCAAAGCAATAAGAAATTTGCTGGACTTCCATTGGATTAACAGGAGGCATCAAGGGCTCAGCTTGAAGCGGGAAGTCGTATCGTAATATCTCTCGCTCCACCGCCTGCAGGAAGCCCTCTTGAGTCTTTCGTTTGCGTGGAGAGGAGCCAGAAGTAGCCCATTGAGTACTATGTGGCATTCTTACTAGTTTCTGATAAAGTTTCAAGGCAGATTTCTTGATATCGTATTCAATGCTCATTTCGCCTGAGTTGGCAAGCAATGCAGGAATAGGTGTAGACTTCACTGCCTCTGTAACCAGCCGCAAAGCTTGGTTTTGGATTCGCTCAATTCTTGCAATTTGGCTTTGAGGAGCACCAGGAGTGTAGTTTGGTCATAGCATTGCTTAGCTTATTTTGCAGGACTTTTGCTGCGTTTTTCTTTAGGCTAGATGTCCAAAGAACTAGATCGTCGGCGTACATAAGTACATCTACATTCTCATTTATCAGAGTATTTATAAGATCCTTAACATACATGTTGAAGAGCATAAATCTCGATACTGCTTCTTGAAGTAGCCCATTATGCATTTGTTTAACCCTGATTTAGATGTTCCATATCGTACGCTAAAATATCGTTGTCCGAGAAAATTTCTGTAAAAGCGCAGCAGTTTACCATTTACCCTTCCCACTACCAATTTGCTTATGAGCAATGATTTCCACACAGAGTCATATGCTCCTTTAAAGTGTACGAAGACAGAACCTACAATGTTGCTCCTGTCCAGGCTGTCTTTAATACTCTGTAAGAAAAAAGTGGCATGTTCTTCGGTGGAGCGATTTTTCCTAAAGCCAGCTTGTGAAGGATTTAACAATTCTTTGGTTTCTAGAAATCATTTTAGTCTGTTTGTTACCAGTCTCTCCATAATCTTAGATGTAATACATGCCAGTGAAATGGGTCTGTAGCTATTGAGATTGGAAGGGGATTTATTTTTTTTCAGTATAGGTATAATAATAGCCTTCTTCCAGATAGAGGGGAGGGCGTCAGTACTGCTCCAAATTTTGTTGAAAAGTCTTAGGAGCGTTTTCTGGAGTTTACTCCCATATGTAGAATAAATTCTGCAAAGATGTCGTCACAACCTGGGGATTTACCAGTTTTTAACTGATAGATTGCCATTTCTAATTCAAAGTTAGAGAAGTCCTCATTACATACCTCGATTACCGTACTATCCAGTGTTTTATCAGCGGCATTGAGTATTTTCAGTATTCTTTCTTTTTTCTTCATATTAGTCGACTTCCTCTGCTTATCAGAATAGTGATTCACAAAGGCATTTGCAACCTGGAAGTCAACTACACAACAGTTTGTTATTCAATTTAAGAGGTACTATTTTCATCTTAGTTTCTATTGAGCACAGTTTGTTTGTGAAGTTACAGGCTTTTTTAGCATCTGTTTTTCAGTTTAAATTAGAAATAAAATTGCTAAAAGTGGAACGTTTTGGCTCATTTATTTCCTTGGCCAGGATAGCTGCACTTTTTCTCCAGGCCTGTACTACTTGGGGGTCCCTATAACTCTGAGCTTTATATCTTGGCTCGTCACGTTCATTTTTGAGATCCGAAAGCCTGTAATTCCAAAAACAACAGTATTTTTTTTTGTCTTCTTCGAGGTATATATCTTTTAGCGGCATCTATTATAGTTTTGTTGATTGAAGAGGCGATTTTTTTCTGGTTGGTTGTCAAAGTTTAATTTTGTCTCGTCGAGTTCGAACTCTGTCAGAGTCAAAAAATTCTTTGAGGTTTCTCAAGAAATGAAGACCTTTTATTCTGCTGAATAAGTAAATTCGAACTTATTCTGGTGTACACATTTCGAATTTATTTCTTTGAAAATTAAGTTCTTGCTTATAAGCAGCATATTTTAGTTTTTGTTTCAGTTTTGAAATCACTTTAATGTATTTAATGAACAATTTTTCTTTAAAAATATATTAAATGATGCATGATATTTCATATATTGTTCAGAGAAAAATTATATTTTTACAGATGAACATTTAGTTAACTAGCATTTTCATAATTTGTGTTTTTCTAAATTTTAAACTTCTCTCATTACAAATTTTAACTTTGATGATGTTTTTAATATTTGCTATTCCGTTAAACACCAGTATATCTGTTACAGATTTTGCTTTTTTAATATTTTAAGAACTTTTTACAGAAGGGATATCCTTAAGCTGAGTTCGATTTTATTTCAAATTTTCTTTAAAACACTATTATTTAATTAAAAATGGATCTATAAGTATAATTGTCTAGTAAAAAATTAATAAATAAAATCTAAAATATAAGCATTTGTTTTTTTATACGCATGTGATAGCGAAATTTACACAATTTTAATATTGATTAGCAGAGTGAATGAGATTCAAAATGACTGGCACTATTACTGATTCTGACCAAAAAATTGATCCTTTAAGGTATTTGTATTTATTTTCAATATTTCCCTATGGTGAAAATTAAGTATATATGCATAAATAATAACTAAACTGTAGAATGATCGATCTGAGCTTCAGGAGAAAGATGTAGAGGTTAATTGAAAAAAATTGTGCTTCAGCTGTGCCCATTAGTACTCGTCTAAAGATTACTTTTACAACACATTTTTTAACTATTTATAAAGATTAGCAGTCTTTATTAAATTAATTCTTTCTTTTAAAAAGTAATTGATTGAAGCTTTATTTTTTGAAATCTTTTGTATGAGAAATATTTCTTTTTATTATATTAAAAATAATCTGTGAATAGATTTTATTATTATAAAGATGAATATTTTGTATCGGCGTTTATAGTAAATATAATGAAATTATTGGTTTTCTTTTTCCTAAATATTTCAGTTTTGGGTGATGTTCATTTTACAAAAGATTCAACTTCATTTTTTAAAATCTTTTGACTAGTTAAAAAATAATTATTTTTATTTATTGTAAAAATGAAATTCTTTTAAATTGAGACAAACGGATATTTCTGTGAAAACAAATTTCCTGCTTTTTATTGATTTAATGTCTAGAAAAAAATTATCCTCAAGGTTTTTCATGTATTTGTTTTTAGGTATATTTATTTTTATATTTACTTGTTTTTTTTCAGATATATTTTAATGATTCCTTAAATAGTTTAAATTACTTTTTTAAAAAGATGAAAACTATTATATTTAAATATTTACATTTTAATTCATAGCAGGAGATATGAAATTTTGCATTGATTCCATTATTTGAATTAATTATCTTCTAAAGAGCAGTAAAGAAGCTGACTGGAGAAACGAAAACAATAAAAAATTAGATTCTTTGATTCTAATTTCACTGTCCACTTATTATAATTCTAAGCATTCATATTATATTTTTTTACAAACTCATTTGAAATTAAATATGTAACTGAAATAATAGTCTGCATTTTTATATTTAAAAAGTCAAAAGATTATTTCCAGAACAAAATTTAAAATAGTAGTCATCATTCTCTAACTATTTGTAATCAGTATGAAACTTAGAATAACTAATTAATAAGGTGGTTTCACTTTCTTTATATCATATGTTATATTTTGCAGTCATTATAACATAAATTTTTTTTCTACTTTGAGAAGGGGTTACGATTAATGTCGATGAATCGTTTGTTTATATCTGCGTGGATAAATAGGACGCGTAAGTGCTGTTAAAATTATTTTCACAGCTTATCACAAACACTTTGCAAAGAATAGTGGTTTCCAATCTCTGAAAATTCTCAGTTTAATAGGAATGTCAGAGAAAGTTTTCTTAATCAACTTTTTTTTCATTTACTTTGCTATTCTTTTATAAATCACCTGTTTGTTTTTTATAGTGGTAATAATATTTTTATATTCTTCGAATTTTCTGAAATTGCGACAAATTTTGTTTTTCGAATCATCGTTATGGAGAAATGGAGGGAGACGAAATGAGAATAACGAGGAAAGAGACGGCATTTTCTCCTCCGAGGCGGGTAAAAGTGTGAAAAGCACTCCTGGTCTCGCATTAAATATGTTTATATATTTTGAAATTTGTTTTGCAGTTATGGTAAACTATGGGTTGGAGAACTAATTACCAAGAATTTAGCTTGCATTGGATTTACAAACTCATAAATTTTATTAACTACAAAGTGGTTGTTTCTTTCGTTCCAGTTGAGATCATGATTACATCCTTTTATTATAATTCTTATTGAGTTAAAATAGTCATGACGTCAGATAACGTTTCATTTACATGACACACATTGTATTAATACGGCATGGTAAATTCAACTTGTCAGCGAATTTCCTGCCGGCCTTCAAATTGCATTCTTCGAGCGGCAGCAAACAAAGTGAAATTCACTAGTGAATGTCTAACAATATTGTCAAAGTGTTCATTTTGTTAATGAAAGGATTTCTCACATAAGGATCAGAACATCGGTTTGAGAAACCGTTTTCCATTGATTCAAGCTGATAACACGTTGACAATGGAACAAAAGAAAAATCAGAATGAAAAAGACAAGACCAAACATTCACTTTATGGTTAGTTTAAATCGGCAAGGTCAATTTAATTAAAAAAATTTAATTAATAGAACTCTAAATTAATAATTACAATTTTTATTAAGAATTACTTTTTTAATTTTAAGACTGTCCTTGCTTACGGCAACACCAATTTTTTTGGCTCTAAAAGAAGTTAATGGAGGATAAATGGTTAAGGTTCTGACTATTAATTAATGAAATCAAGGGTAAGATTCTCACATTAGACATATATAGACAATTCATAAGGGACAATTTAACACTTTTAACTTTTTACTTTACAATTTTTCTGTGCAGATTTTCCGTATGGAAAATTTCCTCATTGATAATGTGCTGTGTGTTGTATGTTTCAAAGGAGGAAACCTGCAAAATTTCCAGGCATTCACCCGACAATCATGTATGCTGAAAACACAAAACGCAATTATCCATCGTCTTTCATTGAACAGTGGCTGCGACTGAACCTAAAATCTTTCATTCAAAGTAAGCTAAGTAAATGCCATTCACTTGATGGCAAAAAGCATTTATTCTCAGGAGGTGCAAATGCTTAAAGAGATTTATTTTAAAGTAAAGATTCATTTCTCTTCTAATTTGTCCTTGTTTTAAGAGTGGCCTAAAACTGATAAACCAAAAGGAAACGGTTGGAAGGAATTTCTTCATGATGCTGTGAGAGTTTTTCCAGAGCGAGAAAAATTTTGTAAAAATAATAAATAAAGAATAAAAAAATAATGTTAATAAATTAAGATTGGTAACAAATAAGTCATTGTGATTTTTGTATAATTCATAAATATAAATACTACGTAGACTAATGATTTTCTAAAGTCTTGATATACAAAAATGCTTATTAAAGGGATTCATTTTTAGAAAAAATTATTATGACTTTTTGAATAATGACCCCTCACATTTATTTGTTTCTAATATATCACATCAAATTGAATTTATATGGTTCTATAAATTTATAACAAGAATGAATTTAATAATATTGCAGTGGAAAAGAGAGAATTTCCTTTGCTCGAAATATATGTAAAAATGATTTCTTTTACTAAAATGGTTAAGATTTGATGGAAACATGGCTAATTTGATATCACTGATTAGTTATATTACGCTATGCATTAAAATCTTAATTTAGAATTGAAAATTATAAAAAATTAATGTTTTAAAGGAAAATTGAAGTAAACACATCGTGAAATATGCAATTATCTGCTATATTTCACCAAGCTTATAGCAGAGTAAAATATAAACCTGTAAGATTTTTTTTTTAAAATTTGGTGATGCGTTTCTTTAACACCGTTCCTTCTTTTCTGAATCAAAACTCATCCTTTCAAACTTTTTTTTCACATTTATCTTTTATCCTTTTTATTGTCAGGTAAAAGTTTTTGTCTCAGAGGAAGCTGTCTGAACAAGAGTATCGAATTTGCGGCGCTCAGTTCAACAGAAATCGAAGCTTGTGGGAAGTGGGATTTTTTTATTGTATAGTAAAGAAAAATTCATATTCACTTATCCGAAAATTAAATATTATTGTAATCTTCAAATGTTTTGATTTAAAAAAATTAGGGATTATGTAAATTCAATATAAAATGCAATTAGAATTACAGCTAGCAATCATGCTGTGAATTATCTTGTTCGTCATAAATAATAGCATGCCTTTTGAAACAATCGTGGTATTAAATTATTTCGTACATTAAGAAGTTTGGCATAGCTGCCATATAATCCAACACACCAAATTCTGAACTTGGAGATTTTTTTGGCTGATTTCCTTGTTTATCTGGTAACCTAGGTTTTTATTACGCTATAGAGAGGAGACCAATAAGAATTATAAGTAAAATTATATTTTTGCAGTCCTAGTATTAGTGTCATCTCCCCAGGAAACTCATAACATTTTATTTATATGTAAATACGTACATTTACTCTTTTTTTTTATCAAATTTAAATTTATTGTTTAGATACGTAAACTTTTTCAGGAAATAATTTGTCACGCCACAATAACTACATCTTTGCATGGAATTACATTACAATCACGGCATCTTGGCAACATTTCTTCAAAATAAATTCCTTCATTCAAAACTTGGCATTCGAAAAAATTCATAATTTGGCATGCTAAATTATATGGCAGTTGTGATAGAGTGGTAAATAAAGAATGGAATCAGAATTGTTTTATCTTACATATCTTTTTGGCTTAAAAATAGTTTTATAAACATTTATCTTCTATCCATATTTTTCGTACGGAATGCACTCAGATATTTAAAATGACTTCTTTCTGGAAACTTTTTCCAAATTCTAGGATTATAAAAAATATGTAAGAAAAATAGTTTTATAATCCTATTTGTACAAAAAGGGAGTTTTTCTTTCCGGATTTTATAATTTCCTATTATTTTTATAGTTTTTCTCTGACTAATTAATTCTTATAAAAGAAATTTTTATTTGAAACAAAATTAAAGTTCCAAAAGTCTGACATATTAGGAATATATGCATGTGATTTATTATTATGTTCCCTCCCCTTAAAATCAAGACTTTTCTGTTTAGTGTAAAAGTTCTGATAAAACTTAGCAGTTTTATAAAATGTATTATGATGCTTGTTGTGAGGGCGCGCCAGTCAGGGAGACAAGTGGAAGCGTGAGCGAGGAAGAGAGGATTGGTATGAGAGGAGGAGGGAGACCCCAGACTCTCGGGCAATATATATATGTATCTATAATTTATGCGCAGATTATCGATTCCGCCGAAATTTTAATCCCCCTTTTCTTTCATTATCGTTTCCGCCGAGGAGTTTAACCCCCTTTTTCCCATACTTATTGATATCGCCGCGGACAAGTAAATAGAGGAATTTATGATACAACACATTTGGCAGCTTATCCATCCCTTTGTCTATTGGAGGGCTTGGCGATTATTGACACCACCGTTAAATTATCTACGCTGATTGGTCAGTCTTTAAAAATGTTTCAGGACTTCAGGAAAGTTCAGGAAATGACTAGCGTCTACCGAGAAAGAAAACGCTGAGGTATTAATAAACAAACTCATGCGCAGTTACTTAGAATGGTCACTTATTAAAGAATGAAAATGTTGAGGTATTAATAAGCAAACGAATCATCAACGCATGCGCAGTTACTTGAAGGGTCATAAATCTTCGTATGCTCTAATGTTTTAGGAAAAGCGACAGTGGGTTTGTTTATTTATAGCTGAAATATTAATAAGTGTAACAGAATTAATAAGTAAATAATAAATTCACACTATTTAGAGCTTTATATTAAAAATATTTTTTCATGAAAATAAATTCCGTTATGAGCTGTTAATTAATAAAAGATACTTACAAATTCTTTTCTCATAAATGTGAATTTTTATTTCTTTTATGTATGGAAATAATTTGAAATAATGTGAGATGTTATGATTTATATGAATTATTTTGAAATACTTTAATAATTATTTTTAGGCTTTGCCTCAAGAAAGTAACATTCCCCTATGAACAGACTCTCTATTATTTATATAATGATAAAAATCATAGAAATTAATTAGTAATGCTAACATTCAAATGTAAACAGTTGATAAAACAGTCAACAAATGTTAAAGTGAACTGTATTTAAGAGAAAATTTTATACGTAAATGAGTAAATGCTGAATTATGATGTGGTTAGTTAAAATATTAGCTATCTAAGATAATATAGCCTTAAGAAAACTACAAATTAGTTATGGAGGAAAATAAAAATTTTGATATTTGGAAAACCTAAATTTTGATAGAATGTGCATTTTGTTTCATTAAGAGAATGCTAGAAAAACTGTGTGAATAGTTTTCTGTTAATACAACTTTTTTGAAGAGATAACAGAAAGATAGTCATAAATATTTTCGATATGATAATTTGCCAAAAATTAATTAAAATCAAAGTCAAATTTAAATCAAGTCAAAAGTATAAACACAAATAATGGCGCTGAACTCCGTAAAGTCCTGGATATGCGCAAAATGTCTGAAAGTTTTCTTTCTCTCTCTAAGTGACCATTCAAAGTAACTGTGCATGCGTTTGTTTATTAATACCTCAGCGTTTTCTATCTCAATAGACGCTAGTTTCTTTTTCGATATACGCTAGTCACAGGAAATGGGACGCCCAGGAAATGTCTCTCTTCAGTCACTTTTGCTGAGCAACCGTAGAGTGAAGTCGCGTATGCGAGGGACTGCGGTCAGCAGATTTTATCGATTTTTATACTGATTAATTAATTTTTATTATGGATGTCCACCTCTCTACACCAGCAAGCAAGAAAAAATCTACTTATTGTAGATGGCTATACTTATTATGAGAAAAGAAGACTAAAAAGCGGTGAAATCGTATGGCAGTGTAGCAGAGAAAAAAATGCACTGCAAAAGTGTATACGATGCCAGAACAAAACATCTATCTCAAGGCTTGATAACTTGCATTGCCATGAAAAGGATGAAAATTTACCAACGAAAATACTTAATCAAGCCGCTAAAGAAAAGCCAGAAGATATTTTAGAGACCCTCTAAAATTATTCATACAGTAATTGCTGAAAATCAACTTACTTAGAAAACATCACTACTAGGAATGTTAACAACTTGAAACAGAGTATTTATAGGAAAAAGAAGAAAACAGATACCAAGCCTTCCGAAGAACAGAGTAGAAGCAATAGAGAAACTACTAGAAATGGAAGTGAAGTCAATAAAGGCGAAGAATTTCTGTTATATGCTGATGCAGATTCTGGAATAGTTATTTTCCTGTGGTTCCAATCTGGAATTTCTTATCAAATGCAAAAAAATTTACATGGATGGAACATTTAAGTACTGTGCAAAGTTTTGGTTACAACTCTTTACTATTCATGGTATAGAAAATGGCAGGTATGTGCCCCTGGTTTTCTGCTTATTGCCAGATAAGAAAGAAGACACTTATGCAAAAAATTATTCAAGACTATAATCGAGAAATGTGTTGAACGCAATCTCTGTTTCCAACCAAGCCATTTAGTGGTTGACTTTGAAATTGCCATTCATAGCGCCGTTAAAAAACTTGGCCTAATGCAGCAGTGCAAGGCTGCAAATTTCATTTGCACCAAGCTTGGCATAGAAAAATTTTCAGTCTTGGTCTTGGCAAGAATTCAGGTTGGCTGAATCAAATGCAGTTGGCCAGTGGTTAAAAAAACATTCGGACTGTCTATTTAAAAACCGAATGACGTTGGCGAGTGCTTTGCATTAGATTTGGTTGCAATCCAACCTACAGATGACAGAGTTTCGAAGTTTGTAGACTTTATTTAGTGGAAAACTATATTGATGAACAAGAGGCAAAATTTCCTCCTACAATGTGGGCCAAAGCCGATGCTTCATCAGAAAATACAACTAACGCATGTGAATCATTCCATTCACATTTTAATGCTTGTTTTATCACACACATCCTCACATTATTCATTTCATTGGAAGTTTTATTGCAGAGCCAGACAGATTCTTACATTCGAATGTCTAGTACGAAAGAAGAAAGATCAGTGTCAAAGACAATCCTCCAAAGGCGTGAAAATTTGCATAAAGTGATTAGTAAATATTTGGAAGAGCAGCCTTACCAGGATTGCGTTGGTAAAGTTTGCCAGTCATAAATTTAAACCAATATCACCATAAAATTTTCATATATTTAACATGGGAAGGATATTGTTCATTTTACAACTCTCAACAAAATTATTCTTTTAACATGTTTTAATTGCTAATTTTAATAAAAATGCTAGATTGATAATGCTTTATTTTATTTAGCATAATATGAAAAATGTCGCCGATTTATTTAATTGCTAATTTTAATAAAAATGCTTGATTGATAATGCTTTATTTTAATTAGCATAATATGAGAAATGTCACCGATTTATTTAATTGCTAATTTTAATAAAAATGCTAGATTGATAATACTTTATTTTATTTAGCAAAATTTGAAAAATGTCGCCGAAACGCGCCAAAGATAAATTCTTAATCCCTGAAACGGCGGAAAAGTAATATCTCTGGAAAAGGGGAAGAAAACATTCGGCGGAAACGATATGTAGGGGTAACTACTGATAACATCTTCGGGGGGTTCAGGATACTCTGCGGCGGAATCGAATACTGCCCTAATTTATGTTTTAGTATTGAATGTTTGTGTTTGTTAATATTAAATAAATGAGACATCGGAAATCTTGTTAATTTTCATGTTAACATCACCATAGAAGGTTGCAGCTCAGATACATGACTGTGAATCACTCGGCGTCATGTTACAATGGTGGCAGCGGTGGGATGCCACAAAAAGGAAATACGAATGGCGAGTAAAACAGGATAAACTTCATCGATGTTTTAGAGGGATGTCCATCATGCAAAGCGGGTGAGTGATGTTTGCCAAATAATTATTTTTATTGGTTGGGATCCTCTATTAAGATTTGATAATAAGAAATATTTAAAAAAAAGTATGCTTAAGTTTTACGTATGATTACTAATTTAATAAGGTTCTTCTCTTGAATAGTGGGAATTTTGTGTATCACGTCAGTGATACGTCAGCAAATGAGAATAAATTTCTGCCTCAGCAGTACTCAATTGAATAATATGATTGGGGGGTATCACGCCAGTGATAAATATTTAGATGTATATAATTACTTGCGTTAGTGAACGAAATAAAATTTTTACGCCAGTAAAAAATAAAAAAATAATTTTTTCTGCGTCAGCAGAATTGAATTGAAATTCAAAGTTGATTAATGGCTATACTGTATTATAAAGTGTATTGCTTGTTAAAATTATTTTTACGTCAGTGAAATAAATTTTATTGTATTGATCATTGTGTATTTTATGATTATTTTAATATGTCATCATTGTTCATTTACATGGGTAAAGTATTTCACTAGAAACTGTATGAATTCATTTGTTATTTTTTTTTCTCTCACTTGAAAAAAAAAAGTTATTTATTTTGAAGTAAAGTAATAGCTAATTGTATCACACGTAGTATAAATTTGTTTTGATTTCAATTCTCATTTGGAGTCGAAAAGTCTGTGGGTGTGATAGAAAAGAGCCACACGAGTAACGAAATCTTTACTCACCTTTTTGTTGCTTTTGATTTCTAAAAATAAGATAACGAATATTATTTGATGTTTTGAATTTTATTTTGTGCACTGTTATAAATATTTTTTTTTTTATTATCTCGAACTTTGATTTAAAAAGGGTATATTTATAGAACATATTTTAAAAGTTTTGTTTATGTTAATAATTATTACAGTTTAATAGATTTACATATTTTAAGTGTTTTGATTAAAGATTTGAAAAGAAATTAATGTTGGAATTTTGAGTATATTGCAAATTCTAATTAAGGTGAATGTGTATGTTATAATAATAGAACTGCGCAAATTAATGCTAATTATGTATTCATTTGAAATTGAATTGATTACTATCTGTATTACAATTGAAATGTTATTATTATAAATGAATATATTGATATAATTTTAAATCGAAAGTCTGCTTATAAATATCATTTCAAAGTTATTCTTGTTTTTTCTTTATATTAAGAAATAATTGGGTTTATTTCATTGTGTGCTTATTTTATAATTTATTAAGTCATTTCCGCAGTAATTCAATTTATGATTTTCAGTTTGAAAATCTAATTTTGGTTGAAATAAAATCAAAACTTTTTCGGAATTTGTTATTTTTGAAATTTTAATATAATAAATTCATTCAGGGGTGTTAAAATATTAAGTATTAAATGTGACTTACTTAGCGAAAGGAAAAAAGTCAGATCGTTTAGTTTTGGCTTCAGAATTAGGCATCGCGTTGGAACCTGATGTCACGATACTGAAAATTCGAGAGCTCATTACTGGTAGTGGTTCATATGATGAAGAATTTACTAAATCGTTATTAGAAACAATCATCGATACCCGAAAAGAGTTAGAAGCAAATGAATTGATTAGGAAAGAAAGAGAAGTGGAAGCAGAGATCGACTGGAAAATGAGGCGAAAAAGCAGAAAATGGAATTTGAACTGGAGAAAATGCGAATAGAAGCAAGTCTAAGTGTGCCGAAAACAGAAAGATTAGCACCGAATAATATGCAGATGGAACTTACCAAGTCGATGCCTCGTTTCGATGCAAAGAAGTGCGATATTTTCTTATATCTTTCATTGTTTGAAAGACAGGTCAAAAGGATAAAAATTGAAGAAAACGATATGATTTCATATCTGTTACCTCTTATGCCGCCAGACATAGTGGAATTGATTGCCAGAATTCCAGAAGAAGAATTTGGAAATTATGGATACGTGAAAGAGGTGTTATTAAAGAAATTCAAAATGAATGCAGAAGGATTTCGGCAAAAATTCGTTCAGCACCAACGAAGTCCCGATAAGACATGGCGAGATTTTGTTTACGAAGTGACAAACTATTTTCAGGGTTCGATCGACGGACTTGAAATAACTGATTTTGAAGGACTTAGGAGCCTTATAAACACCGACCAAGTTAAGAAAAGAGTTCCTATTGAAATAAGAGACCATTTCGTCGATGAATGGGGAAAGATAGTCAAGCCATCACTTTTGGCTGACAAGCTTGATGAATATGAAAGTGTACGCAAGTCATTTAAGAAGCAAACAGGTGTACTACCTAAATTTCCAACCCAAACTTACAACAAGTATCCATTACAACGATATAGCAGAAGATATGAGAATCATGGAACGCATCCATAAATAATACGAGTTTGCAAAAAGCTTTAAATTTCGATTTGATTTACAATATTTTTTCCAAAGTATTCCTTCTATTAACATTTACTTATGCTTTACATTAAATAAAGTGATTGTTATATTTGTTTACAAATTATATTTTTAATTAACCTCTATATTGTTTTTAAAAAATTACCTCTATTTATTTACCTCTCTATATTGTTTTTAATATTTACCTTTATTTATTTACTTCTATATTGTTTTCAATTTACCTCTATTTATAGTGTTGATTGTGAACTTAACAGTCATAAAAAAAGTTAAGTTAAAAATCCTGAACAGTGATGTTTCAGTGATATATTTTATGATGTTTAGAAACATTTTAACGTAAAAATATGAACTTTTAAATCAATTTTTATAACTTTTTTAGTAATGTTATTACGGTAAATTAATAAAATTATTTAAAAATAAAATGCTTTATCCTGCAATATAATTCATCTACTTATTAAATTTTGCACTTTCCTATAAAAATAATCAGAAATTAACTGTAACAATAAGTATAATATGATATAAACTATATGTAAACGTTACATGAATCTATATGAGGGAGAGAGAATGCTTAGAAAAATCTATCTGTCTGTCTGTCTATCTCTCTATTTATCTCTCTGTCTATCTGACTCTCTGTGTATCTATCTATCTGTCTGTCTATCTGTTTATTTATCTATCTATCTGTCTGCCTATCTGTTTATATATCTGCTTTCATAGTGAAAATTCTTTGATATTTACAAATAGTATTTTTCAATTCCAATTATTTTGAAACCATTTCAATTAGACTTTATTTAATGTTGAAGAAGTACATATAATTGAGCAACTGGTGAAACTCCTGGAGGCGTTTTTAAAAGATAAACAGCATAGAGTGTAAGAAATTGCAATGACGATAAAATGTTTTATCACCCAAAAGCTAATACTTATGGACGGGAATGAGTGGAAGACAGTATTGCTCTTCAAGTGATTAGAATATGAATGTCAATAGTTCTTTAATTATTTTGATAGTTCATTTAAATAGAGCTTTCAAAGTCTTCCAATGTCTGTATAATAAATATTCAGTTGAAGCCTAAATTTAAATGTTTAATACTTATTTTTACTTAAATAAAAATATGCATGAAATATTTATTGTATCTCGGTAAAATATTTTGCTTTATTAAGCTATCGATGAATTTAATTTTAAATTGAAATTCCCACTACTAGAAGTAAGGAAGGAAAAAAAAAAAGCCCTTGTAAAGATTTTGTGATATCATCACTAGAAAAAGCTCTCAAATTTCCACAATTGGGTTAATTTTATTAAAGCTGCATTTTCCAAAACCTGATATAAATGGGAATGTTAATACTGATGTTCTATGTCTTCTATGCAGCTCATATTATATTGTGTTAAAATGTCTTAAAAAATTATTGAAATGAATCATAAGCGAAAGCAACATTTTTTATACAATAATTAATTCAAAAAACGTCATAGACAAAACATAGCTACAAAATTATTCGTGTTGTAAGATTCGATTATATGAGCTTGGTCAAAAATGCATGTGTTTGTACAAAAATCAAAGAAATTGGAGGAAAGAACTTAATTACTTATTGATAAAGGACAAAAATCTGCATTCGAAGTAGCTGCAATGTATCATACTCAGCCCTTTCGATTTCCAGAGCCTTCGATGGGGAGGGTGAGTATGGAGACGGTTGGTGCGAGGAGCTGACGGAGAAGCTGCGTTTTTGTTTTAGAGATTGATACTGACTTTAGTTCGCTACGGAGGCGCTAGAGTTTTTTTAGCGAACCCAAATGTGACTCCTTTGTAAATTCTTCGGTTCTTTGTTAATTAAATGTTTTGTTTCAAAATTTGGAGTCAGTAGTTTGTTTCATAACAAACTTATGTTCTGGTGGCAGCGGTTTTGAATGTGTTTATAATGTTTTTCATTAGCATCCACAGTGGAAATTAATTATGTGCACTATAATGGTTACGTACTGAAATGTTGAAATACAGGTAAGCCATTTTGATCAATCTTTCTCTGGCTACTATTAAAAATAAATAGTTTGGTATGCTATATATATTTATAGAATATTGAGTTCCAATCTTATTTACGTGGTTTTTCATGTTATATCAATTAATTTTATTTATAATTTTGTAAATGATGTATTCCATATTACAAAAGCTAGTTTCTGTATTTCGTATATTCGAATTTACACAATATTTTTATAAGAAAAGTGTGTGTATCTTATTATAAATGTATATTTCTCTCTCATAATTTTCATGTGGTTGATGTATTTCAATTCACGTAGGAGAATATGTTAAAATAACTGTTGCTTTAGATTAATGTGTAAAATGAATGTGCTTATATACATATTTTTTTAATGTTTCACTGCTATATAAAGTAGATTTTATAAAAGGATTATACACTTTAGAAAGGTTTTGATTTCGTTATGTGAAAACGAAAGTATATTATTACAAAATAAGTTTGAATTTAAAGTAATGTGAGATTTTTATTGATGTATTTGATTGTTGTTTGAAATGCATCTAATTGATTTATTTGATATTTAAATCGCATGTTTTTTTCATTAAATTCTTAATGTTTAAAATATCTTACATTATTATCATAATTTGATGTCGTGTATGAATAACTAAGTTTATTGATTTGAAATTGAAAGTTGATTTCTGGTTTAGATTAGTTAAAGTTTTTCATAAGTATTGTTGCTATTACATGTAAAAATATTGTATTGTTCTATATTTTGAATATAAAAAAAATTGTATAATTTCATTTTCAGATTTAATATAATAGTATCTTTATAAGAATATGATTTTATATAATTTATACATTTATAATTTACATTTTTGATTAACGATTCAATTTATCTGAGTATCAAACATTAGCTTGGTAATAAAAACTTGAAATCGAGAGTATAGAAGATTTAATATTAAACTTAATCATCTTTTCAAAATAATTGATTTTCCGTGTATACACTATTTGTTGTATTATAATATAGTTTGTTTTCCTTTAATTTCTTTAAATGTTATTGATATGTTTTATATTAGTAGTGTGTAGTAAATAATTTCACTAGTTATTTACGAAATTTTGCATATCGGTGGGTGTAGTTTGTTTCTTTTTTCTCATTATTGCATCTCTTCTGAGATAAAACGTTTAGTAAATAAAATGGGTTTTTCAGTACGGGGAAAAAAGGGAGATTTAGCAGAAGTAGCTGAAGAGTTAAGGGAAATGGCTCCATATTCTTTTAAAATCCTAGATATTAAAAAATTTGCTTAAGCTAGTAAAAACTTCAATGAAGAAGAAGTAAAATGTATATTAGATAAGGTAATTGAGGAAAGAGTTAAAAGAGAACAAGAAGAAAAAGAGGAAAGAATTAGGAGAGAAGAACTAGAAAAAGAAGGAAGAATTAGGTGAGAAGAACTAGAAAAAGAGAAAAGAATTAGACGTGAAGAAAGAGAACATATTTTGGAAATGAAACGAATGGAAATCTCTTCAAATGCTGCAATTTCGAACAGAGAATCAGTTACAAATAGGACTGAAGAAGCTCAAAAAATTCAGTTAATGCAAATAACACCAAAATTTGATAAAAATGAAAGATTAGATGAGTTTATACTTAATAAATTTTGAGCGTAGAGCAGAAATGGCTAATATTCCAAAAAACGAATGGATAGTTTATTTTGTAAGTGCTTTACCTTCAGAAATATCTAACATGTTAGTTAGAGAACCTGCAGAAAGTGCTGATGATTACAATAATGTGAAGGAACTTATTCTTAATAGATTCAAGTTAAATAGCGAAAAATTAAGACAGTTGTTTCTTAAACACCAGAAAAATGAGAAAAATCATGCACAAGAATTGAATAGTTACTTTACGGAATGGCTTACGGAATTAGAAGTAACGAAGTTTGAACAGCTTAAGGAACTAATGGTAACAGATCAATTGAAACGTCGGGTGCCAATTGAAATTAAAGAACATTTTTTGGCGGAATGGCTTAAAATAAATTCTCCTATGATCTGGCAGAGAAAATAGATGAATATGAAAGTTTAAGAGATAGTTTTAAGATGAAAGAGTTTACAAAACTCCCTCGAAACAATTTTGGGTTTCGTCAACAAAACGAAAACCGTGCCTTTAAGTTCAGAATAATAAATTTCATGTTCCTAAAAGAGTGGAGAATAAAAAATCTAATAATTCACCTGAAAGGGAATTTGAAAAACGAAAGCAATTCCGATGTTATATGTTTGGTTCTTATAGTCGTTTGCGGCATCAGTGTGACAAAATAAAAAAAAACTTAGAATCGGTAGCATCTAATGAAATTGCAAAAAGTACATTTAATGAGTTGATGGCTACTTACACTAGTATCGGCACTGTTAATGGAATTCGAATGCCAATCTTAAGAGACACTTGAGCAACTCTTGATTTGATTTGTGGAAAATACGTGAAATCTGATATGTACACTAAGGAAAAGGTTTGCCTAAGAACACCTCTTGATGAAACTTTAGTATGCTTACCTATTGCCGAGGTTGAAATAAATGGTGAATTAGGTCACATTTTGACAAAGGCGGCAGTTCTTCGAGATTCTTTGGATCAAGGAAGATATTTACTGGTAAGCAAAACAGCCGCTTTATTTGAGGAAAGTAAAAGGCATGAAGAGGGGCAAATACATATGATAAATGCTATAGAAACTCGAGCTCAAAAAAAGACGCAAGGAAAATAGTATGAATAATGAGATTATTGATTCTGTAATAGAATCCTATAGGTCTTACCTCAAAACTAAACAAAATGAAGAATTTGAGCAAAATGCAATTTTGCCACTATTAGAAACAGAAGTTGAAGGAATGTATTTGATAAAGACATCTCCAAAAGAATTTGCTCGGGAACGAAAAATGTGCGAAGATTTGAAACCTCTTTCTGAGCAAGCTAAACGACAATCTTCAACAGATAATAAATATATTACAATAAATCAAATGTTCTTTTATAATAAAATGGACAATAATGGAACTATAAGAAGATTATTATTTGTCCCCAAGAAGTTTCGCAACCAGCTAAAACTGATCTGCCATGAAGCTCATTTAGGTATAACTAAAACAAAAGTATGTTGTGCAAAACATTCTACTGGCCTAACTGCTTTAAAGAAATAGAAAATTTTGGTAAATCTTGTGACAAATGTCAACGAGTAGAAAAGCCTCAAGCTAAGAAAAGGGCTCCTTTGAAACTGGTTCCAGTAATTCCGGAAATTTTTACAAAAAATAACGTTGATGCATGTGGTCCTTTACCTATAATTTTCTGTGGTAACTGGTATATTATAACAGCTATTTGCATATCATCCAAGTATCCAGATGCCATCCCGTACCAGATATACGTTCTACTACTGTGGTTGATGCTTTTCTTCAGATATTTAGCCGCATGGGTTTTCCTAGGGAGTTGCTAAGTGATCAAGGAACATCTTTCATGAGTGTCCTGACATCAGGATATTTAGAAACATTTGGTATTAAAGTAGTGCATAGTTCTGTTCAGCATCTCCAAAGCAATCCTGTTGAGAGATTGCATACAACTTTAAAGAGAATACTGAAAGTCCTTTGTTTGGAAAAGGGTACAGATTGGGAGAAGATTTTACCTCAGACACTTTTTGCACTTAGAACTTGCATTTATGATAGCACTGGATACTCCCCTGCAGAATTAGTCCATGGTCGGAACTTAAGAACACCCGTAACACTATTATATGAAAATCTAATTGGTAAAACCATTGAAGAATATAGTGTGATTGCTTACGTTTTAAAATCTTTTAAATAGAATCAAAAGATGCCAAGCATTAGCTGTGCAAAATATGACAGATGCTAAAGAAAAACAGTAACTTTGGTATGACCGTAAGGCTACGAAAAGAGAATTTGGTACTTACGTATTATCGCAACCAGGTTGGCGCGATTTGTAAGTTTGAGTAAGAAAGTATGAATAGAAAGAAAATGTACATTTATTAATTACTGATAATTTTTAATACAGTTTTTTACATTATTTTGTTTTAAAATATAAAATAGCAATTAAACCCTTCCGGTTTCAAATTTGAATAAGTTGCAGAATTATTTTTTCGGCGGAAATATTTTGTCTATTGCTTTTAGCACTGATTGAAACCGCGCGTCTTCGACATTTACAACTTGAGTTTGGTGCCATGTAAATTCGATAAGGTATAAGTCAAGATTATGACCGGCTGTTCCTCTCTGTTTTTTGTTGGCTGAGCCTCACATGCACTCTACAGGTTGTGTGTGAACGTCCGTGTCGGGATCCACAATGTTATATTTGCGATTAACAGTTCCATGCAGAAATCCAGCATTTTCCAACTCACTTGTCTTGTATCCTTTCCAGCAATCCGAATAAATAATACTTCCTTCCTTGATATTTTCGCAAATTTATTCCATGAGGGTAACGGCGCTTCTGTTAAGTACAGTAACCAAAAAAGACTCTCGTTTCTCTGCAAATTCCACCGAAAACCCATTGTTGTGGTAGTACACGCCCAGTATTATTTTTTCTTTTTACAAATAAACTTTCGTCTATTTCCACAATATCGTCACCTATTTGCTTTATTTCTTTTTCATCCATTTCAAGGGCACATATCTCCCATGTAATTGTTCCAATCTATAACAGTTTTATCAGCAATTTCCATCTCTTCTGCACAAAATTTAATTGAGGTTAGCTCTTTACACCAACAATAAATGAAGCACACCGCTGTCACAAATGAGATTCGACTACCTTCAAACCAATTTCCGGGTCTCACACCCAAGTGTTGATTGCACTATTCGACGATACATTTCCAGAAGATATGCTTTCCAAAATAGAGTTTCATTTTATGAGAATTTTTACATGTACGTTCGTTCGGTATAATTTCATATCCCTGTAACAATTCAAAAGCATCTTTTTCACTCGCATGCAGATCCCAAATACCCATAATTAACGTATTTCACGGCATTCAATCTAACCAGAAAGCAAAATAATTTCTATAATACGTATAATACCACGTATATAACCACGTATAATACGTACGGTTACCGTAAGTAGGGTTGCCAAATTTGGCGATTTAGGCGAATTTTGGCATGGTTGCGTTAATACGTAAGTACCGAGAATTTAAAGAAAATGATATTGTGCTAGTTGTTTCACCTTCTAGATCAAAAAAATTTTCTGTTCATTGGATAGGTCCAGGAAAAGTAGTAAAACGACTATGAGAAGCAAATTACATAATACAATTTCCCGATAAAGAAAAATTACATGTATAACATGTAGATATGTTAAAACCCTATTTTCAGCGTCCGAAAATGTTAATTTAATTTTTACCTCTAATTCTGATAATGAAGATATCCCATGTTTTGAAATTAATTCATCTACCCTTTTAGAGATTTTTACTGAAAGCTGTTTTAATGAAAATTTAGAGAATGAGTAGAAGAAGCAATTGAGTAAACTTTTGATTCAATTTATTGATATTTTTTCAAATGAACTGGGTTGTACCGAACTGGCTGAACTGGTGATCGAGTTAAAATCTGATAAACCTATTATAGCTAAACCACATCGAATGTCCCAACGACAGACAGAAATTCTGAAATCGGAACAGAAATTCTGAAATCGGAAGTAGACAAGATGTTGAAATTAAAGGTGGGGGAACCAGGTGAATCCGATAACACATCACCTTTAATATTAGTTGAAATTCTTGGAAAAGAACCTCGTCCGTGCATTGATTATCGGAGGTTAAATAAGGTTACCAGAACGCAATATTATCCATTGCCAAATATTGAAGAGCGCGTTGAATCCGTTTCGAAAGCGAATTTCATATCTTTATTAGATTTAACACGAGGTTATTGGCAAATACATTTGAGATCAAAGGCTCAAAGATATGCTGCATTTACGACGATATTTGGTCTTTATAAACCCTTGAGAATGGCATTCGGTTTGAAGAATGCCATTCTCATGTGATTATTTCAGTAAGTTAATGGCTGAGTTATTAAAAAATTGCGAACATTTTGCTGAACCTTATTTAGATAACATAGCTATATATTCAGTTACTTGGTCTGATCACATCCTACATCTTAAATGTGTTCTGGAGAAGATTCGATTTGCGAAATTGACTGTAAAACCCTTAAAGTGCAAATTCACTCAACTTCGTGTTAAATACTTGGAGCACTTTATAAGACAAGGTCAAAGAACACCAGACAATATTAAAGTGAAAGCCATTACCCAATTCGAACGTCCCTCAAGCAAAACCGAAGTACGTGCTTTCCTAGGTCTTGTTGGATACTATCGCAAGTATATACCAGAATTTTCGGTAGTTGCTGCGTCTTTAATCGACCTGCTAAAAGGGAAGTCCAAGAGGGGAACTATAATGTGGAATAATAACTGTGAAAAGGCATTCGTAGAATTAAAGAACACTTTAAGAAAGAAGCCTGTACTTTACAGTCCAGACTTTCAAAAACCATTTATTATTCAATGTGATGCCTCAAACTTAGGAATAGGTGTAGTTTTATCTCAGAGAGATCAAAATAAAAATGAACACCCTATCCTGTTTCTAAGTAAAAAAATTTTCCAAGTCTGAGAAAAATTATAGCACTATAGAATAGGAATGTGCAGCAATAATCTTTGCTGTTACTAAATTAAAATATTATTTAGATGGTCAGTATAAATTTGTTATTGAAACTGATCACAATCCTTTAGTTTGGTTAAAACATCATACAGGATCTAATCCCAGACTTTTGAAGTGGGCTCTGGTACTTCCAAGCCTAAATTTTGATATTATTCACAGAAAGGGCAAATTACATCAGAATGCCGATAGTCTCAGTAGAATGCTGAATAACCAAACATAATTATTTTCTTTTTTCTCAAATATTAAATTGAAATGTTTTCTCTTAGTACAAATTTCAATTATTGTTTCATGCGTACATAATTTCTTGAAAATAATTATAGTATTTTTTATAATAATGATGTGTATCTATTTGCAAATTTAGCTAGTGTTGCAAATTCTGTTGTGTTACATAATTATTTTGTGTTCTTATGATATATTTTTATTTTACATTTAATATTATATAACTCCGTATAATTTTGTGTATCAGCCAGAGTCAGATTGATCAGGGCTATCTGTAATACAAAATTTTGCTCTTTGTTGTTTGTGTGTATGATTTTCCTTTTATTTTCAGGTTGATTTCCGTAGAATGGGAGAAAAAACTCCGGGGTAAGGAAGGAATAATTAAGTCTCTAATATCTCATACTCAGCCCTTTCGATTTCTAGAGCCTTCGATGGGGAGGATGAGTATGGAGACGACTGGTGCGAGGAGCAGGCGGAGAAGCTGCGTTTTGTTTTGGATTGATTCTGACTTTAGTACGCTACGGAGGCTCTAGAGTTTTTTAGCGAACCAGAATATAAATCCTTTGTAAATTTTTATTTCTTTGTTAATTAAATGTTTTGTTTCAAAATTTAAAGTCAGTAGTTTGTTTCATAACATAGCGAATCGTTGTTAAATAAAATGATTAAGAAATATAATAAAAAAACTATTTTTGATAATAATGTTTTGTAAATTATATTTAAATGCACCAATTCTTTAACTTTATGCAATTATTAACTTATATGACATTCTGTATTTAGGATATTGTTCCTAAGCATTTGCTTATTTTTAATTTCATTGTTTCTGTAAAAAAATTCCTTCATTATAGTTTTAAAACAACTGTTCTTTAATTTGATGTGTAACTGTTATTACGATTGATTGTTGAAAACATTTTGTTATCAAAGCTGGTATAAACATGTATTTCTTGCTCTATTAAAAATTAAAAAATGAAATATTTAAATTAGTTTTTGTTTTAACATCAATATGATTTTGAAAAATATTTTATTTGATTAATTAAAAAAATTATTAACAACAACTGCTGAATTACTGGAATTAATTTTCATTTTATTTGCTTTGGAGAAAGTTATTACTCGGAACTAAATTTCTAGTAGATTAAATCATGATTTTGGAAGTGATAATTTAAAAATATTTTGATATTAATTATTTCATATTTCTGAAAATATTTCTAAAATTATGTAAACAAATTTATGAATGTTAAATAAATTTTATATTTATAAAATTACAAAATCAGAACAATTCGGATAACTAAGGCTGTAAATTTAGGTAATTTAGGCTGTAAAAAACAGCAAGTTACTTTCTATAATAATTGCAAATTACAAAAAGGCTTTTTTTAAAAATATTTATTATATTAAATCATAAAAAAAGTTTTTAATAGAAAACAATTTTTAACTTAAATCGGAAATAAATGTTAAAAGAAACTTAATAAAACAGGAGTGAAAAAAATTTGATGTGACTATTTATGTAAAAAAGTAAGTTAGGCAAAATGACTTTTTTATAAATAAGTATTTTATTCAGTTAATCTTATTTCATTAAATAGAGATTTTGAAGAAAATTTATGCAATATTATTTGTAAATGTCAAGAGAACTAATTGTTTCACAAATTTAGGAGAGTTTTGTTGTGTATAAGTATTCTAATCATTAATTATACAATAAAGAAAATAATTAATTTGATATGACAGAAGTTTTTAATGGAAAGTTTATGCAAATAACGTATAATTACTTTGCCTGTATTGATTAAATAATTTCAACGATCCAGTTTTTTATTTTTTTAAAACAGAACCAATAGGGAAAAAAGTGCTTTTTTTTATGGAAGAATTGATTTAATTATTTGTAATTTATGGCTATTTTCTAAAATAACAGTTATGTAGTTTCTTAATATTAATTAATGAAACAGTAGAAATGGCTTACACCATAGACATATGGTCATTGATCCGCCAGAGTAAATAAACGGAATTAAAAAGTCAAATTTCGAAAATTCTTTGATCTTTTTATGAGATAGGTTTACGATGACATATTAATGTTTGTATGTTTCTAATAATGAAATATAATTTATTCAAATAATCAAAGAATAAGTTATAATTTATTCAAATAATCAAAGAATAAGTATATCCAGGCTTGGGAATTAAAAATTTCTGGAAACACATGTTTAAGTTATTTATGCCAAGAAAATTCCCTGTTCATTTTACCAATAAAATTTTTGTCAAGGGCTGAACTGCGAACCATTGTATGGAATGGAATTAATCTTTGACCGAAAAACAATTAAAATATTTTTTAAGATAAGCTTTGAAAATTAGTCTGGCTAAGCAAAAAATATTTTAAATATAATAATTTTTTCATCTAAACATTCCAAACATAAAATGTTTGATTTCAAATCTAACTGAATTCTAAAATCTGCAGAAAATTCAGGAAACTAATATTTCTTAAAGGTTTAAAAATATGTGTGCTTTTTACAAAATAAAATAACTGTCGATAGTAATACAGTTTAATACTGTTAACTTGGAAGTTATTCTACAAATATCAGAGCAGATACAAAGTATAGAAAAAGTATTACTACTCTTACAAAGCTATAAATAAAATTGAGATTTCTTTAGAATATATGATAGCTTTTTCCATTCCAATTTATGTTCTTAAATATTAGAATGCACAATTTATTTTGATTACATGATTTTATTTTGAACATTAAATTGAAACATCAAATTATATGAAATGAAAAGAAAAGTAAATGCCTATTGAAGATTTTTCAGTCCTTATATGTCTATTCTTTGAGAATAAATTGAGTAATTTTTTGCCAATAAGAAGTCGAATGCAAGCAACGATTTTATTTCTAAAATGGGAAGATTCTTATTATAAATAAATACCAATTCAAAAAATTTTAAAATGTTTAAATTTATTTCCCATTTAGGGTTTTGAAATGAAAATGAGTAGGCAACCATTCACTAAAATTGGAAACTTTGAATCTTAAAAAGGAGTTCTTAAAAAAGAAATAGAAAGTAAGTTCTTTGTCAAGAATTCCTTTTTATAATATTTTATTCAAAAATTTTGAAAGTTTATGTTTTTTAGATTTATTCTAAAACTTAAGTTTATATTTAAAATCTTTAAGGATCAATAGATTTTTCAAATTTAAATATGAATAAGTCAAATGTAAAATTTAATAACGAGTAAATTTAAATTAATATTTAAATATCTAATTTACTAAGATTTTAGAAAAATAAATAAAGTAAAATTCATCATTTACATACATTATAATTTACGTATCAATTTCCTTATACAAATCTAGAATAAAAATAATTTCATATATATATATATATATATATATATATATATATATATATATATATATATATATATATATATATATATATATATATATATATATATATACACATTTTAATTGTTATCTAAATCTTTTATTTAAAATATTTTAAAAATGAAAGAAAATCAGCTAAAATAAATTTTAATTTAATGTAATTTTATTATATTTCATTATTAGAAAAACGGTTTTGTTTTTCTTATAATGAAATACCTTGATTATGGGATAGCGAATCGTATAACAAATGTGGTCAGATATATTCAGAATTAAGTAATATTTATTTAAAAGTTACAAGACACATTTTTATTATATAATAATAATAGGTATTATTTTTTGCCTGTTTAGAATATTACACTACTGGCCATTAAAATTGCTACACCAAGAAGGCGACATGCTACAGACGTGAAATTTATAAGAAAGGAAGAAGGTGCTGTGATATGCAAATGATTAGCTTTTCAGGGCATTCAGACCAAGCAGGTGCCAGTAGGGACACCTACATTGTGTTTGAGGAAATAGTTCAGCCGGTTCCCCATACACAAATTGCATTTGAACGTTGTTGCCTGGTGAAAAGTTGTTGTGATGCCTCGTGTAAGAAGGTGAAATGCGTACAAGCATGTTTCTGACTTTGATAAAGGTCGAATTGTGGCGTACCTTGTTTGCGGTTTATCTTATCGCAGTATTGCTGCTCGCGTTGTTCGAGATCCAATGACTGTTAGCAGAATATGGAATCGATGGGTTCAGGACGGTAATACGGAACGCCATGCGGGATCTCAACGGCCACCTATCACTAGCAGCCGAGAAGATAGGCATATTATCCGCATGGCCGTAATGGTTCGTGCAACCACGTCACGAGCCGTGAGTCAATAAACGGGGTCGTTTGGAAGACAACAAGTGTCTGCACGAACAGTTCGACGACGTTTGCAGCAGCATGGAATCTCAGCTCGGAGACCATGGCTGCGGCTTCCCTTGACGCTGCGTCATAGACAAGAGCGCCTTCAATGGTGTGATCAACAACCAACCTGGGCGCACGAATGGCGAGACGTCATCTTTTCAGATGAATCCAGGTTCTGTGTACAGCAGCATGATCGTCATACTGGCCCATCACCTGTCGTGATGGTATGGGGTGCCATTGGATACACGTCTCGGTCACCCCTTGTTCGCATTGACGGTGCTTTGAACAGTGCACGTTACATTTCTGGTGCGTTGCGACCCGTGGCTCTACCCTATTCGAGTCCTACGAAACCCTACGTTTCAGTAGGATAATGCCCGACCATATGTTGCCGGTATTGTACGGACCTTCCTTGATACGGAACATGTTCGGCTGTTGCCCTGGCCAGCACGTTCTCCGGATCTTTTACCAACAGAAAACTTCTGGTCAATGGTTGCCGAGCGACCTGCTCGTCACCAAACGCCAGTCACTACGGTTGATGAACTGTGGCATCGTGTTGAAGCTGCATGGGCATCTGTACCTGTATATGCAATCTAATCTCTGTTTAACTCAATGCCCAGGAGTATAACTGCTGTTATTACTGCCAGAGGTGGTTGTTCTGGGTACTGATTTCTCAGGATCTATCCAGCCAAGTTTTTTGAAAATTTAATCACTTGTTATTTCTAGTATAATATATTTGCCCAACAAATATTATTTTGTTATCTGCATTTCTTCCTGGTGTAGCAATTTTAATGGCCAGTAGTGTATTTTTTTTAATTTAGTTTCATATTAGAATTTGTTTATCGTTGACAAACACAGTATCTAATAATATTTTTATATATTTCTCATTCATTTTTATAAAGTTTTAATAATTTTGAAAAGAAGTTTTTCTGAAAACATTCAAATGTAACATTATTCAACATATTGCATGAATTCACAATATTTCACTGATATTTTGGATACTGTGCTTACGAAGGAAAAATTATATTTTCATTCATAATATTTAAAAATATTAAAATGTTTTTTATTTTTGAAGTAAAGAACTAATATACAATATTTATTTAAAGTCTAATCCAAACTATTCAGCAAAACAACGGCAAATGTTTGTGAAAACAACTATATCTCGTAATTTCATAGTCTAAAATATTTGATAAGTGTTCACTAAAATTAAATGCATGTTTGTATTGTTTGTATTAAAGAAAACAAGTACTTTCCTCAAAGACATTAACAATAACAAATAAGGGCTCTATTACGATTTTATGTACGCAATAGTAACTGTATTACAGTATAAACAAGAAAGGGTATATGTTTGCAATCGGGTATCCCTTGATTTTTTGGCGAATTTCTTCACACTGAGGTAGATGAAAGATGTGACGAACAAGATGGCTTCTGCCGCTACACAAAAGTTAAAATAGAGAGCTGAAATACCAGGGTTAGCACAAATTGAATTTCAAAACCAATATTTGTTGCTAAATTTTTCTCCTAACCAAATTGTACGAAACTCTACGAACCACAGAAAAGTAATCTCTTTTAATGTATCACTTTGAATGAATTATGAATCAGAGTATTTCAGTGTACATTTTTCTATAGCTATTTGCATTTATAAATATATTAATTTGTAACTATTGTAAACTATATTTATTTGTAAATTAAACTGTTTTAATAAATTGCTATAAAATAGTAATAAGAGATCAAAATTAAAGTCAAATCGATCAAAAAGCTAATATCAAATTTACATCAACAATTTTTAGTGCAGAGTTATTTGTTTCATTTGAAGAGAAATGGAAAAATCCGCTTTGTTAATTCCACAGCAAAATAATACTTATGAAATCATAGTGATAGTTAATATATATAATTTATGAAGGCTTGAGCATAACTTCACACTATTACTTAACTATTAGGAATTAAATTTTCTAATTTTATGTATCAAAAAAGTAATTTTCAAAAATTATTAAATAAATTACTAAAAATGTAATTTATTTAAGAATTTTTATAAATTATTTTTCTATGTAGGTAATATGTATAGTAAACTCTTGTAAGTATTATTCTAAAAACAATATATCTATCATTCTATCTATCTGTATGTATATCTCTCCCTTTCACAATATTTTTGAAAAGTGCAAAAGTCTTGAAATATATTATACTTGTTTTTCAAAAGAAATTCCAGTTCATAAATGTGCAGTTTTTTCTTTCAGTAAAAATATTACATAAATTAGTTTACTTGAAAAATATTATTAAAGTTAGTTGGGTTTAGAAAATATTAACTATTGTTTAGTTTAAGAAAGTTTGTTTTGTGTAGAAAATTCAGTTCATATGTCATTAAATGCTAAATTAAATATCTGCGATAAAGATAAGATAAATTTGGATTCTATAAAACATTTTAATTCGTAAAAAATTATTTATATATAAAAATGGCGAAAATAAACCAGTAGAGAAGTACATGTGTCTGAACAATATCTGATTTAAAGTATAAACGCGTGCGAAACCATTCTCTACTGTCCTTAATTAAGTTCAAAGCTTTTTACTTCTTTTGAGTGTTGTTTTGTTTTCTGCACTGAAAGCTTCTCTGTCAGGGCTTCCAGGTATTTAATACCGGAGGAACAGTCACAGTGAGACAGAAGTGTGATTACTTTAGTCATGGTTCAGGATTTATTTTCTCTTTACTTCTTCATTCATTGGGATCAATTCTCCCAACAGAAAATTTCTTTACACGTTATCAAGAAATTCTTCTTTGACGTATTGTGCTTATAAGACACATAGTGAATATATTTTTGATATTATGATGCTCAAAACATAGATTGTCTGATGATTGAATACAACACAAATTTCATATTAAAATAATTAATATTTACAAATTATATAGTTAAAAGCTAAAAAGATGTAGAATTCAAATTTTTGCTTTGTTTTCTTAATTAAAAATAGTTTTCGAAATACTCAGTTTAAATTAATAAATAGTCTTGAATAAATTAATTCAGTTTTATATCTAAAATTATTAGATCTATAGATTAAAATACATTTCTTGAAGGCAACTTATACTTTAATGAAAAATAATACAAAAAATGTTGACAGTTAAATATCTTTTTGAAAAGAAATAAAAAACGATGTAATTCATGAAAAAATGTCTTCAAATTTTATTATTCAATTTCAATTGTAGGCAAAAAACTGATTTAATAACAACCGAAGAATTATAATTTTTAGAATTTCCATTGTTTTTTATTTACAGACTATGTTTAACACTACACTGTGCCAATCTCAGGTATAATAATTTGGTAAAAGTTTACAAAAGAATACCCCTTGATATTTTGTTGATTTTTTGACGCCAAGATATGAGTTAAAAAATTGGCCGCTGTCGCAACATTAAAGTTAAACTAAGATAAAATATCAGGATTACCAGAAATTCAATTGTGTCACCGAATGTTTGTGCTTACCAAGGGGCATCCGTTTCTCCACCGATCCCAACATTTTCTTATTTGTAAGTGAAATACATTTTATAAAACCTCTTTATTTTGGTAGAAATCTCTAAATTTCTGGCTTGTTATCTCATTGCATCCCATATATTTTGAATATTAATAACTGCATATCGTTAGGTTAAAAATTAAATATCAAAGTTTTCTGAAAATATTTAACGGCATTTCAAATATAACAATGGCCTAGTGCGAGCGATCAAAATAGCGGTGAAAGTTATACAAAATCTTTTTATCACAATGATTGCAAGATTGGCAATTTGAGACATTGACTGTAATCGCTTTCAGCAGTAGTCTAAAAAAGTTCAAAGTATTCCTTCTGTTATAGAGATTGCTTTTTTGTTTTAATTACAGTTACTGATTTCTCTAGCATTTTAATTTATCAATCAAGGAAGAAATATGAATCATAATACTTGCAAAGTACTTTATGATTGCCGCACTGTTCTTTTTATATTATTTCTCTTCCTTTCAAAGCCTCATGTATTAATTTTGATTTTAAAGTGAGATTGCGTTCAAGGTCTTCAATTAGCTTTTGAAAATGAAACGCCTTTTTGTGTTGTTATTTTCAGCTGACTTATAGAATATCATGAAGTGTTCTACAGGATGAAGAGCACCCAGCATGGTCCTCATCGTCTGTAATTTTGCATAGTATACTTGTCATATGGAAAATGTTAATGAATTATAATCGCTATAATTATCAATTGATAACGAAAGAACTAATCATTATACTCGCCGCTATACATAAATTATTCGTAAAGAAGTAAATATGAAAAATAGGATTGGCCTTTGGATTCCACATAGTTTAACAGAGAACCCAAAACACAAGAAAGTATTAGAATTAGTAGAAAAAATCGTCAGATTACCGAAGGATCACCACATTTTTTCCGAAATGTTAACTAGTGATGAAGCCTAGACACATTTTTTAAAATTACAACGTATCGTGGAAATAAAGTATAATTTTTGGAAAATAATTCCATGCCTACAATGGGGAATGTGGAATCTGCTGTTAAAAATGTAATACAATACGCTTTCTTCAGAAGTAGAGGACAAGTCAGTGCCAAATTTGAATAAAAAGGCAAAGTAAACTGATTGATAAATTATTAAATGTGTTCTAGAAATTCCTCAATAAGAGAATATTTATCTGTTTTTTGCTCTTTCCTGACGTCAATTATTTATGACAGCGAAAGTAACAGTTGAATGTTTTCAACAATAAAACTCATTAGACTAATAAAACAAAATCCTATTTTAGCTTATTTCTGGTTAGTGTATTTCTCGAGTATATTTAATCTTTAAAAGAGCTTATAAACAACGCTTTCATTCCAAAAATAAGATTGATGATTTCTGTAAGTACATTTTTCATCTAGGTTTAAAGTATTTAATATGTTTATAAAATTACCCTACAAAAGTAATTCACTGTAAAAAAGACAACTGTGAAGAATACTATAATTTCCTAAATGTAGTCTTAACAACTTTGTTGTATCTTAAAAAACTTTAGAGTAACCGTATGTATAAGTTTAGCAAATAATTATATTTATTTTTTATTCCCTTCATTTATTTTTATGTTTTAATTTCATTCCAAAATATTTAAAATTATTTCTTAATTTTATTAATATTGTAAGTATTTTTCCTGTTTATTTGATGAATATGAGATTGATAACAAAGGTCTTCTAAGGAAAGTGGGTTTTTAAAATGAATCTAATCACAGAAGTGCCTTTTGGTTTTTTCAGTTTTACTTTTTCCAACAAAATTGATATTTTCACGAAAGTTTCTTTGTTTTATACTTTTATCATATTAGAACTTTTTATCTTTTAAAACGCAAATACACGTGATTTTAAACTTTTAGATAAAATTTATAGTAAGTACTTTGTATATAAATCGTTTTTCCATATCTATTATAAAAATAGTAAGAAAAAAATTAATATTACTAGTGGTTTTTGAAGTTAAAAATCACATAATTGGGAGATTTTTTGTCTTTTTTGTTTGCGAGATTGTTTGACTTTTTTAATGTATGATACAATTTACTATCTACAATTAGTTTTATTTTTATTAGTTTTCAGGTGTAATTCAAATATATATTCAAATGTTTGACTTTCTTAATGTATGATACAATTTACTATCTACAATTAGTTTTATTTTTCTTAGTTTTCAGGTGTAATTCAAATATATATTATATATTTAAAATAAAATCGATGTTTTTGTTCTTCATAACTACAATTTCATTATTTATTGCCATAAGGAGATGAAAGATTTTCCTTAACTTTTTGATCCAGAGTATAAGGAGAATTTTGATGCTTTTTAAACTAATCTGTCGTTTTTTTAATCAGTTAGACGCGAGATATACTTTATGGCTTTAAAGGAAGACTAAAATGCTTCAACTCCTTTTTCTATTGAGACCAAGTAGTTTGAAATTATTAGGGAAATGGTTAAATGAGCCGTGTAAGAAAAATAGCAATTCTTTTATGATTTTTGGTACTTCAAATAACAATTTTTGGGAATGATTAATAACATTATATTTTGAAAGAAAGTGAATATAAATTTTGCATTTTGCTATAACTTTTTGATGACTAAAATCGGAAGTTCATATTCTTTTATAGGTAATCCATAATTTTTATAATGTATATTAATCTATATTTTCGTGTGAATAACTCTCCAATGGAATATCGACGATTCTTAAGTCTTTAAAAGTTTAAGAATTATAGAAAAAAAAGTGAGAAAATAATATACTTTTTATCTGAGGGAAACAAATGTCTCTTTTAGCTACCTTTATTGATCACCAAATTTATTAAATAACAGTTATAATGTTGTTTTATTCGAATTATATTTATGAGAAATTAGCATGTCCAGTTTACATAATATTAGTAAGCTTAATTTTTTTGCCAAAATTAATACTAATTTATTTTTATTATTAATTTAAATTATTATATTCATGTATTTTGTATTTAAGCTCCGAGTTTTTTACTTAGTCTTTTCAGAATTTAAAGTTTCTGGAATATTTTTTCTTTAAATACAAAAACAATTTTTTTAGCTTTCGTCCGTTTTCGGCATCTCTTACATCAGTTGACGAGTAGCGCAAAGAATTTCTAAATTTCTAAGTTAATGCAAAGAGATTAAAATTTGCAAGATTTTATGAAACTCATCATAAAAAATTTACTGTATCATTTATGCTACATAACGTTTATTTATTCAATACAGTTTTTTAAAAACATATCTCTAATATTTTCGTATTCTAAAGTAATTGATGAAAAATTTCGATGTTCATGATAAACATTCTTATGAAAATAAGATTTAAATTAGCTTTGTTCATATCAACTTTAATTTATCTTTCAATACGCTATAAAATAAATGATTTTAACTACCTGTGAACGGGTGAAAACATTCTGTTTGTAAATATTAAGTCGACATTAAACTAATTCTCACCAATCAAAGAGCGAAAGTAGAAATAGTATTTTATACTCTTTAAATTGATAAAATAATGTGGGTTTTGTCATTCTATTATTAGAAATAATGTCAAACGAGGTTTAAATTGTTTAATGATGATTTTTGAAATAACAAGAGAATATTATTTAAATATTAACAAATGGATATCAAATAATGATCTAACATCAACTTAGAGAGTTATAACTCATAGTTAGTAATTGTCCAAAATCAGTTTGTACGTCTTCATCTCACTTCTTCTTGTCGTTTTCCCTCTCTTCCTCTCCACGTTGAATTTCGTGAATGGCCCTCTGGTGACGCTTTCAATCCCATAATAATTAAGATAAAGTTTTTCTATCAAAGAAATGGACCATATGTAGAAAATTGTCATAGTAAAATAAATGTTTAAAAATTAACCAGTATAAATTTCGCAAGTCGATTATTTTTCCTCATAATTTTGGCAAAGAATTTTTGAGGAAAGCCTATCAACTTACTGTTAATACAAATAGTTTTATATTTGAGAGAAATATCCTATTAGAAAAAATAAAATATAATTAATTATGAAAGAGTCTATTCCATGGTTTTAAGCATTTGTTATCAAATGAAGCAAAAGATCTGTCCATTGTTAATGTTACCAAAATTTGAAAGCAAAGAGTAAAGAAGATGTGGATTTGAATTTTAGTCTTATTTTCAACAAAGTAATTTTTTAAAAATGCAAGTTAAAAAGTGTTAAATTTTGTTTTAAATGAATATTTATTGAACAAAAAATATTGTATGCAGAACTATAATAAAAACAAATTTATAAACTCTACTGTGATTTGATATACGAAACATATTATCGGCCTTTATGTTGACCGAAGAAACACATTTTATCTAGATACACTGGCCTCCAAAACATAAGAAAAAGCATGTCATTCAAAGCTCACCATAAAAAATTATCCTAACAATATTATAATCAAACATAATTTATATAAATGGGAAAAAAAAAAACGAATTTGTGTGTAAATTTAAGCAAAAATGTTAGCTATCACTTTTTAGATTGAAAAGAACATTTAAGGATGAGTGAGAAAAATTTACAAACATGAAAAAAACGTGGGAAAATATAGTTAAAAGTTAATTTTTTGTAAATTTTTAAAAATTTTGTTAATCTTTTATGAATGGAAGGAATGTTTGCTTCCATAAGGACCATATTTTTGTTTAAAAACAGCGAAAACATATTTTAACTTAATTTTTTTATTGAATCAGATGTTACTTTGTTTAATATTATCAATTCATCTTATCAAAAATCAGATCAATATGTTAAAATGCTCTGAATTAAGGAAAAAAGTTTTATTGGATGTGTACAAAGCAGTTGAAAAAGCGCTTTTGATAATATTTTACATAAAAAATGTATTTTACATATTTTATCATTTGCCTTATGTATGTAAAAACATGATAAAAATTTTAAAATCTCAATCGAAGTCCTTAAAGGAAATATGCGTATAATATTCCATTTAATAAAATGTATATAAAATTATTTTTGTCGGTTTATTTCCTATTTTTATAAAATAAATTTAGGAGTACACATTTATAAAGTGCATACATACATACATATATGTAAAGGTCAACTTTCTACCGAATTTCGATAAATGCTTTTGATCACTTTAAAATTCACAAGTTTAAAAAAAATCAAACGTTGGAATTAGAAAAAAAGATTTTTATTTCACTGGTGCTATTTATTTTATAATATTTCATTCCCCCCCGGAATTCCTAGAGTATATTATATAGTTAAAAATTAGCTTACTCTTAGATTAAAATCTTTGGATCAAATAGAAAATATTTTGATTACAACTTCTGTAAATATTTTACATGGAGTATACAAATTCATATTGCATCTTTTTCATTTTAATTTATTCATCATTCATTTCGACATTATTTTTAGTTATTATTTTTATGATTTGATGAGATTTTAATCACTGGTATGACAGGGGATATCTCTAAACTTCACATGTGACGGAGTTTACACGACTCTTTAGACTTTTCAATTGGAACATCTGATACCTCCTTCTCTTTGTGAGCAGAAAGTTCAGGTCCGGCATCAGGCTTCTCAACCAACAGATTTCTATCGAAAACATTTCGGATTGCTTGAATCTTTCGTGATAGAATATCGTCTCCAACTCACATTTTGTGGTAAATATTTTGAAGGTCAACAATCTTATGGATATTGTCAGATTTTGATGGATATTACAGGATAACAAGAATTACATTATTTCATGATTGTAAGCGTCCATAAGATTATCAAGCAAAAGTATATATTTGTTATTGAAATTAGAAGCATGTAGTGTTATATATGTTATATAACTATATTAACAACCGCAATTATTAATGTTAAATGCTAAGTTATGATAATTTTATTAAAACATCGTTAATTTGATTTCATAAATACAAATATTAATAATAAAATTCAAACTGGGAATTTAGTCAAACTAAAGTAGAAATTGGCTCTATCTCGAGCAATAAACTTTGCAATTTTAGACCTTGAAGTATTTTAAAGACTAAAAAAAATGTTGAAATATTGAACTTTGTTATTATAAAATAAGTAATAAAAAATTACTGTTATCAGAATTTTTCAGCAAAGTGCTTTGCATTTATTTAAATTGCAGCAGTTGCACAGGTAAACTATTTTTTCATGGCATGGGAACATGTGTACGCGTGTTTGTACACATAAACCTCTTTACATTATACCAGTAACTATTCTGTTTTTAACCAATTTTTGTTAAATCAAGAAGTTTTATACATATTTTTTATACGAAATTAATTTAATATTTCAAAAAATAAAGAATCCTATGGGTAACTAAGTAGAAATCTTTCAACATAATGATATAAATATTTGCTTCAAAAGAAAGCATTTAGAGAACCAGTTAAAAGAGCAGTATTCTAAGTATTAATGTTTAGTTATAACACAATTTATACTCTTTAAATGCTATGTCTCATTTAAATTTAAATTGGAATACTTGCTTAATAATTTTAAAATAAATTACTTTATATTTTGATTTCAAATTAGTTTTTTTAACTAAGAGTTTTATTTAATGTCTTTTTTTTTTTTTTTTTTTTTTTTTTTAAATGTTACTTTATTAATGTAAAGAAGAATAGCTTTTTAGGAGAGATATTTCTTCATTTTGAAATAAATGAAAAGTTCTTTCTGCATTTTAAATTCAATACTATTTGTTTATTATTATTATTTTTTTTTATTAAAAATGGAATTATTAAAAAATTTTAATTTGTTTTTTGTTTAATGTGTTTGTAAAAATTATTAATGTTAATTTAAGCAAATTTACTTTTTCTTAGAAGTAAATTAAACATAAATTCCTAAGTTTGTTTTGGTAATTAAAACAAAAGTTTAAGCAAAGACTATGTTATAAATTCAGTTGTTTCAAGATATTCACATAAATTAAAAAAAAACTAATTTTCTTAAACTAAAATTTTATTTGTGCACAGCTAAAAACAATTATAAAGTAATGTGTACAATTGTTGATAAAAGGTAGTTAGAATTTATCATAAATAATTTTGAAATTTTACTACTTTTTAAGGTTTATTGCATCTTTTCTTCAAAATAAAACATTAGCTAAATTACTATGGTGGAAAATCATGCATTCCTAATAAAATTTTATAACTTTTTACTTGATTTTTTGGATATTAAAAATAAAAAATCATTGCCTAAATTCTTAAAGGATAAAAAATACAGTGGTTGTTGCTTATTTTGTTGAAAAAATATTATAATTAATGTTTTGGTTACTTAGAATAAATGATTAAAAATATTCCTTAGTTCCTTTTTTAAAGGATTATAATTTTGTACAAAATACTGTTAGAAATTTTTATTGCACCAAAACATTGAAAATATTGCAGGAAATTATGAATAATTAGAAAATACATAAATTAAAGTTAAAATCTCACCAAAGGTATTTAATGACTATCATTTAATTTGTGTGCTCCTTATATCATATGTTAATAAAAACAGTTTGCTGCACTTAATTTGAATTTCAATATATATTTCCATTTTTTGATGTAAATATAATTTTTTCTCCTTCTGTGTGGAAAAAATTATTGAAAAAGTTCAAATAAAATGACCCTTCCTTTACTTAGCACGCATCTCGTAATTCTTTTTACATAAAAACTCTTACTCGGGAATAATAGAAATGACAAAGGATTTCTAGATGTAAATCGTTTAACTTTTTCATATTGTTACAAATTTATAAATAATTATTGTATATGTCTTAAAATATCTCAGACAGATCGGAAATACTCACATTTTGGGCAAAAATTGTGGTATTTAGACGTGTTATACGTTAAAAACGGGTTTTCTAATGATTTTTTGACTTGGCGATGTTTTGGCGAGAAAACGTGACACAGTTTAGGCAAGGTTTTTGTACAGACAGTCAGTTTTGTGAAGATGATTAGTCGTGATTGCTAGTTTAGAGAAGCTGTTCTCTGCCTATTGAGACCTGTTATTGAGGTATTTGAGACCTGTAATTAGAAGCTGTTACTTATCGTATCTGACGATTGTAGCTGTATAATTGTGATTATTACATCTGGTATTTCTAGTGAAATTTTTACGAATAAAAGTCTTGTTCATCGAGTAGTTGCTTTCTTCAACTCTCAATTCTCATGAACCCCGAAGCTCGGTACAACTGGTGTTAGAAGTGGGTTGAAGAGTTGATGCAGCGTGTCACAAGAAAAATGGATATGGATTTAATGAAAAGTTTTCTCGAAAAATTAACGGAGCAGATGGCTGAGATGAAAGCTGGACAAAAAGAGATGAAATCTGGACAAGATGAGATGAAAGCTGAACAAGAAGAGATGAAAGCTGAACAAGAAGAGATGAAAGCTGAACAAGAAGAGATGAAAGCTGAACAAGAAGAGATGAAAGCTGAACAAGAAGAGATGAAAGCTGAACAAGAAGAGATGAAAGCTGAACAAGAAGAGATGAAAGCTGAACAAGAAGAGATGAAAGCTGAACAAGAAGAGATGAAAGCTGAACAAGAAGAGATGAAAGCTGAACAAGAAGAGATGAAAGCTGAACAAGAAGAGATGAAAGCTGAACAAGAAGAGATGAAAGCTGAACAAGAATAGATGAAAGCTGAACAAGAAGAGATGAAAGCTGAACAAGAAGAGATGAAAGCTGAACAAGAAGAGATGAAAGCTGAACAAGAAGAGATGAAAGCTGAACAAGAAGAGATGAAAGCTGAAGAGATGAAAGCTGAACAAGAAGAGATGAAAGCTGAACAAGAAGAGATTAAAACCGAGATGACGAAAGAGATAAAATCTGGACAGGAGGAGCTTAAAAAGGAACTTAAGAAGGACATTGTAAGTGTTAAAGTAGAATTCGCCAACATCATTCAGGAGAAGATGAATGCAATGGAAGTTAAGGTAACTTCAGTTGAAACTAAGGTTTTGGAGATCGAAGAAAACGTTGAAAAAGCATTATGCAATATGAATATGGAGATTGAAAGCTTGAAGAAACAGATGTCAAACAGACATGAGGAAACCAATGTGGCATTTATGCCTTCCCCAGCCATGATTAAACTCTCAACATTCGTTGGAAAATCATCCTGGCAGGTATACAAGACCCAGTTTATGACGTTAGCGGAAGCTAATGGATGGAATCACAGGGCTCAAGTTTTTCACCTGGCGTCTTCTTTAAGAGGAGACGCGGCCGACATCCTCGAAACGCTTCCGAAAGAGCAAAGGCACGATTTCCAAGCCCTATCGAGTGCGCTTGAGCAGCGGTTTGGAGAAAAGTGCATTAAAGAACTTAGCAGATTACAATTAAAATCCCGCTATCAGAAAGCGGGTGAAAGTCTGCAAGAATTGGCTGCCGATATCCAGCGACTTTCCCGTTTAGCATTTTTGGACTGCCCAGCTGAGACAAGTCAAGATCTGGTTCTCCATCACTTCATCGATTGTGTGCGGGATACGGAAATACAGAAAGCACTTAGACTCGCCGATGTCAAAGATATCGGATCTGCTCTAGTCTACGCACTTAAGATAGAGGCTGCCCAGCAGGCCGCGCGTAAAGACCGGCACTCAATCAGAGCCGTCTCTGCTACTAATACAGACTATGATCTAAGAAAACGAATAGAAGATCTGCAGCGAAAAGTCCGTTGCTTAGAACTGAGTAAAGGTGGTAGAAACATGAAAATTCAGTGTTGGACTTGCGGTGCAGTCCAACACTGGACTTGCGATGCAGAGTTAGATCATAAACAGAGGAATGCTGCAAGAAATCTATTATTAGAATTCGGAGATCTCTTTTCCAAGAAATCAGATGATGTTGGACGAATCAAAATAAGGCAGCACCGAATCGATACAGGAAATCATCCACCCATTAAACAACATCCGAGAAGACTACCATTCGCTAAGCAGGAAGAGGTGGATAATCTTCTGATGGAAATGCAGCAGAATGACATTATTGAGCCATCGGAGAGTCCTTGGGCTTCACCTATTGTTTTGGTTCTGAAGAAAGATGATTCTACCCGATTCGGCGTTGACTATCGTCGATTAAACAACATCACTAAAAAAGATAGTTAACCTCTTCCTAGGATTGACGATACACTTGATGCTTTATCCGGAAATCAATGGTTTTCGAATTTGGATCTCAAGAGTGGTTACTGGCAAGTAGAGATACATCCTGAGGATCGGGAAAAGACTGCGTTCACAGAGGACAAGGACTTTGCCAGTTCAAGGTTACGCCATTTGGGCTTTGCAATGCACCTGCAAGGATTGAACGCCTGATGGAGACAGTATTACGAGGACTTTCCTACGAAGCCAGTTTGGTATATTTGGATGATATCATCATTGTAGGGCGCACATTCGAAGACCATCTAAGAAACATCCGAAAGTTGCTGGAAAAATTAAAAATTGCCAACCTGAAGCTGAATCCTTGCAAATGTAATTTATTTCGACGTGAAGTTAGCTATCTGGCATACATTATCTCTGATGAAGGAGTAAGAACAGATCCTGAAAAGATCTCTGCAGTCAAAGACTGGAGTTGGCCAGAAGATGTACACCAATTAAGACGTTTTCTTGGATTATGCACGTATTACAAGAAATTTGTTAAGGGTTTTTCAAGTATTGCCTGACGCCTTCACAAGTTGACAGCAGTTAAACAGAGATTTCTATGGACAGATGAATGTGAGAAAGCTTTTAAACAACTAAAGAGGCGTGGACATCTTCACCCGTTCTTGCATATCCCCAGCCCGGAAAATTATTCATTTTAGACACAGATGCCAGCAACGAAAATATTGGAGCTGTTTTGTCGCAGGAAATTGATGATAAAGAATATGTCATTGCTTATTGGAGTAAATGTTTGTCGAAATCGGAGCGAAATTATTGTACAACCAGGAAGGAATTGCTAGCAATCGTTAAAGCTATAGAACATTTTCACCATTATCTCTATGGAAGAAAGTTCTTGCTTCGGACAGATCACGCATCCTTAACCTGGCTTTTAAATTTTAAAAATCCAGAAGGACAGGTAGCCAGATGGATTAAACGAATCCAGGAGTTTGACTTTGAAATACGTCATCGCCAAGGCACTCTTCATGGAAATGCTGATGCTTTATCAAAGAGACCGTGTAATGGAAGCTGCCGGTATTGTTCTAGAGTAGAGAAGAACTATCAATTAGTAAATCCTTCGGTACGCCAACTTACTGTTTCACCGCCATCGAAACCAGACCCATGGAGTGATGAAGGACTTAGAGAAGCTCAAAAAGAAGACCCAGATATAAATCCAATTTTTGAATTAAAAGAATCTTCCAGTATGAGACCAAGTTGGCAGGACATCTCCACCTACAGTCCTGCTACTAAGCAATATTGGCCTCTTTGGAACTCACTCTATATTAGAAATGGCGTGTTATACAGGAAATGGGAGTCCAATGATGGACGTAATTTCAAATAGCAGCCTGTTCTTCCAAAATTAAGAATTTCAGATGTTTTGAAAGAATTGCACAGTAGCTCAACTGGAGGCCACTTCGGAGTAATGAAGACTCTACAGAAAGTTCGAGAACGCTTCTATTGGAGCAAAGCTAGACAAGATGTAGAGAAATGGTGCCAATCTAGTGATGACTGTGCAGCACGAAAGGGACCAAAGAAACGTAGCCGAGGAAGGTTGCAGCGGTATAATGTATACGTTATACGTTAAAAACGGGTTTTCTAATGATTTGGTGACTTGGCGATGTTTTGGCGAGAAAACTTGGAGACTTGGCGAGATTTTTGGCGTCTTGGTGAGAAATAGATACTTCTGGAAACATCCATCACCTAAGCTCTAGGACCAATATTTAGCGAGATAGACTAGAAGCATCCAGAACCTTTGCGAAATTTGTAGATATCTCCGCCAAGTCTGGTATAAATACCGCAGCCCAACACAGTTGGGCAAGGTTTTTGTACAGACAGTCAGTTTTGTGAAGATGATTAGTCGTGATTGCTAGTTTAGAAAAGCTGTTCTCTACCTGAGGTATTTGAGACCTGTGATTGGAAGCTGTTACTTATTGTATCTGTATAACTGTGATTATTACAGCTGGCATTTCTAGTGGAATTTTTACGAATAAAAGTCTTTTGTTCGTCGAGTAGTTGTTTTCTTCAACTCTCAATCCACACGAACCCCGAAGTTCGGTACAATATCATCAAAAGTTCTTTCATATTTAAAGCTTTTGCTTCTTTTATTATTGAAATTAAATTAAAAATTTTGAAGGCATTTAGTTTTATGAAAAATGTATATCAATTTAAATAAAAAATGAAAAATATTTATATTTTTTGATGGTTATTACATTTTATACCAAGTTAGCTGGAAGTTAGGAATTAACATTTAACGCTTAATCTATCCTGAACTTTATCTTTACATGATGGAGTTTATGCACCTGAAAAAAAGGAAATATTTAATTCATTTATTATATGATTTTCCCACAACTAGTTATTACTGCATTTTCTGTTTTTCATCTTTTAATGAATTGGATAAGAAATATAAAAAATAATCCCTTGGATTAGTATTTTGTTTTTTTTTGTGGTGCTTGATTTAAAACTTTTTTACTAATCAGAAATTTTAGTTTTATAAAACAATCAAGAAAGTAGTTTTCTTATGAGTATTTTATATTTATTTACGAAGTACCTGACATTTGAAATTTTCGAATTATTAAAAAATTTCACTTTTAATCTCCTTCTCTAAATTTGATTTTTTATATATAAAATTTTAAAATAATACATTTAAATTCATATACGAAGTTTTTCTGAGAGTAATTAAGGGTAATAATTTCTAGAATATCTAAAAAGCTTTTTTTCATTCTAGAATGAAAGCTTTTTTCATTCATTATGTTACAAGAAATGCATTTTCTTTGTAGCATATTTTAAGTCTTATTAAAAACTGCTGAATTGAAGTGAATGCTTAGTATAAGACTTCCGTAAAAGAGTTTTGTTTAGGATTTGTTAATAATTTTTATAATGGAAGTTATTTTAATAAAAAAGTACTCTATATTATCCACCTTTATTTCCTATTTATTCAAATCAACAATTTAATAACCACTATGTTTCAGTTGATCCGATTTAGCTTGGAAACTCTCTGATTCAATATGTTCTCAACAGAATTATAGACTTGTACTTAAATCTCTAATAAAAATATTTGGAAATCATAACTTTAATTATAGTAGCAACTTACCTTTAAACATAGTAATAAAACACACACAATATAATATTGTAGTGATTAAAAATAAATATATGCTATTAAAATTCGTTTTAGCTTATAATTTGCTTGAAAAGGTTTGCTAAAATTCAAAACTAGTGAAAAGAGAAGCCACCAGCTTTGCAGGAGTGTAGCAGAAAAAGATGTGCAGAACGCCAATTGGGAAATCAAATATTGCCTTTTTTATTACTTCTTACAAATTGAGCAGATCACTTGTGCGCAAACAGCTAAAATCACTTACCAATTCCACCTTTGTTTACACGCCATTAAGAAAGAAGTTATGATGCATGAAAAATGCTAACTGCACTCACGTGCATAGTCTTTGAAACCAAGAGGCAAACTGCGAAATATCTTTTAACAGGTGCACATTTTTGTCCTAACGTGAAAAATAAATGCCTAAAATGTTATCATAAAAAATTATTTTGCAAAATATTGCTATACTCTTAATACGATTGAGCAAAATTCCAATCTAACGAAGGAAATTTTAATTTTTTTACTATTTGAAAATTATCTACCATTTTAATTTTAAAGTATTAAAATTAATACTTATAAAGGATTTTATTTTAGAATATAGAGAGATGAGTAATTATATATCTTAAAAACTGCTGTTAATTTTCATTAGTCATGTAGTATTAAATCAATGCAATATGCATCTTTATCAAGTATGTTATGATCCATGATCGATCTCCCTAATCTGATTGACATAATCCCTAATTCCCTCGAAATCCCATCCAATTAGAAAAAATCTTTTTTTTTTCAATTAAATATGAAAAGCCTTTTATTAGAAACCCTTCATGAGCTGGGCAATTCTGGCACTCATCACGAATATAGAAAATAGCTTGACTCTTACGAGTGCTGTACTTATTATTATATTAAAGGCATTTTAAAATTTTGAGAATTAAAAATTGATTATTATTTATCATTTAAAGAATGATAATAAATTCATGATTAATATTTTTTTAAATAAATTAACAACAATTATAAATAATTTTATCATATAAACAATAATATGCCTTGGGGTATTATTACTACAATCTACTCATGCATGCAATCTAATCCTATATCATCTGTAACAAAAACGTATTTCTTAATAAATAAATTTAAAGCATAATACCAGAAACAAAAGATTATATCCAATTAGAGGAATTAATGCCATTTCAGAAGCTTAAATAATACCATTTTGCTCATAAATTACTTGAAACCATAGGTAAATAGTGTTTACCACGTGAAAGAGTCCCACCATGTGTTCATATAATTGTTTGCATCACTAATTATTTATAAATACATGTTTCATGCATTTTAACAAGTGATTATCTATAATTCATCTAACAAAATATGGCCAGGTTACTACTTATAATGAAATTATAGAAATTATTGTGACGGGAAAATAATTTAATTTTTGAGTTAATTATATATAACCATAGTAAAATTATGTCTCTAAAATTATTTATGCCTTCATAAGCGATATTACTTTTAGATACATAAGAGTCAATGTCCTAAAATATTGGCATTCATTTGATTAGAATAATTGAACAGCAAATCGGCAAAAATGTAACATTAGATAAAAAAATTTAATGCCAAATGAAATATTTTAATCAGATTTTACTAAAAAGAAAACTTATTTTTTTGATAATAATTTCTCAATTGGAATAAAAGTTACAAATATTTTAATGAAAAAGTATTAATATTAAACTGGAAGTATGGGATCGGTAAAATTCAGAGCAAAACATACAAAAAAGGTTAATAAATTCGGTTAAATATATATATAATTAATTAAAATTTTATGCTTACGCATGATTCCGGATGTACTTGATACGAAACAAAAGTTTTAGAAACTTTTTAAAAGTATTTTTAACATAAATTATTTTAAGTTATTAAAATTGCTTCAAAATTAACGTATAATGAACAACTAATAAAAATTTTCAATGAGAATGTGAAACATTTTTATAAAAGAATTATCTGCACTTTTAATACCTGTTTTTAGTTGTGTTTAGGAAAATACAAACAAAAGGAATTATATGAAACTTATTTTATTATTTTAATAATTTTCTATGAACGGTGAATTCCCTACCCAATAACAGGAATTGTTTTCGAGGGTTATTATGAAACTTTAAATTAATTTTCTCATAAGCTTTTTTTGTAAATAAGTCATTTAAATTTTAATAAGTAAAATAATTTGATTTTAGAACTTTTAATAATATAATTACAAGAAGATAAAAAGTTATTAAATTTAAAAATATAAAAAATCTATAATATAATGAAAAAACATGTTTCATTAAACATGTTTTTCCATTATATTATAGATTCATTACAAAACATAAAATGTTAAATCTTTTAATATATTTTCTGATACAAGATATCTGAAAATGACTTAACTGTGCATACATTAATATGGTAGGTTTTTAAGAAATATTTTAGTAATTTTTTAAATCGTATATAATAAGCTGACGATGTCTGAGTTCATTTCAATTAATTAATGTATTATGAAAATTTGTAAGATATGCTTTCATGTGAATATTTTTTTTCTTATGCTAATCATAACAATAAATTTCAAAATAATAAGACAGTTAAAATTACATCGTAGAAAGTTATTTACATGCATTTTTAATTTATTTAAAATGTTCAAATTTAAAAATAGATGTTATAAATAATATAACAATGTTATAAATATTTTATTCTATAATGACTGAAGTTATTTTCTTAACCTTCCTATTCTGAACTGATGTGATTTAATTGGCTATATACTGTATTATATTGCTGTAGGCATTAATGCTTGTGCCTTATAGTGTATATATCTTAGTGCTATAGTTTTTAACAAATAGTCGATGGATAATAGACTTACGCACGATTACAAAATATCATTGTTTTCAATCTCTCATCTGCTCTGATGGAGTTAGAGTGTTGACATTAATGAATTCCCAATACAAGAACAAGTTGACAAAATATCGTTAATGTACTAAAGCTGTCAAAATATGTTTCAGTAGGAATAATGCGATCGCATGATTCAGCAAATCATACTGTACTTACAAACTATTATTTGCATTGGATACTTCTCAATAAAAATGATGGAATAAATCTGAGAACAAAAGAACACAGACACTTACACATAGGCAGACATAGACACACACATACACATGATGAGGTGCTTAGCGTGAGTCATTTACCTCTTTTAAAATGAAATGTGTTAGCACATGATTGACAATGATACTTATCTGCTTAGGGTGGTTATATTGCGCAATACAATTTAATTGAAAGGTAATACAGAGAGTATTTCCGGGTGCTATTGCAATAATCTTTAAAAGAAGGTATTATACACTCCTTCATAGACTAGTAATATTTAAAAATTAATTATGAATTGGATAAATGAAATTCTCTAATTATATATGATAAAAATTGTTAATTATGTGCACCTTTATACACTATTAATATTTCTTGGGCAAATATTATACTTGGTTATTACATGAATACCATGATGGGCAGTTAACACAATGCTTATTTCCAAATATTAAAACAGGACTAAATCATAGCGTCGAACCTCGGAATGTACGAACTGTGGTGGGAAAACAAGTCAATTCTGAAAAATGTTTTGAAACAAACTAAGAAATTGTTGCATGTATATGGAGGATTGGATTAGTCGGAGAATCAATCCAGGACAGGTAAAATTTACCAGGTTTTATGGATCGTAATTATCGATTGTTTGAATTTCGCTATTATTGTATATTTGGCCATCAAATCGAAAAGCCAAATATTTGATAAGCGAGTTGGCCTTGCCAAATAATTTTTTACTGCGTAAATAGGCTTCTGATTTATTTATTAATTGCAGAATTTTGCTCTGTTGGCTCTTGTTTATTCCCGAATTGGAGCTGTATATGTACTGATGAGCCTGAGTACAATTTGTATATTAGCAGTGTTTATTTTTCAGAGACAATTGAGAATCAAGAGCCCATAGAGAATACAAGGAAGCACTATTCTTAATGTTTGCAACATTGATGCTTGTTGTTTGCGATTTCTATGCTAGACGCTTGTCAATTATGATTCCTTGAGGCAATTGACAGTAGTTCGCAAGGGGATGCTTGTTCTTTATTTACAATGCTCAGCTTTCTTGTAAAAAGCACAGTATTTGATTTTGATGCATTAGATTCTATTTTCGAATTTTGTGGCCAATTTTCAATTTGTAAGAGATATTTACTTTGATTATCATGAATAGTCTGGTGATTTGGTTGATAGTATGATGGTGTCATCCACAAAAAGACAAATCATAGCTTTGGAATTTTGTGGCTTGTCATTAATGAGAATATTGAAGAGCCCCAGTAGAGTGATACCTAGGGACACGTACACAAATGGATTTCGCTATAGAATAACTATTTTTTATCTTTACAACAAATGTTCTGAAGGAAAGGTAATTGCTTATTAGTGTAATTAAGAAAGGAGGAAAGTTTGTAAATTAGCCTTACATGCTCCCGAAGACCTTTTCAATATCTAAAGAGAATCGTTCTGTAGGCTTTTTCATAGCAATATTTTTGGCAACTATTTCAGCTGCTCGAATAATTGGTGGGTAATCGAAATTTGTTTTTCTGAACCCAAACTGCTCGGAATAATAATGGAGTGGCTTGAATCAAACTGGATTAGCTTTTTCAGTATAAATTTTTCAACAATTTTTACCATTGTGGGAGATGGTTCTGTAGCTCAAAAGGAACTTATGTATTTTTCCTTACTTTTTTCAGTTTTGTAAACAGTATCCATACTTTGAAATATTTTTTATGATGATGGTGAGTAGGCAGATAGCAATAACTATCTTAATCTATTACGTTCTTTAATGTGCTCGATAATAGAACCTGGTAGATAGTTAGGAATAGGTTAGTTTTGGTAAATTTGCTATTGTATAGGGTAGTGGTATATTATATTACATTAGTTTCTGTGACTAAACAAACATTTCCATCAATCGCATTTGAACTGTTTTATTGATTAACTTCAATAAATGGTATTTGTCGTTTGTGAATTTTCTGAAATCCGATTAATTGATGCAAGTTATAGTATATTGTCCTCCCATTGAAAAAATACCTTGGGATTGACAGGTCAAGTGTTAGGGAGGATTCTGCTTGATCTCTGCTTCTAAGCTGCGTAATTGCTCTTTTGGCTGATTCCACTAACTAGTGCAGTTCAGCTTGGGGCTAGCTGCAGGGAATACGCTGGTGCATCAACAATAGTTTTTCGCAGGTGAATGTTACTATGTTCCAATTTTTTTTCAAACTATTATGGCAATCATTTTCTTTACATTTATCACCTCAATAATTACTGGTACTAAAATTTTTACTTTCAAACTTTACATTGTGGCTGGAAACCGGTTTCCAAAGTTATAAATGATGTTGATTTTTATGATGGAATTTAAAAGATATAGATGACATTATGAAAGAATATTTATGGGTCTTCTTGTAACTTTTCGAGCTTTTATTCGGAGTTAAATATAATTTGACTGGGAACAATTTTTACATCTTTAAAAAGCAATTTACTAAAGAAACCAGATTATAATAACATGGCTATATCTTTAAACGATTTATTATATAAAATTGAAAAATGTGTTTTGAAAATATATGAAATATTCTATGCTCTATTACCAGCAAAATAGAGCACTTTTGAATCATTTGAAAGCTATTCCAAAATGTCAATAAAATCATGAACACTTTTTAGCAATGATAAATAATTTAAAATTGAAAATCTGGAGTCATTTTATCAGATGATTCACGCATATACTAAATCAATTTTGCAGATATGTTGTAGGAACTCGACTCATCCAACAAAGTTCTTAAGGTACCCGTACACGTTGAAAACGTCAATTTCGACCAAAAACGATAAATTTATTTTATTCTTTCGTTAAATAAGGAATTTAAATAGCTTTATAAAACAGGTTTGTTTTTATCTCTATGTTAATTAGATTCTGAGATATAAAAGATTTCGTAAAGATTAGGAAACCAAAAGTGTACATATTTAAAGCACCGGAAATGGACGTTTAAAAATCCAAAATGATGTTAAAAATTAGTTTAAAAAGTGTTTAATTTCGAAATATAAATTAAGTAAGCTTTTAAAAGATACATAAAATAATAACTGTTCCGGAAATCAATCAGCAAATCAAATAAAAAAAATTACTCAGCAAATATGAGAATTTTTTATAAAGACAATACTATAATCTTTAAATGCGATTTTTTCAGAACTGTCTTTTGCCTATAATTTGAACGCTTGAAAAACGATAACTCAAAATATTTTTATAATATCACTATGGAATTTCATGAGCTTGATCTGTATATTGTTTTCTAGAGAGTGTACTATAAGAATTTTAATAACTTAAATATTTCCCAAATTATGGCCTGTAATTTGAATAATAGCATAGAAAGTTTAACTAAAATTTCAGTATAAGTATTCACAACTAGCCATAATTATTTTATATTTTAACAAAAACTTAAAATTTTTGTATATGCTCTAGGTAACAACATATAGTTTATTTGGTATTAATTTTTTTCAAATATGTTTAATAATTTTTGATGTAGCATTTTTTAAATTTTTAAAAAAAATGCTTAAAATTGTAGACATATTTAACATTTCTGAAGAATAATATTGGTATATATTAGATATTAGTAGCTCAATATTAATGCTTCCTAAAGTTAAATAAGAAAAAATGGTTACAATGTATGTATGCAGTGTATTTAAAAAAATACTCTGCACGTGTTCGGGTACCTTAAAATAACAAATTTTTACTATTCAATTGACTTTTTTTTTTAGAAATCTGTATTTATTCTGACGTAAAATCATTTAAAATATTTATAAAACTAGGTAAAATATCAAAGAATTTTCCCACTGTAGCATATTAGTTATTGTATTCTTTTCCGACATTGCTGTGCAGCTGTATCCAAATGAAAAACTTTTACATGCGTTTTTTCACTGAATAGACTTCAATGATTTTATACTCCTTGTTATCTAATTTTATCATTATCTGAAGTACTTAAAATAAATAAGGAAATATTGAATTAATATGCAGACTATAAAAAGGAAATCAGTCATTAAGTTGGACAAGTTTACACTTCGCTTTTTGTAGACATTGTAAATTTGGTACAAAACATAAAACATAATTTTCGTCTCTTAAAAAGACTGATTTGAATACAGTTAAATGGTTTCCTCTAACTTGGTTATATTCTAGAGAACATCGTTCTTAGAATGGCTTGCTTTGTTTTTCCTCAAGTGAAAATAAATGAAAGAACCCTTAAGGGTACGTCTTAGAGAATATTAATACTGTTAAAAATGTATGTAAAGGAACAATTAAGTTTTCAAAATCAAAATTTTTTAAAGTTATAATAACTAAAATTACTGTACAAATAAATTTGTTTTCAATAAAATAAAAGGTTAAATATTCCTTCTGAGAAAAAATGAAACTAATTATATCTTTATAAAAAAATTCTAAAGAGTTTTGATCCAAAATTGATAGTAAATGTAAACACTTTACAAAAGCATAGTATAGAATCAATAACTAAAAACAAAATAATTAAAAAATACAAAAAATAAAATGTCATAACTGTATTTTTTGAGAAAAATTACATAAAATGATTCAGGTTTGAAAATTTATTTATAGACAACGTGATTTGATTTATTATTTCAAGTAATAGAAAAGATTAATTAAGATGAATTAAGTTCAAACTTTAATTTTCTTATAATAATTAGTCGTAAAAGTTTTTCCTCATTTTAATATTTTCTGATGACTTGGTTTCAAACGAATTTCTGATAATCTGTCTTAGTTTTGCTTATGATGAGTGCACTTTTATATTTATTAAACGTGGATCTAAATAAAACTACGAAATAATGACTGTTTATTTCTCTTTTATAATTGATCTCCAAATATTAATAAAATTGTGATAAGTTTTTCTTCTTTTATGAATTGAAAGTGAAAAAAATTAAGTTTCAAATATATATGAAAAAAATATGAACTCATTCTAGGAAAAATTTATGTTGAGATTTAGTGTTTTAATTTCAAAACAGCGAAGTGACTAAAAATAGAATAAAACATGAAAATTAGAAACAATAAGTTATGTCAGGAAAAAGATAATTTGTCTTTCGACAAATCTCCTGTGATAAACATAACTTAAATTGCATCTCTTTAAGTAACGTTAGGTTACTTATTATTGTTAATGTTAAAAACGTAATTTTAAAATACAATAGTTACCAAAAAGAAACAGAAAAGCAATTATTTATGTCAACCCTATTTGTAAAATACAACCGTAAAACGTTTTGTGATCAATTCTTTGTATTATAATAGAAAAAGTTTTTTTATTTCTTTCTTAATTTCAACAAATAACTTGTTCCTTTATGAAATTTTTTTTGCTTTCTAATTAAGATCTTGAATATCTTATTATTGGACACGAGAAACAATGTACTGAATATATTTAATTATAATAATGGTTTTCTTTTAATAATAGTTTTCTATTGATAATAATGGTTCTTTTTATAATGGTTTTCTTCTGGTATTTGTTATTAACAAATACGAGACAAATACTAGTTTTGTTAAAAGTCTATATGAAAAATTAACAAATATGATTAAATTGTTCTGGGGTACTACTGTTTATTTAAAAAAAATTATAAGAACTGAAATTAAAAGCTTAACAAAAAGGTAAACATGTAAGAGTGTACTATAGTAGTTAATTATTCAGAATTTTTATAACAAATTATTCTACTTAATTTAATAAAAAACCCATCTTGTATGAAAAATTTTAAATAATCATAATCTTTTAACAATATATTAATTTTTATTAATATTCCTTAAGTAATCAATTTTTTATCCTGAGCTTCTAAAAAGGGAATTTTCAAATAGTTGTTTCTTAAATATTGTAAGAAATGTCAACGTATGAAATGCAATAATTGTGTCTTACTATTTCAACGGGTTGTTTGTATTTTGTTATGAAATCACTGAAAAAGTTATAGAAATGCTTAAATAATTTTATTAATTTTTTATAATTTTTAAAATTTCCATTAATATAGTTTATTTTTTTATAAAAAATTTAATCAAATTTTTTAAGAAATGTTTTATTATTTACTTAAATTAATAAAGGTACATATTTTAATTCATATATTTATTCACAAACAATTTTTAAAGTACCTTAAATTGTTTGTTTACATTAATATTAATTTTTCTTTCTCTTTTTATTTTTTGTGATAAGCGAAAAGATATTTATATTTTTAAGATTTATAAATACATATAAACTTATTGAATAATTCACTTTAAATAACCGAAGCAATTAAAAAATGAGCTACTGATATGAAAAAAAAAATTGTATCATATTCTTCAAGGAAGTTGATTAAACAAATCTAGCATATTTTTCAATTCCATCCATTGAAGGCTCTAAATGTTAAATAAAGTAATTTTTTATATAAAATAGTATAAAATTTTTTAGAGTAATTTTTAAAATTACTAGAGTTAACAAGAAAATGAATGCTGTTAAATGTGAAAATTACGTAATTTTAAATTGAAAAGAAGTATAAAAAATTCATTTCCCAAGAAAATGTTGTTAAAGGAAGTTATCATTTAACTGTGAAGCATGAATAATTTACCAAAGTTGAAATCTTTGCTAATGGTTTTATCACAATTTTTTATCCACAAAATTACAAATGTCTTTGATCCGTAAATTTGTATTATAGTTAGGGAGAAGTCTTTGCATGTATTTTATACCGAATTAACGTGGAGAAATTTTAAATGTGGGTAGTTTTAAAAATCAATTTGTTTTTAGTTAACCGTTTTATGCTTTTAAATATTCCTTTAATGATTAGATATCTCGTTGATATATTCAAAATTATGGTAATAAAGTTTAAGTATAAGCCAATAACACAACCTGTTTCTAAAGTAACTATAGGGAATTTTAACAAATTGTTTCTTCAACGCGGTTGTTTGTAGTAAAGTTCACAGATAAGAACTCTTCTTCCATTTGAGTTTTATTTCTCATACAATTAACTCGCTTGAGATTCCAAGAAATGATCCACAAATGAAGATAATCTCTAGCTTGAAATATTGTTTGGGGAATTTATTTCTCCAAAAGTAATTTGATTGTAGTTGAAAATAGATTTATTAATGGATCTAGGGAAAAAAGTAATTTTAGATCAGAACTATGGAATATTAGGATTAAATGCAATATTATTTATGTTAGGAAAAGAGATAATCACAATGGAAAAGTCAACAACTGGAAACTTAAGATTTGTTCAAATAAATGTCTGGCAATTTAAACAATCATAAATACACATTTTTACACGTATTAAGATAAAATAATCATACATGAAATTAGGGTAAATGAAGTAAAGATGGATACATTGGAAATTTATTTTTTAAAATTAAGGAAAATAGCTTACTATGATGACATAAGCATATAAATGTAATTAATATCCAAATAAAAAATAATGTTTTAATCACATTTTCCAGAATGTTCAATCATAGAATCTTGTATTTTGTTATATTATTGGGTTTACGATAAATACACAGTTTTCAAATTATTCAGTATTTCTTATGATTATTTCAAAATTTAATTGCAAAACAAGCTACAAAATCACATAAGTGTCAAGATTGGATGATATTTGGGCATATTATTTACTTTTGTGTGTGTGTGCATGACAGTTTAAAATTGTAAAACGATTCCAATAAGTTTGATTTTTTCACTTAAAATATGATAGTCACATGTACAAAAACTTATTAATATACATCAGAATGAAAAGTTTTCAGTCATTTCCCATAAGGGTTATGAATACAATTGCTTACAAGTAATTCGACTTTAACTTATAGTTTAAAGTGAATTACAATTCGCTGCAAACATCTATGACCAAGATTGGAATCAAGCCCCGAACTTTTGAGAAAACCAGAAGACAAATTATTTTACTACATGTTTAGTGTTCTGACAGAGATTTTAACTTATTTAATGCTCTTTTTCAAGATTATATAACTTCTAAAAAAGTAAAGTGGAAGGGTTAAACGTTTTTCATTTGTATTTTCTAGAATATTTGAGTTCAAACATTTGTTTTTTATTATTTTTTGACTTCATGAGGAAATTTCTTTCAAACACTTTTAAATATGCATAACGTAATAGCCAACTGCACTCTCATAAAGATGTATTAAGTTGAAAGATTTATTCTTTTCTACTAACAACTAAAAATCAAAACTAAGCATTGAGAACAAATTCAATAACTAAAGGTGTGAAAGCTCGAATAATTTTCTATATATTTTAATAAATGCTTATACAATATTTACATAAAAAGAATAGGCTGAAAGCCTCTAAAAATCTAAATTCAATAGAATAAAACATCATAGGATATTAATCCCTTCAAAAAAACTTATACGCACGTATTACAATCGAACAAATTCTAAAAACTAAAACATTCTTTTTGCAACAATCACAAAATGAATATAAAAAAATCTAACATGCGCTTATAGCGCCATCTGATGACAATAAAAGTTAACAAATATTTCGCCACACACTCCCCACCTGAACTCTGGCAGGAGTTCATCTATTCAAATAAATTCATAAACAAAAAATTCACGCTTCTAAGAAGCAAAATTTCTGTCAATCAGATTTTTTAAAAAATGCAGTACAAAAAAAAAAGTAAGGTAAATACTTGAATTAAATTACATCAAATTACATTAAATTGCAATTAAGAACAGTTTCTACTTCGACGAGTAGAGTAGACAATTCCTCGAAGGTCAACAACGCTTTTCCCATAACTTTCCTCAAACAGTTTTTGACATATCTCGCGAGTCTCGTAAAAGCCTCCCCACCATGCGGCTCCTTCAATGATAAACTTCCACTGAGTTCTCTCTTTGGCAATAAAATTCTTAAGCACATCATCTTCTAAGATTCCAGAAAAATTCTCAGCTTCTTTTTTAGCCTTCTTGAAGGTTTTAGCGTTATCAGAATAGATGATTTTACAGTTTCCCCTTCTACTCAAAAATCTGCGAAATGCAAGTAAAAATTAATCTGTCGACATATTTGAAACTAGTTCCAGATGTAAGGCTCGGGTTACTGCACATGTGAATAATGCGATATGTGATTTTTGAGTATCCATTGATCTCTTTACGTAAACTGGTCCAGAAAAATCAACACCACAAATAGAAAATGCGGGTGATTCGAGGATCCTGTCTTCAGGTAAGGGTGCTGTCGTCTGGTTTGCAGGTTTGGCTGAATATTTTTGGCAAATGAAACAACTTTTTATCGTCTTTTTGACTAACTGACGTTTTTTCAGGACCCAGAAACGAGATCTAACCTTAGCCAAAGTTGCAGCAGTCCCTCCATGCATTATCTTCTCGTGTTGTTTACGTACAACTAAATAGGTCAATCTAGAATTTTTAGGTAGGATTATTGAATTTTTACTATCTAGGATAAAGTCAGAAAAATCTAATCTTCCTCCTAATCTCATGATTCCCTTTTCATCAATATATGGGACAAAATTGTACAGAGGGGAATTCTTGTCAATTGATCTACCTTCTTCCAAGGATTTATATTCTTCGGCAAATAAAGTTTTTTGTTCAGACCGAATCCAGAAATTTTCAGCTTTTTGTAGCTCTTCTGTTTTTAGAGTTCCCTCAACACTGCTACACTTTCTCAATCTTGAAACGAAGCGTTTTAACCAAGTGGTACCCTCAACAGTTTCTCTAAATCACTATATTTTGAAACGTCAAAGAGGCTATCGTTATTTTTGATAGTGAATTCAAGCTGATATACATCAGAAGATATTTTTCGATATTCAAGTTTGGCTTCGTCAATTGTATCTGTAAGATCTAATTTCGGCCAAAGATCAGGAGAGAGCTGAAGCCACTTTGGACCTTGGGTCCAAATGGGTTCATCCGTTGATTTAGAGATTTTCTATCCCCGAGATATGAGAGCTGCAGGATTGTCTACGCCAGGACAATAATGCCAATTTTGAGGTGAGGCTAATTTTTGAATTTCCTCGACACGATTCTTCACAAAGGGTTTGAAGGATTCGGGTTGTTTTCTTATCCAAAAGTAAACGATTGTGGAGTCTGTCCAAAAAAAGCACGGTACTTTTAACTTTATCGATTTTAAAATATTGTTACTTAACTTTGCTGATGATAATGCTCCCATCAACTCCAATCTAGGCAAAGTGATAGTTTTTAGTGGAGCTACCCTGTTTTTAGAAGCAACGAACGCAGTTTTAATTTCATTATTGCTTGTTGTGAAACGTAAGTAGGCTACTGTACCATATGCTTTCGTGTTTGCGTCTGAGAAACAGAGAAGTTCGATATTTTGGACATCAAAGTTTTAAGAATTTGAAAAAGTAATAACGAGGGATAGATAATTTGGCCATTTGAGGAATCCCCTCACACCAGCTTCTCCATTGGGAAGTCAAATCTACTGGTAGTGGTTCATCCCAATCTATACTCGATGACCAGATCTTTTGAATCAAGCACTTTATTCTATCAGTGAAAGGTCCCAAAATTCCTAGAGGGTCAAAAATCCGACCTAACACCTGTAGGATAAATATTTTCGTTTCTATAGGTTTAGACAAAAATGACAATAAGCTTCGAACATCAAAATACAACAGATTGTTGGAATTATCCCATGCCATATCTAACACCTTAAATGGGAGATTTTCTTTATCAAAGGAATCGGGATCTTCATCTGAAATAATACTTTCCTTTATCTACAATTCATTTAATTCTTTGGAGTTAGTACGAAACTTATGCAAATGCATACTAGCTTCTTTGAAAATTTTGATCGATTCTAGAGTTGTAGTTAAAGTTTCTCTGACTGTCGGCTGACTTCTGATTGCATCATCTTCATAAATATTCTTATCTAAAAGTTCCACAGTTGCAGGATAGACCTCTCTATATTTTTTCAGGTGGTGTCTAATAGTTGCTGCTAAGAGAAACGGGCTACTGTTTATCCCAAATAAACTGGAGTAAATCTAAATATATTAGGGGGGATGTTTTCATTAAAGGAAAAATCGGAGAATATAAATTTAGTTACATCTCGGTCCTTTTCATCTATGACAATTTGCGAAGAGGCCCGTCTGATGTCGGCAGTAAATGCAACAGGATTATATCTAAACCTTAATAGGATGTCGAATATCTCAGGGTATAAATTAGGTTCAATATAAAGACAGTCATTTAGAGAAGTCGAGCCTGGGGGATGCGATGACGTATCAAAGACGATACGTAATTTGCTCGTGGTTTGATCCTCACGTATTACTTCTCTATGTAGCAAGTAAAATGTAACGTTTTCCTCACTTAGAACATTTGTTACTGGTTCAATGATATTTTGATTTAAATAATCCTGTATTACATTTTGGTATTCAAGAAATAGGTCTGCATTTCTTGTAAACCGTTTCCTAAGACGATCAAACCTTTGTTTTACGATTTCCCAATTATCATTGAAATCTAAAGTGTCACATTTCCAAGGCAATCTAACTTTGTAGCGAGAGTTTTCTTATGTTATATTGGATTCGAAATGCTTAATTACTTCATTTTCGGTTGAATCTAAATTTTCTTTCTCACTAATAAGTCCTGAATTTTCTAGACTCCAAAATTTTGTTATTTGTTTAGAAATTAAATCTTTCCCTACAACAACATAGAATAAAAAAGAGACTTCATTGTGACTTTCCTTTCCTTGTAAACAGCAACCAAAAATAGTTTCAACTGCGACAAGATTTCTATTTAAACGCTTAATGTGTCCCATAACTATATCGTAATAGTCTGCTCCGATTAAAATTCCAATTGATTCCTCACTATCTAGCGAATCTGCGAGTATCAAATTCTTTAGTTGACGAATTTGTTTAATTTCTTCTAATTTAGGAGTCGGAATGTTTGAGCCTGATATTTGATCAGTTACCAATAATTCAACTTTCTATTCCAGAATCAGAAGAACTTCTATGTTCCAAACTCAATTTAACCACGTCATAATTTTTTTGAAGAGGAGTGTGTTCCCAAAGGTGTAAACAGTTACTTTTTCTTTCCTAATTACTTCGAGATTTATTTGTTGGCTAATTCGCGAGTGACAAAACTTTCCATGGATCCTGTATCAAGAAGGAGCCTGGCAAACATTTTTTCTTTTCCCGTTTTAATTTTTATCGTGCAGGTCTGCAAAAGTATTACATTATTAACATGCGAAACGGCGGAAACAATTTTTCCATTTTCCGGTTCAACTTGTGTTTCAGCTTCTGAAATAGAAGAAACTTCACATTTATCAGGTTCCGAATTTTCGACTGCCGCATTTGATTCAAAACAAATCCCCTCAAAAGTGCTTTCCCCCACAAATCCTGCAAGCCTTTGTTTGTCGATAGCGGCAAGATGCAATTTTATGTTTAAAAGACGTGCACAAAAAACATCTATTGCTTTGTTTTAAAATGTCTCATTTTTCATTTGCTGTATAAACTTTCCACAGTTTTCTGATAAGTGTTCTTGAGAACAAAAAATGCACTTTCGGTTTGATAATGTGGCTATAAATTCGTGTGTGCTGACCGACGGTTTTTGTTTTGAATATTTGTTAAAGTCTTTTCTTTTAACATTAGAATTCCACGTATGCTTTGAATCATATTTGTTATACGTGTTCTTGGATTCCGGAAGTTGTGGTTTTGATTTGTGAGAAAGCGACAAACAGGAGATTTTTTCACGGGATTCTATCTCGGTCTGTAAGAATTTAATAAGAGTGTCTAAACTAAAGGTTGGACTATTTCCGTTTGTACGATGGAACTCCAAAGCAATATGGATGGGAATGATTTTCATCAAAACCGGAATTAACATGTTAGAATAAGATTCTGGTTTTACATACTTCTAATTTGAACATTTATTGTGTCATATAATTTTCTTAATTTTGTTACATCACTCGAGCTTTGCCAAATCTGTTGGTAAGAATTTCTACAGCCGAATCATAATTGGATTCTGAAATCGAAAATCCATCCATAGAACTTAAAGAATTTCCTCCCAAATAGGATTCTAAATAGTTAAACTTTTCTATCTTTGAAAGAGTTGAATTTTCGTGTGAATTGTAATTTTAAACGAGTTCTAAAAATTACTCCATTTATTATAATGTCCATAAAATTTTTGTATTGACATATTAAGTAATTTAACATTATTTTCAAATTCCTTTTCTTTTTTACTTCCGATTTCTAAACGTGAGTCGTTAGCAGTATTTAAGTTCACATTTTGATCTTCAACGCTCTTGAAATGACGTTTGATTTTTGATTTCGTTATTATTATTTTATCACTGTATTCTATGGAAGTTTTAATATCTGATTCTAATATAGTATCATCATCTTTAATGAAATTTTGAATTTTCTCATCTAAATCCCTAATTTCAATTTAGAATTTAACAGTTCCAAGCAATCGTCTAATTCGTCAAAATTTTTATCCTCACTAAATTTGTCTACGTTCTTTAAAATATTTGTGATGGAACTGTGAAGTGTAGCTCTTTTTTTGTTTAAAGCCTTAGAATCCATCATAAGCAAAAGTATTAAAAATTTTTACCTTTTCCAGTCTTCGCACACAAATGCTATCCAATGTTCCTTGAACTAAATCAATTAAGGTTCTAACAATTACTAACGATTACTAAATAAATTTTTATTCTATACTAATCTAGCTATCAAAATTGGGTTACTTCCCGGCCGATGCACCAATGAAAGATTTATTCTTTTCTACTAACAACTAAAAATCAAAACTAAGCATTGAGAACAACTTCAATAACTAAAGGTGCAAAAGCTCGAGTAATTTTCTATATATTTTAATAAATGCTTATACAATATATACATAAAAAGAATAGGCTAAAAGCTTCTAAAAATCTAAATTCTATAGAATAAAACACACACACACACACACACACACACACACACACACACACACACACACACACACACACACACACACACACACACACACACACACACACACACACACACACACACACACATCATAGGATATTAATACCTTAAAAAAAACTTATATGCACGTCTTACAATCGAACAAATTCTAAAAACTAAAACATTCTTTTTTCAACTATCACAAAATGAATATAAAAAAATCTAACATGCGCTTATAGCGCCATCTAATAACAATAAAAGTTAACAAATATTTTGCCACAAAGGAAAGTAGTCTGTGAGGGTAGAAAGCAGACTCGATGACCCGAATCGTTCAGTAGGAAAAAATTCCTGTAGATTTCGAAAAACATTTTGAAGACTTTAATAATAGTTTTGTAATAGTTTTGTTTAATGTTGCAGATAACATTCATTTTGTTTTTCAAGAGTGTCTAGTATTTATTAAATAAAAAATTATACGGTCTCTTTTCAGCATTGTTTATACAGTAATGTTTTTGGTGTTTCAAAAATGCTTATTAAAATACGTGCTCTTGAAAATACAATAATCCAAACTTTTTAACCAACTTAAAGTATACAGTAAAAATTGAGAAAATCGCAAACGAATGTAATGTACATCTCTATGTTTAAATGCACAGCGAAACTTAATTATCAGTACTCGTTTGTTGAGCAAAATCGAGTATTGATATTCAGGTATATTTCTTGACTATGTTTCCTTATCATTTCTCACATGGTATGCTATATATTATTGTTTATTTTTTCTTGAAAACAAGATTTGCTTATTTTCGATTATATTTAATGCAAATATTTCCTTCCATTTTAATAGCAAAACTTATTCAACTGATTTTGATATCACATTTCTTTTTGTAAATGATTAAATAGTATTTCATAATGACCCAACATTTTTTATACAAATTTCACACTTAAGAGTACTTAAAATACAACAGGTGGATGAATGATACCTCGATGATTTTTTTTTTGAAATGATAAGTACACATAAGTTTCATATCTTAACACAAATTAATTAAAATTTAACACGCACGCACGCACACGCGCACGCACACGCACGCGCGCACACGCGCACGCACGCACGCACGCGCACGCACGCACGCATGCACACGCACACGCACGCACGCGCACGCACGCACGCATGCACACGCACACGCACGCACGCACATAGTCTGAGTAAAAACTTTAAAGCAAAAAGACATTAGATTTACACATTTAGACATTTTTGAGAAAATGGAAACATTTAAACTGAGGAATTAAAATACCATTTGATTGATAAGTATTGAGCTTAAGTAAAAAAAGTAGAAAAAATAATTTGCAAATATTTTGTTATTAAAAAGTGTTACAGAACACACAGATGAATATTTGAACATGAGTAAAAAATTTAAAGCCAACATAGAAAATAGCATATAAGAAAAATTTACAAATTCTTAAACGGTTGTGTAGGAGTCATTTCTTCGAATTAATTACTGCAAATATTCTTGTTTTCATGGATGAAACGAGTTTTTGACAACGGGTGGGGTCAGTTTTATACCATTTCTCTTCGATAGTAGATTTCAGCTCTGTTGCTAATGAAAAATCTCTCCCATTTGCATAAATTCTTCTTGCTAAGTCACCCCAAAGGTTCTCGATTGGGCTTAGGTCATAGAAACCTAGATGGCCATTTCACAATTCCAACATTGTTGACTTGGAACTAATTTTTTGTGCTGTTATTCGAATGGATTGATGCATTGTCTTGCTGATATTTCCAATTTTCTCCAGCAATACATTCAGCATATGTCAAAAGATGATTTGTTAGGACATTTTGGTATCCTTGTGAAATTATTCTACCTGAAACGAATGCAACTGATTCCACACCATTGTAAGCAAAGCATCCCCAAGTCATGACAGACCCTTAGCCTATTTGGCTCTTGGAGAATATTTCTTATATCATGCTAGTAGAAGTTACAGCCATCTGGTCCATCCAAATTCCTTTGTTTTTCGCCAGAAAAAATAATTTCTATCAATTGGTTGTCCCAGGTCATGACTTTCTGGCCAAAGTTCAAACGCTCTATTTTGTGCCTCTCCAGTAACTGAGGTTTAGTCAATTTTGCTGTATAAGTGTACCTTCCAGACATTCTAATTGTGTTATATACCGTTTTTTGACAAACTTTTGAACCTGTAGTTGGAATTAGTTTCCTGGTTTAGTACTTTCCAGTAGATGCAAGTTTGCAAACTCTTCTTTCATCACGCGAGGACAAAGCTTTAGATCTTCCTCCGGTATTCTTTTTATCATGATTGTCTTTCAATTAAAAAAAATTGTTGACTACAGTTATTGATCATCTTATCTTTATCGCAATAGCACTACTCCTTCCTGTTGAAGACAAAGCTTCGATTTGTTCTCGTTCACGATCAGTTAACTTCTTACCCCCCATCTTCACAAATATCACCAATACTTCGAAGAAACATATGAGAAATATGAAAATTGCAGCGTTGTCACAAGCTAGTAGTTGCAATGGTAATAAATTATATTTATTTTTAAAAATGACTGGTAGCCTTAAAGTTTTTACTCAGGCAGAAACACTAACTTTGTAAATAACTACATGTTTCTCATAATTATGTATTGATAAATTATGTTTATAGCATTTATTTTTTATCAATAAACTTTAATAATTAATTCACTTTTATTTCAGTTTACACTTTATCAAAAATTTTTACTGGCCTTAAAATTTTTACTTAGGCTGTATGTAATTTTTATCAATAAGTATTAGAATTTTATAAACTGTAAAGAATAAATGTCTCATAATAACATATAAAAACCATATATATCTTATAGTTATATAGTAAACATTATTTTACTTTTGCTCCAATGCATGTAAAATCAAACTCACTTAATCATTGATATCATTTCATAGAATTAGTTTTTGTTTCTATTTGTCTAAAACGGGAGAAAGACTAGTGGGGCTTTTCCCGTCACCAAAAAAAAAAAAAAAAAAAAAAAAAAAAAATCGCATAAAAGAGTGTTTGATAGTAAAAGTTTACAGCCGGGAATCTCTTGATTTTTAGGTGATTTTACTTAAAAGCTAAACTGAAGTAGATTTACCAGAAATTAAATTTTACCTCCATAATTTATCCAAGACCAAAGGGTACACGCTTCTATAGTAAATCCGAAAAATTATTTACAATAGATGAAATGCTTATTGTATTAGAAAATTTACGAAAGAGTTATGAACGGACACAATAAGGTGAGGAAAATATTCTCGATCACATTAAAATCTAATACTTCATTTTATATTATTAAATCTTCATATTTTCAAATACAAAGTATTTTAACACAGATGACGATTTTTTACTGACTTACTTCAAATTGTAATAAATTTCAAACAGAAGAGAAAATGGAGTTGACGCGAGAACATTTTCGCACTATGATTTTCTACGATTTTGAAGCAGGATTAAATCAAGAAGAATGCGTTCAACGTTTGCAATTATCTTTGGGTGATGAATCTCCAGCTCGTGCTACTGTATTCAGATGGTTTAAAGAATTTAGAAGATGTCGCAATTTTCTTCAGGATGAAGATCACATATGAAGGCCGCCGTCGGCAGTAATCTCGTATAATGTGTTTGCCATATGAAAAATGTTAATGGATGATAATCGTTCTACCTATCAAATGATACAGAAGAAACTTAACATTGGATCCGTAGCCATACACAAAATCTTACATGAAGAATTACATATGAGAAAAGTAGTTTGCCGTTGTTTCCCCCATAATCTAACTGAGCACCAAAAAGAGGAGCGTGTCAGAATCAGTAAAGAAACTCTTAAATTGTTAAATGATGGTGGCCACCGCATCATTTCTAAAATTGTAACTGGAGATGAAACATACATACCGTTTTTTGACGTTCCAACTCATCAAGAAAGCAAAGTATGGATCTTTGAAGATGATCCCTCGTCGAAAATGGTGAAAAAACAACGCGCACTGAAAAAAAGTGATTTATGCCGTTTTCTTCAGAAGTACGGGATTGGTTCAAAGCCATGAAATTGGAAGGACAGAAACAGCAAACTGAGATACCACAAAATGTCTTCCAGATTTTTTTAAAAAGAACTGAATGTTAGGGGACTAATGATTCACTATGACTATGCATCTTCGCATACAGCCAGATTAACAGTTGAGTTTCTTAAAAACAAATTAAAGTGATCGAATATCTGCGGTATTCACTTGATCTAGCTTTGTGCGACTTTTGGTTATTCTTTAATCTAAAAAATAACTTACGTGGACATCGTTTTCATTCAGAAGAAAAGATTGATGTGGCTATAAATGTATTTTTTTTCATCTCTTCCAAGAAAGGAATGGCTTGAGGCATTTAATATGTGAAAAATTCGTCTACAAATGTGTATTGATGCTGAAGGAGACTGCTTTGAACACACCTAAAATTTTGTAAGTATAACTTTAAAAACCTTGTTGTATCGCAAACATTTCACAGTGACCCTCGTATATACATACATACATACATACATACATATATATATATATATATATATATATATATATATATATATATATATATATATATATATATATATATATATATATATATATATATATATATATATATATATATATAATATGATTAGTTTTATTAATATTATGTGAATATAATTTATTTTTTCCTCTTTAAAGCATCTTAGACAGAAGATTTTAAAATTTCGTCTGATAAGCTGCTTTTACTTTAGACAGATAGCATTAAGTTAAAACTTTAATTTGCAAAAAGTAGAAATTATTAAGGAACAGTATTTATTAAAGAACTAAAAAGATAATATACAAAATTTTGTTATGAACTACTTTTTAATTAATATACCGGGTGATTATAATTAATGTCCCGATTTTAAAAATCGATAATTTTAAAACTACTGGTCAGAATGACTTGATATTTTAGCAGAACAATCGTAAGGCAATGGAATTTTGTTTGTCAAAGAAAAAAAAATAGTTCCAAAATTATATGTCCGGGTATTATTAGGAAGAAAGTCCAAAAATGTATTCATTAAACACAGAAATGTTGTTAGCCAAAAGAAAAAAAATTAGAGTTCAGGGATTTACTAAAGATTTATTAGCGAAAAGACAAGAATTCAGCGACAACAGCGATTATGACAAAAAAAAAAGAGCTTTATGAAATCAACATCTTGCTGAAGATTAAAGCATAAGTTGTTCGATATGCCCTCCGCCTTGTTCCTCTACTAATTGGAAGCGCAAAACGGCATGCTCCACAACAGATCGGAGGGTATCTGTACTGATGCAATGGATGTGGTGTGTGATGTTTGCCTTCAAAGATTCAGATTCTGATTCTGATTCAATGTTCAGATTCTGAAAACTCCCGCTGTAAACAACATTCTTCAGGTACCCCCAAAGTCAGAAATCACACGGGTTTAAGTCGGGGGAACGTGGCGGCCACGGCGTTGGAAAATGACGGCTTATGATCCTGTCATTTCCGAAATTAGCACTCAGTAGCTACTTCACAGGAGTAGCAATGTGGGAGGAGCGCCATCTTGCATAAATATTGTGCGATCCACACACTGACGGGACCCACAGGTGTGATCTCCTCGAAGAAAAACGGACCAACGATAAACGCTTCCGTTATTCCGCACCACACAGTAACCTTTTCAGACTGAAGAGGTAATGGCTGTAGCTGGAACGGATTCTCGGTCACCCACATCCTGCAGTTTAGCATATTTACAGAACCTTGCAAATGAAAGTGGGCTTCGTCAGACCAAAGAATGTTCCACGGCCATTCGTTGTCCACTTCCATCCGGGCAAGAAATTGCAGTGCAAAAGATTGACGTGCTTTCAGGTCAGTTGGTAGCAACTCCTGCACATGAGTTATCTTACACGGATAACAGAGCAAGATCTTTCGTAGGATTTTACGCACCGTGCTGTTCGGCATATCCAGCATTCGGCCTATTCCCCGTGCACTGCTGATTCCAAAATCACTGTTAGTCTGTTCTTGTAATGCTGTAGCCACATCTTCCACTGCCGCAGCTGAAACTGGTTTTCTTCCTCTACCCCTTTTAACGTCAAATAAACCGGTCTCTTCGAATTTAGCAATCATTTTTCGCAGACCTTTTGCGGTTATTGGACCCCATGATTTTAATGTCCGAAACTTCCTAATAGCTGTAAGTGCACAGTCATCGTTCTTATAAAAAAAGTTCAAGAGCAGAGCGCGATCCTTCATAGTTACAGTCATGATGAAGCATTTAGGCAAAGAGATAGTGCTCTGCATTTTTATGGCAGCTAAGTCTCATGTGCGCATGTCACGAATTAGTAATTTGCATATATCTAGACAATGTAGTCGCCATCTATCGGCACATTTTAGAATTATTTTTTTCCTTCGCCAAATAAAATTCCATTGCCTTACAATTGTTCTGCTAAAATATCAAGTCATTCTGACCAGTAGTTTTAAAATTATCGATTTTTAAAATCGGGACTTTAATTATAATCACCCGGTATTTTATAAGTCGTGTGTGTACATGTATTTTTATTTTAGCAGCATCACTTGAACTTAGTTCATTGGCTAGTGGTGTGAGGCAGCATAAAAACACACAAAGAACATAAGAAACACGTGTACATCGGAATACCGAAGAGGATTCATAAAAAGAGCCAAGACATCAAATAGACTGAAGATCTTGAACTTTTCCTCTTGCCTGCCAATATTTATTCCAATAAATGCCCAGACACTGCATAATATCACTTTTGCTTAGTACTCAGTTGGGCGACATCATAATTTTGAGTCGGAATATGTGTTAATCTGTTCTTAATAATAAATTCTATAACTTTATTATTTAGTTCATCAATAATATTTTTATAAAATTAGCTTTTATACCTTATTTATCTTAATTTTTTCTGTATGACTTTACTTTGAAAATGGAAAAATTCAGTACTTATTAAAGTTTTTAAACTAAATGTTACAAAAAAAAAAAAAAAAAAAAAAAAAAAAAATTATAAAAATTAAAAATTTACTTCAATTTTTATTCTATATGAGTTTACTTTTAAAATAGGCGTATTCACTACTCATTAAAATTGTTTTCAATCTAAATGTTTTATAGAAATGGATTTGATATTGGAATACTAAATTAAGGTTTCATTAAAAGCAATTTACTCATTGAAATAGATATTTATATTCATATTTATTTAAATAAGTAGTTCTATATATATATATATATATATATATATATATATATATATATATATATATATATATATATATATATATATCTTGCTAAAATATTTTAATTTAAATTACTGTTTTATTTTTATAAACTTTAATAAGTATAAAATCTTTGAACTATCTTTTAAAAAAAATAATTACATTTTATATGAAACTTCATATTTAAATATTTTTTACTCATTTTGTACACTGTTCATTTTAATTTCATTTTTTAAAAAATATGTTATTGGCTTTGTAAAACGTTTCACTGATGTGTGACATTACTAAGTAAGAAAAATTAATATTCTTATTTTGTTAAATCCTTTTTAGTATTTTTATTATGCATTTCTTTTATTGCTTATAAAATCACCAATTATTTCTTTCTTAAAATATAGGAAAATCAATGCGTAACTTATATTAAAATCTTGACTAAGTATTGCTTGATTTTATTTCCTAAATTTTCAATTTCTGCATCACTTTAAAATAATAATTTTAAAATATATCAAAATTCACTCTATTTATAATCGTAATTTTCAAATCGCTTGATTCTGAAGATTTTGTTGACGCAAGATTTTTTTTTTGTTTCCATGCATAATGAGAATTTTACAATACTTTTAACTGGTGAAAAATTAGAAACTTTTTTTAGATGCAATTAAGAAAAATATCAGTTCGAAGATAAAAATGTCTTTAAAGTATTTTTGATGGTATTTTATTGTAAACTATTGATGCTAAATATTCTTTTAAGGTTTTATTTGTATATAATATTTTTAATATAAATAAAGACTTTGAAGTCAAAACATTATTTTGCATAACTTACTTGTTAATAGTTTGAATCAATTTGCGCACATTTTTTCATTGTATTGAGCAATTTAAATTTACAAGAATTTAAAAATAAAAATTACAATTTTTACCTTGTTTCTCTCAATTACTTTAAATGTTTCTTTGAAAAAAAATTATTCTTTTTTAAGAATATATCAGCAGATGAAAATGAAATGTTATAAAAGTTAATGATAGCGCATCAAGTATAATTATGAATAAATAAAAAGTAATTTTTTTTATGTATTTCAGATTATTAAAATCATCAACTTTTGACTTTAAAGATGTATGGATATTTACTACATTTATTTATTACAAATAACTAGAAGTTTAGCTTTTACGCTATTATTATATCTTAAAAAAATCAATGTAAAATTTTTGGTTTGAATACTTTTAATTGTTTTTGCAAGCCTTTTAAAACTTTTTAAATGAATAATTTCACTAAGCATAAATAATGCATTTTATTAAAAGTGCCAAAAGTATAAGTTTTTAGTTCGTTTTATTCTTTCTGGTATATGAATATGAAATTATCGATAAATATAAAAAAATTATTTGATTGTATACATTTTATGTATTGTAATTTTTTTTTTTTTTTATATATTTGGGAAAACAAAAATATCTCCCTGTGCACCAAGTAATACCACACAGGGCCCGAAGGTACAACAAATGCACTACATAACAAATCCAAATAAATCATGAGATGAAAAAAATAATAATAAAAGAAGGCAGAGAGAAAAAAAGAGATATAAAAATAAAAAAGTAGTTAGATAACAGCATGGATAAATTTTTTAAAAAATTCAAAATTCTCTTTCTTTACTAGGTCCATTAAGATCGGGGGCCACTTGTTATTTATGTCTTTGCAAAGCTGGTTTCTTTTTTCTAAAACAGATGGACATTCAAGAAGAATATGAGACGCGTTGTCACTCCCAGAGTTGCACATGCACAGCTCACTGTTTTTAATGTTGAAACGGTGAAGATAGCTATTGAATTTCCCATGTCCAGTGAGGAATTGTGTGATTTTAAAGTCAGTGTAGAACCAAAAGTTCTTAACTCTGATGGGAACTGATGGGAAAAAAGATTTTGTCCACTTACAATTAGGCGAGGAAACAAAACCCGAGTTCCATTCTGTGATTATCTTCTTTTTGGCAGTGATTTTGAAAAAAGACTTGGGTAAGCTGGTATCCAGTTTATTTGGAAGTGAAAGAGAAGATTTGGCCAGGAAATCCGCTCTTTCATTTCCATACACACCACTATGACCCTTGACATGAGAGAAAGTGAAGGAAATATTTTTCATAATACACATATTAATGGAAGTCTGGACTTCCACAGTAAGTTTTTCAAAATTGTAATTTTTTCAACCATAAGAAAAATATATTAAAAATAAAAAATTTGTTTTCTATGTAGCGATGTAAAAATTGATTTAAATGTAAGCTTACTTACATTTCTATTTAGGTTTAAACTAAAAAAAGAAGATTAGGTTTAAAATTTATGTTTTTAACTTAAAAATTTATATTTGCTTGAAAGAGAATCAACAAAGAAAATAAGCATTTTTTATTCTGTGCTCTGGTTTTTTGCAAATTACAAATATATAACTCATAACATGAAATGTTATAATGTGTGTAGATAAAATATGGTGATAAACATGATTAATATAAGAAACATACTTGATTTTTTGTTAATAATTTTTATGACATATCGTTTTGAAACATAAGTAAATCAATTCATTTATTTTAACATTATTTTCTATTGATATTTTAAGCTTTCTATTTATTTAAATTCTTGACGGAAGGATATTAATTTTATTATTTAATGTGATTAAATATCAAATTTCGATTTTTCATGAAAAAAGCACTCATTATTATCCGCAGATTCATTTAATTTCAAGTCAATATTACGAAAGGAATAATATGTTTAATTCATATTTGATTGCTAATCACTGATGCTTCCAAAATGTTAGTCATTCATGTTTTCTAGATTATACAAAAGGCTGATCACATGCAGAAAGACTTATTGAAAGGTAAGTTTTATTTTTTCTCTTGGTAAATATAAAACCAAGTTTTCTTAATATTATTTCAATCAAAAATACTTCTGAATTCAATAAAATATAATATTGGAACAATTTGGCAGCCTGAAAATTATGACTTTAATTCGAAAACAAAGTATATTATGGTTTTTGTGCATAATGCTCAAATAAGGTGAGATTCGCTTAGTTATATTTTTTCGCTAGCAGTATTTAATTAGAAATCAATAATGGCGGTTAGAAGTTTTTCTAAAATAACTAGTTTATTTTTAATTTATTATATTAAATGCTAAATTATCTCACACAGAATTTCTTTTGTAAAAATTTATAATTAAATGTATGCTATTAAAATACTACAAGGGGTTTTATTAAAGAGAAATATATTTATTTCTTTTTTTTTAGAAAAAATTTTTGATTATAAATGTGTATTTTTTGTTAGAAATGTTTTCAAGAGTTCCTTTAAACTTATAAACTTGAGAATGATTACATAAATTTAGCTCAAACTTTTTATTTATTTATAAAGATCTTCAAAATATTTGTGAAGTTATATATTTCTGAAAATAAAAAAATAAAATTGTAATATCGCAAGGTATGAAGTCAATTTAACAATATAAGTTGATCCGATCGGAATTCAACTTTTTTGAAAAATAACTATATATTTTTTATCAAATAACTTTGTTTTTATTGCATCAAAAATTTAGATCAATATTATGCGTAACTAATTTTTTTTATTTAAATAATGCAAATATATTTAACCAAACATATTGACACTTACTGTTTAGTTTATCGTATTTATATCCATTTGGATAAGAGAATTAATTCTAAAAAAATTTCATATTTATGAAATTTCAAAAGCAATTTTTTTTGACAAACTTTATTCTAGGTAAGATTGCACAAAAGACTATTAATGAGAATTTTATATAATCCAAAAATGTATCCTAATGGCAATATTTATGGTTACAGATTAATAAATCCCTCATTGTATTACTTATGACTTTTAACTCAGTCTCTTTAAAAAAAGAAAAACCACTAAATAGGACTAAATTTATTAAAATTGTTCGAAAAATTATTGCTTTTCATGATCTAAAAAGATCATAATTGCAAAATAAAAGTGCTAGAAATGGCATAAAAATTTAAAAGCATAAAAAATTGATAAAAAGGATTTAAATGTATTAGCATATATATATATATATATATATATAGCACCGTAGCTTCTAAATATTTATATACAATTCTAAATATTCATTTAATTTTTTCGTGTGAATATTGAAAGATAAGGCTACAAAGATTAGGGATGATCGAACAATATTATTCGTTTTAAAATGTTTTTTATAATCTTTTCATTTTCTTGAAATATGTTTATTCTCAACACGCGATTTTGGAAATGTAAAATATTAATACAATGCAAAAGTGTTTAAGGTTTTCAATTTTTCAATTATATTAGAAACTATTTTTGTACATATTTATAATTACTATTAAATCCAAGAAAAAACTACGCGTCTGTTGTATAGAACTGCAAGCATTCCAGCTCATATTAACCATTAGTAAAGTGGTCATATCCAGTGAAAGCCCAGTACTTAGGACTAAATTATGATCCTATTCCAAGAATTATTAGTCTGAGTGGATGAGATAACTCCAAGAGCAACTGAATGTTGTCCACTCATTTCCGAGTGGTATGCGAAATACATGAATTATTCCTAAGCTTCTTTCTTTCACAAAGAGCACTCAATGCTATTAGCAATATCTACAAAAAAATTTTTTATTAACTTCTTTTGTTTATGACTTGGATTTATTTAAAAGAAAACATTATATATATATATATATATATACATATATGCTTCGGTAAAAGTAATAAATTCGGTGATGATATAAAATTAACGTTGATTATTACATAATCGCCATCAAATTTTGTACATAGGATAAATTATTTTATTTCATATTTATATTAAATTTACCGGTTAGTTTACAAAATCCCCAACTCATGATAAGGAATGTGATAAAAGTCCCTAACTTTACGAAAATTCGTTTTGTGTGCGCAATAACTTGGCTTCTATCAACACGCGACAACTACGTGATTTCAGAAGTAATTCTCATTTCGTTGCATGTAGACGTTTTTTCGCCTCCCTCTCGTAAAAATAAAACAATGAATAATAGCTGGTATGCTTGGGCGTTGTTTGTGTATGGTCAATAGCTCTGGTATCTAAATAATGGACTGTAAAATTTTAAATATAAAAAAAAGACTCTTTATTTTTTGTAGCTGATTCTTCTCACTCATTTTACAACTGCTCTCCTCAAAAACAGTAACTCGACTCCTCTCTCTCACAGTTTTTTTTTTTTTTTTACATACAAAGATGGCGCTGCTGCAACAGCTTTTCATGGGTACGGAACATTCCGCCCCACGTTGCAATGTTACATTCAACCAATGAACATACAAATAGTTTAAAAAAACTTCAGCACAAAATTAATATAAGCATTGTATAAACACAAAATTAATATAAACACAAATTATTATTAAGTATTACATAGTAACACATAAAATATAATAACAAATTATATACTAATTGGTAAAATACAAATTTTTGAAATGGGTCTTTTGAAAATTCCTGAAGGAGTTTTTACTTTAACAACTCTGACCCGTTTGTCATCGCCCAGATAGAGTTGTACTATTCTACCTAATGACCATTTTCGAGGAGGTAGATTTTCATCTTTGATGAGCACTATCTCATTGATTTTAACATTTTCTTTCTCAAATCTACACTTGGATCTCTGTTGCAAATTATTAAGATATTGCACCTGCCATTTCTTCCAAAAAATTTGAATAATTTTTGTTAATTTTTTCAAGTTACTCAATTTATTTTCATTAATGTCCATTAAATTAGGTTCAACAATAGCATTTAAAGGTCTACCAACTAGGAAGTGAGCAGTTGTTAATACATCATACACATCAGTATCTGAGGACAGAGGTACAAGTGGTCTGGAGTTAAGAATACCCTCTATCTGAGTAATGACAGTTAAAAACTCTTCATAATTAAGTTTAGCATTGATACACACTCTAGTAAAATGAAATTTAAATATTTTCACACCACTCTCCCACAAACCAACAAAGTTGGGGGCTCTAGGAGGAAGAAAGTGCCAATCAATTTCTTCAGTTGAAAGATAACTTGCAAGTTTCTCATCTGGATTTAAAACCAAATGGTGCAGTCTGGACAATTTGTTATTTGCACCTGTGAAATTTGTTGCATTATCGGAATATAGTTTTGAACATAAACCTCTACGAGCAACAAATCTCTTTAAACATGCAATGAATGCTTCTGATGTCAAATCTGTTACCATTTCAAGATGAATGGCTTTGGTTACTAAGCATATAAAGATACATACATATACTTTGTGCAGAACACCCTTTCTTTGATATCTATATTTTATATTAAATGGTTCACAGAAATCAACTCCTGAGCAATTAAATGGGAAATCAGGAGTAACTCTCTCTTTATGCAAATCACCCATTAATTGCTCAACTCCTATAGGTTTAACTTTAAAACATGTAATACAATCATGCACAATTTTTCGACACGTTGTTTTACCTTGTATAGGCCAAAATTTTTGTCTGCCATAATTCAGCAAAGCAGTTGGATCTAAATGAAAATATCGCTTATGATACATTTCTATAATGATTTTTGTGAGCTTATGGCCCTTAGGAAGAATAATAGGAAATTTACTATTGATATTTATACTTGCATTTTTTTTATTCTACCATTTACTCTTAATAATCCATCCTGGTCTAAAAAGGAGCATAAACATTTTATCTTACTTTTATCAGGTACAGGTTTTTGTTGACCCAAATATTTCATTTCGGTGGGGAATTCTAGTTTCTGAACCTCTTTTACTAAGAATTTTTCTTGTACCTTGATTTCTTCTATTGATAATTCTCCCATCCTCCTTTTAGTAGAACTCTTTAAGTTGTATAGGAATCTGAAAATATAACTTAAAACACGCAATATTTTAGCATAATTATTACTAATATTGAGTAAGTCATAAATAAAGGTATTTTAAGTTAAAGTCAACACAGATAAGTCATTGTGAGGCACATTTCTCAGTTCAGAGGTATACTCATCTTGTATCACTAATGATGGAATTTCTCGGTTGGGATAGACTTTTTCAGCAAGGAAACTGGGGCCGTTAAATCATAGTTCACTTTCAATCAGTTTATTGGGTTCCATTCCTCTCGAGATAAGGTCAGCAGGATTGTCCCTCGATGACACATGGCGCCACTGATGAATCTCAGTCAAGTCTTGTATTAGGGCAACTCGGTTGGCAACAAACGTCTTTAGTAGGTAAGATTCCTTCCGGATCCAGGAAAGAGTTATCATGGAATCACTCCACAAATGCACCTTCTTACTGCAGTCTTTAAGCTGTAGGACATCTTTAACTTTTGTAATCAGCTTCGCTAAAAGAACTGTAGCACACAATTCCAACCTCGGGATTGTAACTCTCTTAAGGGATGCCACTCGTGACTTGCTACAAACCAAAGTCACTTCAGAATCTCCAGTCTCAGATGTTGATTTGCAATAGATGACACATCCATACGCAGACTCAGATGCATCCGCAAATCCATGAAGCTCAATGTGCATTGAATTGTGCACCATAATGCATCGTTTGAATTCAACATTGTTGATTGTTGGCAAAGTTTCAATAAAGTTCTGCCATTGCTGGGCTTCCATTGCAGGAAGGGCATCACTCCACTCTAGCTTTAAACACCAAAGTTTTTGCAAGAAAATCTTTGCTTTAGTTATCACTGGACCCAAGAGGCCAAGGAGATCAAAGGTTCTTGCAATTGTAGAAAGCACTGATCTTTTCGTTGGAGGAATTGCACTCTCAAGATGTATTTGAAAAGTGAAATGATCTGTGCTGTGTCTCCACAGAACTCCAAGCGCTTTTGTCTCTTTCTGGAAACGGTAGTCATTATCAGAACCTGTCTTTAATTCAGAATTATTACTACACCACTTGTGTAGCGTCATTCCTCCATTCCTAAGGATATGCTCCAGTTCAGTTTGAAGTTGTTTGGTTTCAGCTATGGTGGCAGCTCCACTAAGCACATCGTACATTTAAAAGTCTCTCTGTAGGACGGGTGATGCTAGGGGGTACTTCTCTCTTTTATCATTTGCTAATTGAAAGAGCACTTTAGTTGCAAGGTATGGTGCACTAACCGTGCCATACATAATTGTTTTGAGCTCATAAGTTTTAACTGGTTCATTCACTCCCTCTCTCCAAAGAATTCTCAAAAGTTTAGTTTGATTAGGATCAATTAGAATCATTCTATACATTTGTTTAATATTTGCTACAAAGGCATAAATATGTTTACGAAACCTCACCATTATTGAAAAAAGATCCCCTTGTAAGGTACCACCATTAAATTGTAAGGAATTAAGTGAATTTCCTAAAGTTGTTTGAGAAGACGCGTTAAATACTACGCGAAGTTTTGTAGTACTTTTATCAGGGCGATAAATACCTAAATGGGGTATATAATACGTTCCTACTTCTTTCTCACAATCTGGAATTTCTGTTATGTGACCTAATTTCTCATACTCGCTCAAAAATTCCTTATATAATTTTAAATACTCAGGCTCTCTTAAAAAACGATTCCATAACGAATTTAATTTTTTAATGCCATTTCTTTAGATTTACCTAAACACTTTGGGTCATCTTTTAAAGGCATTTTAACTATGTACCTCCCTGTACTGTCTCTCTTAACATTTGCTTTGAAATGTTCTTCACATATTATTGTTTCTTTATTTTTAGAACTTTTAGTTTCAACATTTTCTATCTCCCAAAATCTCTCTATTGCTTCATGTAAAGCAGTATTATCCTTAATTAATCCGCAATGTACTTTTCCCTCCATTGTAGTGGGTAAGCTCCCACTAACAACATAGCCAAAAACGGTATTTTGAAGAACCAAATCACTATTTACAGGAAAAATCTGATCTGGACGCAATAATTCGTAAAATATTTCAGCGCTTAAAAGTAAATCTATGGAGAATCTGGTTTATTAAAGTTTTCATCTGCTAATTTTACATATTTTAATTCTGGTACATTAACCTTAAGCATCTGTGATGGCGTGAAATCAGTAATTTTAGAAACAACTAAAAATTCTAACTCTTTTTTAAAATTTCCCTCTAAATTAGAAATTGTAGTTTTAGTAACCGATTTAATTGTTGTGCATGTATCACGTATACCACAGACTGTCAAATTTGTTTTATTTCGTTTTAAGCCTAAACTATTTGCACAATCAGTCGTTATATAATTATTCATTGAGCCTTGATCTAAAATAGCGTGCTCTGTAAAAATTTCCTCCGCGATCTCTTAGCAAGAAATTCGCCGTACTAAGCAAAACAGTTTTTGGCAGATTTACGACTCGCGTAGAAAGAACTGGATTGTTTTGGTTAGAAGGGAAGATCGGGGCAAGTGGGGAAAGTGAAGACTCTTCACGGGGGGCCGATAAGGGTCGGTTAACGCTTTCACTTTGTGCAGGCGGTAACTCCTCCGTTCTCGGAAAATGCAAAGAGCAATGATGCCGTCTTTTGACTCCCTCTCTTTGACATAAATAACATGAAAACCGCGATTTGCACTTACTTATTTGGTGTTTACCAAGACAGTTAAAGCAATAATTATTTTTCTTAACTATCTCTACTCTATCAGAAACAGGCAAAGCCATATAATTTTTGCATTTATATAAGGGATGATTTTCCGAACAAAGAATACATTTTGCATTCTTAGAATCGGATAAAAATACTCTAGAAATATTTCTTTGATTTGCGGGGTGTGTTTTCGAATTCATTAGTTTATTTTTTACCGTTAGCAGTTTCCCTCGGGATACATAAAATAAATCAATTCCTTTTGCTAATTGTATGGGTTCAAACCAAGTATCTGACTGTCTAATACTGATATGAGCAGCGGTTTCTCTATCTAATGTTTGAAATATTTTATCGGATACAATTAATTGCTTTAATTTTGCAAATTCAGACACTTTTCTCAATTTTAAGTAGTAATCAAAACTTGTTGTTAAGCGCGAAGCGAACTGGACATGAGTTTCATTTGGGTGTTTTATTGTTTTTCTGAATTGCTCTAAGCATGATTGTGGTGTGGGCTCAAATTCTCTAAGAATAATTTTTTTAATTTTTTCATAATCACTTAATTCTTCATCACCTATGTAAGAAATTACATTTGATGCTTTCTCACCAAGTAAATTTAAAAGAATCTCTGCTTTATATTTATTTGAAACATTTTTTGTTACAAATGCTCTCTCCAAAGAAGTAAAAAATAGATTCCAACCTTCTGGTTTACTCGGTATTTTAATCGTTAATGTTTTAATGCTTTTTATTAAGGAATCTAAAGAGTTGCAGTCCTCAGTTTTATTTTCTGGATTAGTTTCTACAATTTTTGAATCTACTCTCAAGCGTGTTAATTCTAATTCAGCTTTCATTCTCTCTAATTTTATTTGCTCTAATTACCACTCTGTTTGCTTATTTTTCTCAATTATCTCTAACTCTAGTAAACGGTTCTCTTTTATAGATTTTAGGAGATCAGCTACATATTCGGGCTCATTTTTAAACGTGACATTATTCTTTATAATGTTCGTTAACTCTACAATTGTCATTTTATCAGTAATGACCTCTCCTAACTCCGTAGCCGCAACTTGCAAATCAATTTTATTCACGTTTTTAAACATTTTGAAAACGGAACTCAATTTTGATTTTATATAATTAAGTTAATAAACAACACAAACTATAAAAATAGTTATTAAGATTACAAAATAAATTCAAATTGATAATATAAATTATCTCATGGGAGTGAATGACCAAAAAAGCTCAAGCACATACCTTATAACAACTACCGCTCTCAAGGACCGTTGGGTTGTTGATGTTTACTCATTCCCGCACTCGTTGTCAGCCATATCTCATCAAATCTCCGGTTAAAGGACCAAATTTTTTGTGTATGGTCAATAGCTCTGGTATCTAAATAATGGACTGTATAATTTTAAATATAAAAAAAAGACTATTTTTTGTAGCTGATTCTTCTCACTCATTTTACAACTGCTCTCCTCAAAAACAGTAACTCGACTCCTCTCTCTCACAGTTTTTTTTTTTTACATACAAAGATGGCGCTGCTGCAACAGCCCTTCATGGGTACGGAACAGGCGTTTTAATTTCATTTGCTTAATATTACGGATACTAAAATTTTGCTTAATATTATGGATATTAAGAAAACAAAAAGTGGTTTTGCTGACGAAAGAAAGATATGATGATTTGTTAGAAAAAGTGAATAGTAGTAGTAAAAAACTGGAAAATTATCAGAGACTGAAAAGCTATGATGTAATGAAAGTAGGCATGTTAAAAAACTTATCTTTCCTGTAAAGCTCCAATGTTAGATTTTTACGTGTACTTTTAAGAAAAGTTTACCATAATTCATGACGCACACTTATCAATAGGCTATAGTGGTAATAACTGGATGTTAAAAGAACCTTAAAAAAAGTACGAAAACATTACTTCCGAAAAATCATGATTTATTTAAATTTGTGTGAATTTTGTCATATGAAACCAAAACACCTAAGAAAGGATTTGTTGTTAGGCCAAAGGTCTTTCAAGAGGTGAACTCAAGATGCAAGGTGGACCTAATTGACCTGCAGTCGCAACCAGACTTTAAGTTTGTCTATCAAGATCACTTGACGAAGTTCGTACAATTGCGTGCCCTATAAAGTAAACGTGCAGAAGAGGTTTAATTGATATTTTTACTGTATTTCGAGTCTCCAGTGTACTGAAAAGTGACAACGGTTGTGAATTTAGTAAGAAACGCGTAGAAGGAGCTTGTGATATGTAGCCGGATCTGAAAATTGTGCATAGGCATAGCTAGACTCAAGGTTCGGTTGAACGTGCAAACCAGGATATTGTGTGAAAACATGCTAAGTTCTTGGTTGGAAAGCGATCATACCACGTTTTAGTGTAAATGGTACGAAGAGTACGCATGCCCGAACCGAGATTCGAACCAGGGCCTTGCTTTTTCGAAGTTAGGGATGCTAACCACATCGTCATCTTTCGACTTCGATTTTAGTATTGTATTGCTTATAAGTTGAGTGAGAGTGAATATATTTCTGTTAAATTAAAAGATAAAAACTTTTATAACTATCAAATTTTTAAATCATATTAACATTATTAAATTCTAATACTCAAAATAAATTTCTTGAAAACTTCTACTAAACTGATTCGAAGAAATTATAAACGATCATGGTCATGGCCTTGTTTCTCTGCTAAAGTCAATTTTTTAATGACTCAATAAAGTTGGTTTTTACTGAGATAATTAAAATAATTGAAAATGCCTGCATCTAAATTTTAAATGTAATTATAAATATTGGATAAGCTTTTTTTGATTTTTATTTTGAAATAATTGAAAGTGAAATGAGAATCAACTGATTTTATATTAAATTATTTCAGTACTTTTATAGTATTTAAATATGTTATGATAATATCTTAATATAATATTTTTTTCATCTAGAATTACATTACTCTAGATGTTCACTGGGAGTTGTACTAGTAAAAGAGTGTTGTAAAAATATTATATTTTTCTTGATATGAAGGTTTAATTGCTCAGCATTTCTGTTCTTCATTATACAATTCAAACTTAAGAAAATCAAGCTTACATATTTCATACATAGGTATAAAACGCTGCAGTCACATAACCAACTAACTTTTTTGAAACTGTTATCTTTTCTTTGCCCGTATTAAAATATAATCAAGTGGAATCTGATTTTTTAGTAAATTTCAGTAAGCCATTTGTAAGTGCTTAGACGAATATTAATTTTATTCTAGAATTTTCAGAATAAATAATGTGCCATTCTAATTGAATTCTAAAGTGTAAAGCTTGGTTTTCTTAAGTTCGAAATGTATAATGAAGAACAGAAATACTGAGCAATTGGACCTACGTATCAAGAAAAATTAGTATTTTTACATCAGTTTTATAACTCCGAGTGGGCGTTTAGATTAAAGGAACTCTAATATTTTAGTTTTTTAAAATTATGATATCATATTAATTAAATTCTAAAACTGGCAAAGAAAAGGAAACAGTTACCGAAATATTAGTTAGTAACGTAATTGTAGAGTCAGAAAAATATACTAAATATATTTGTGACGCTGTCACTTTTAATTAACATGTTACAACGTTGCTTCCTTTTGATTTTAACATATAGAATTTTTTTCCACATTGACTTCTTACCTGTAAAGAAATGAATAATAATATAGTTTGACACACAAATTCTATTTTTGTTCATTAAGTGCAATCAATGTATAAAAACATTGTAGGATAGCATCATTGGGAGTCATTTTTTGGTTCGGTTATTATATATTTATTCTTCAGTATTTGACCATTAATGAATTGTATAAGGAAATAAAAAACGCATCTGCAGCATGACGAAGCGTATTCTCATTGAGTACAAACAGGAATCACTACGCATTATTCTGGCAATCTAAAAATTTCATGTTAATTCTAATAAAAAAATTGAATTATAAAATGAGCAATATAAGAAAGATTTGAGAAATATCACGGAGTAATTTCTTGCTTACATTAAAAATGTGTTAACGTGATCAGGATTCGAGAAAACAATGAAAATACAAGCTTTTGATCATAAATATATACACACACACACACACACACACACACACACACACGCACACGCACACGCACACACACACACACACACACACACTCACACTCACACTCACACACACACACACACACACGCACACGCACACACACACACACACACATATATATTAATTGAATAAAAAGTAAAAATTGCTAGATTAAATGATTAATACATAGATAATTTTTCAAATTTCTAAATCAAAAAATAATGTTATATAATAAATAGAGAGGCATGAATCAGAAAACGTCTTTTAAAACTAAGAAATTGTATCAATGAAAATAAAATATTTTGAGATACAAAGAAAAGAATTCAGAAGGAAAAGGACTGAATAAAACTGAAGCTAAAGTCAAAAGAAAAAATATGGAGGTAAATTAGTAGAATATAAAATTATTGTCTCTTCATATTATAGTAATAAAGGACTAGGAGAAAGCCATTTTGAATTAATTTGAATTTATATATATATATATATATTCTAAAGAATAAGTAATGTACTAACTATTTCAATGACCTTGAACTAATATAAAAAATTAACATTTAACATAAATGAAAAAAAAAATTAAAAAACAAAATGTGAAACTTATCAAAATAAATTACTAAATATTTTTAATTGATTCATAAAAATTAAGAAAGAAAATAAATAAAAGAATGGAAAAATGTCTGAAAAGGATTGGAAAGAGAATTAAAATTGAAATATGAACAAGACGCTGAGGTAAGGGAATCTAGTAGTTTAACTCATAACAGAATAAAAGAGATAACAAGACATTAAGAGGATGTTGCCAACAGATTGAAGTAAGCAATTTTTATGAGTGAAATTGCTCATGAAAAAAAGAGAAAAGAATGAAAGAAAAGAATAAGCAGGATGTTACTATAGTAATAAAAATAGGAAATAAAAATAAAGATAACTAATGAAAAGATTATTATTATTAATAAAATTAAAGAAATTCATATTACTGAAATTGTTAAAAACTTTCAAACACAGGATACAAAAATAATTGGGGAATAACCCTGAAGAGTGAAAAACAAAAACTTATCTTTTTATAACAACATTAAAAATTTGTACTTATAAGGCTCAACAATAAAAAAACGCTTACTTCGAAAATAGATTTTCTCTGAAACGGTCATAGATTTATATTTTTATCATTTTCTTGATAAAAAACTATTAATTAGTGTAGGAATTTAAGAATTTTATTAATAAAATGTAATAAATTAGAAGCATGAAATTTTTTATATTTTCATATTATTAAAAACCTTTTTTCAACTGTTGATAAAATCTGCCATAAAAAATTGAGTATTTTAAAAAAATTATTAAAATAAGTGAATTGAGATACATAATTTGAGTGATATAATAATATATTATTTTATTAATTGTGTGTGTGGAACTTTTATTTAGAAATATTAGAAATTCAATTAACATAATAATTAATATTAGAAATTCAATTAATTAAATTTATCTATTCAATTATGTTGAAATATGCATTATTTAATTAACCTTTAGAAGTTGACAGGAATAAGCAATTGCAAAAATATATGTCACAGGGAACTGTCAGTAAAGATGCGCATTTCATTGCACAGAACTTAGAATTGCCCAACTAATGAGATAATTTTGAAGTACAAGTCACTAATTTTGTAGCAGTATTGTTTCTACCTAGGAAAAGTCTTGAAAACAAAAATGCAATTAAGCAAGAAATCTCTTATTATGATAAATTAGTAATCATTCGAATAAGAGCACTTTATTTAATTTGCAACCGACAATAGAAAATTACGAATATAAACAGAAATTAGGGTTCTCGAGCAACGCAAAATTATTTCTATGTTAAATGTATTGAAAAATACATTGATATTTGCCTGAATGTTACATCATAAAACAATTGTATTTACTATTAAAACAAAGTATGAACATTATTGTTAAACTGTTAATACCAATAATTAAAATAAAGAATGATATTGAAAATTAGATTTATTTTTGAACAATAAAATAATCATTTCGAATGGATAAAAGTGAGTATTTTTTAACATGAAAGAGAATTGAATACATTGTGATTACGATACATTATTTTGAAATGTGTTAAGTGATTTCTTGAAATGTGTTTGATGGTTAATTTTAAATAAATGATATCTTTAAACGTATTGATTGATAAAGGTAGTGAAATTAAAATTTTATTGTTTTATGACATGAAGAAAGTATGTTTGATAAATATTTCCTATAAATTTTAAGAATAAATGAAACGAAATGACATCATCGCTTATCTGTCGCTGGATATAATTATTTTCTTAGTAAGGACCAACTGTGGGGAAATTATAAAGGTACACCATTAAAAAGGCTCTACCAGCCTAAAGATTAGCTGCAATATATGCTTATGTAAAAAGAAAGAATACTTTAATTATTTGATGTAAGAGGAGGATATATTTAATAAAAAAAGTTATTGAATATATTCGTTAATTGATTCATAAACAATTTCAGATAAATTAATTCATTCAAAATAAAGATTATATTATTAATGAAACTTTCTGATAAAGTAACTTTTAAGATATATATAATAGCGTTTTAACTTTATAATTATGACTCTATAGAATTTCTTTGTGATCTATCCCCCATCTCATAAATATTTATTTTTAGCAAAGAGTAATAATAAATTTTCCATGCATTTCATTTTTTGAACAAAATTACTTATGAGTATACTGCTTAATAGCGAATATTGGTTAAAGAAAATACTATTAGATTTTCTTATGAGGTTTTATGATGTAAAAAGAAGTATGTAAAGATGAAAGTACGTTGATTCTAAAACCATGGAAGAATAACTGGAACAAATCATGCAATCTTCTATATCTTACATTACAGGAATCAAAACATCAAAGTTGATACCAAAGTTTAAAATTATAGGTGTGAAGAAGATTCTGTTCTCTAACCGCAAATAAAATAATTCAGTTTTTAAATGTTTAAGATATAATTTGCTTATAAAACAATAATTTGCAAATAAGATAATTCAAAATAATTTGTAAACACACACACGCGCCCGCACACGCACACACACACGCGCCCGCACACGCACACGCACACGCGCCCGCACACGCACACGCGCCCGCACACGCACACGCGCCCGCACACGCACACGCGCCCGCACACGCACACGCGCCCGCACACGCACACGCGCCCGCACACGCACACGCGCCCGCACACGCACACGCGCCCGCACACGCACACACACACACACGCGCGCCTGCACACGCACACACACACACACACACACGCGCGCCTGCACACGCACACACACACACACACACACGCATGGTATGATTACATCATCAAGGTATCATTTTTATAAGCTTAAAATTGTTGGAAAAATTCAAAGTGTGAAAAAAAGGCAAATTTTTATATGTTATTATATATACAGTGAAACCTCGTTACAACAATATTTTAGGGACCAAATAAATATATTATTGTAGCGAGGCATATTGTTATATCGAGGGCCCACATATTTTGAGCATTTAATAAGAGTTTGTTTTTATTATTATTATTAGTTTAAGGTGCATAACATACTACTTTTAAGTCTATATTTAGAGGAAATTAATTTGTAAAATACTAATAATAGTGGTTTAAATACTAAAAAAATAAATAAATGAGATAAGTTCAGAAAATAAGCACAGAAATATTCACATACCTGAAAACACTTTTTATTGAAAATAATCCAATATTTTTGTTTGTTTATTCATTTTTTTAACTGTTAAGTTCACCAATACTATATGTATTGAGTCTAGTGCATGAAAATGTTCTTCATTTGTCAACGGAAGGCTTGAAAAAAATGTCCGTAGAGAATTCACAGACTGAAGAGCTTCCTGGGATGACAATAGGGACTGCGATGGACCTCTATTATCATCATCATCAATATTATCATTATCTTCATCATTGTTTCCTATCCCATCAGTAATTTCAGAGAGAATATGTTCATCAGTAACTCCTGCGAAAACCATAAGATCATCATCTGCTGTTAAATAGTTTTTTATACTAATTCCAAACCTTTTACCGCTTGTTTCCTCAAGTTGGGATACGGATTTTTTGATGTGCAAAACACATTTTTGATCATCTGAGAGATCATTGTCTATAAAATTTTCATCATTATCAAATTTCTTATCTTCCATAACACAAAGACCGGCCTTTTTCCAACAATTCTGAATGGTTTTTCTGTTACTTCCCACCAAATTCCAGCAATATTGTCACACGCTTCCTTGACATTTATAGCTTTGAAAGGGTCTTCTACTTTATTTTCAAAGTTTACAAGCATGGAGTCCACCAACCATTTTCTGTAATATCCTTTGAAGCACTTATTTATGCCCATATCAAGAGAGTGTAAAATTGAAATGCAATTAGCAGGGAAAAAAGTGATTTCGATATTTTGTAGCTTTGGAAATGACGTGTGAACACTGCAGTTATCTATCAAAAAACGATTTTTTTCTTTCTCTTCTTAATCTCATTGTCTAACTTCTGTAACCATTCGGAAAAAAATTTAGACGTCATTCAAGCCTTCTTATTTGCTTTATACTCCACGGGAAAACTTTTCACGTTCTTAAAGCACCTTGGCTTCAATGATTTACCAAGAACAAGAGGTTGTATTCTATGCGTTCCTGTGCTATTTGTACACTGAAGAACAGTCAGTCTCTGCTTTGATTTCTTCCCACCATAACATTTTCCCCCTTGAATGCCATTGTTCGATCGGGTAGGAGTTGGAAAAACAGCCCAGCTTCATCTGCATTATAAATGTCTTCTGGAGCATACTTTTTCTAAGATTTCTTTCATCTTGTTTTGCCGCCATTCATTTGCGTCGTTTATCGGGGCTGACTTTTTCTCTCCGTGAACTTCTTGGAAAGTTATTCCATCACGATCTCAAAAATGCATTAACCAAACATTGCTAGCTTTGAAAGTTTCGTTCCCTAGCATTGCTGCAAATTTCCGTGCTTTTGCACACAATAAAGGTCCATTTATTGGGAAATTTGTTGCTCTCATCTCTTGAAACCATTTTAAAACAGCAGCATCAATGTTTTCATTTGTCGCAGGATCAGAAACGTTGGAATATGACATTACATCTGATGAAGAAGATTCCGATTGCGACTATTTGCAAGATGCCCGACGTTGGACACGATTAACTGAAATTTAGATTGAAAAAATCGTTTTACAGAGGTTTATTGTTCTAGAGAATATCCCAATATTGAGGGGAGATTAACATTAGTTTATATACAAAATCATCGGGACCACAAAACACTATTGTAGTAGAAGGAGTTATTGTTGTATCGGGTATCATTGTAGCGAGAGTTTACTGTATACAGATTTATAAATGTAAAATGAATGCCAATTATTTAAAAGGAAAAATAATGTGAAATATAATAGAGAGATAAATGAAAAAAAAAGGAAGTTTTTTTAATTTTTCCAAAAAATTAAGGAAAAGATTTTTTTTTTAAATAGGTTCATGGAATTATCAACAAAATTCAGCATGTTTTTTTAACTTTCAGGAAACGAAAAAGCAATATTAATACAATTCTTTATTTTAAGAAGAGGTTAATTAGAATTTTTTTTAACAATTATATACATTCCTTGCATCAGATTAAAAATTTATTGTTGAAATAAACCCAAGAAATTCTAGTGCATATTGCATCAATTTAAACATATATTTTAAATTGGTGCAAAAATTTCTTGAGTTCATTTATCAATTGGTATAAATTTACATAATGACATGTATGAACAAAATTACCTAATGAAATGATAAAATATATATGAAATTAAATAATTTTAAGCATGAAAATATATTTTTTTTCCATAAAAGAATAATAATTTTATTAGTATATTGTTGTAGAAATACAGGGTTATTTATAGAATGGACTTTCATTGACAAAGGAAAGAAAAAAAAATTATTAAGGTAAAATAAACAATAATAAAAATCAGTATTACTTATAAAATGTTTCTCGTGCAATACATGCAGACAATAAATGGCAATAAAACAAGCGTTTCTAAGTACTAATAATCCAATCTTTGACTATGTACTAATAAATTTGATACGAATTTCCTCACGAAATTATGTATTAAACTTAGGGATATTCTTTTTATTGGACTGTCGTAACTTCCAGTATTTACAAGGCATATAAAGATCCCTGCATTAATAAATCCAATAAATGTAAAAAACATGACTGCCAGTTTTGTAATTTTTACCTTGATGGAAACAGTTGAAGTAAAAAGCAAGAATTAAAACAATTGTAATAAGTCAATATTTTCTAATTTATAGCGATACCGTATAAATATTATTTAAATTTTAAAACCACTAAATATTTCACTGTCAAGGTATGTTCATGCATGCATGAATAATAATAATAAAGCTGTTGCAAAAATAAAGGCCTTCTTAACTAATATTTTTGAAAAGTTAGTTTACAGAGTCTAAGCGTTTTAACTTTTATCCCTAATTCTCTATTTTCTTTAATTAATATTAGATAAAGTTTCTTATCATATATATGTCAATGACTTTATAATTAAGATAATCTGATTTATCTCTTCTGTATCGATATTTGTGTAGCAACACAAGGAATAGGTGTGTGTGTTATTTATAAAATATCACTTCAAACTATATTCACATAACTTCGCATACTTTAAGTTCCTCTAAGGGAAAAATAACTCAACCGCTACAATAATTATAAAATTAATGGAAAGATTTTGAGATAACTGTCTTCTGTTTTGAATTCTTAAAGTATTCATTCATTAGATATCAGTTGTTTGAAATAAATTTTTTGAAAGGTTAAAATAATTTGAACCAAATAAGAATATTTTGTTTATTCTAAGGAATATTTGAACATCTTTTGAAAGTTGTATCAAGAAAAAAATATAAGAAATTTTAAGCAGTTTATTTTAATTACATTTTTATTTAAATTATAAGACACCTTCTTGATATTTTTACTTAGTGATAATTACGATTAACTTTAATGATGCGTGGTAACTTTATCTCTTCATATAATGTTCTTTTAAGTTTAATGATTCTAAAGTAAATTCCAAACGTGTATATATATATATATATATATATATATATATATATATATATATATATATATATATATATATATATATATATATATATATATATATATATATATATATATATATATATATATATATATATATATATATAGGAAATAATTGAAGAACTTGACGTAAGTTAAATTATAAAAAGTGCACAATTTTTTTTGTGAAAAAAAGAGAATATAACTTTTTTTTAACTTTTAATGAATATTTTTAGCAGTCAATCACTAAGGGCACATTTTAAGAAAGCATGAATCATTAAATATTAAAATTTGAATTTCTTGGGCAGTTTGATTTGGGCATATTCTTTAAATTATTATGAACATTATCTGTAGTACAGAAATCAAATATAATTTTTCATTAAAATTGATATTCCTAGTAAATTTTACTGGAGAAAATATAAATCTTATTTAAAATGAATTTTAAATGTCATAAAAATGCGGTACAAACATAGCAAATATATATTTAAAATTCAAATATTAAATATGAGATAGAATCTTTCTTTCTTGATAGTATAAAAGGAAATCATAAGAGAGTTTATTAAATATAATGGAATAAATGTTTTTGCCTTAGTTAGAGGGAGAGAGAGATCCTCATTTAAGCATTAAACGATAGAAAGTAGAAAACATTATCAGCATTTATAAAAATGTGCTCAATTATAGAATTTCATTTATGGAGATGCGCAGACTTCTATTATGAAATCTGTGTTACATTTATGTACTGCGCAGAACTAGAATAAGCAATAGAAAATTTAGTTATAGAAGTTTTGTCTCTCTATTTATTATTTATTAATTTTTAGAATTAACATTTTTAATATGAAACCTTTGTATAAAGAATAGAAGATATTAAATAGTCCCAATTGGGCTAAAATCCCTGGAATGAATGTCTCGAGTTACGATATCATGAATGGTAAAATGATCTCTTAACTTTAGTGGTTTCTTCCCTTTAATACACAATGTGAAAGTCATATTATATTAGCCATTAAGCATAATTTAATCATGGAATTGATGATTACAAAGCCATTCTAAGACAATGTTATAGCATACCTTTGGGGAAAATTTCCTAATTTTTTGGATGATTATAAGCCAGAATTTAATTTAATAGAATTATTCGTTTTCTGAACTTAAATACAACGGAATATTCTCTCATCAATGAACAATAAATGGTATTTTAGATGCAAATTAATGTAACAGCGTAAACAGTATAGACATTTTTATGTAACTAGAGTGCATAAAAAATTTGTAAAATATTTGAGTTTTTGAAAGAAATGTTCTAAATATATCATTAGAATGAGAGGACATTCCATTTCTCCAAAAACTATTTCTAAAGATTTTTTATTTTGCAAATACTATTTCTCATTCAGTGATAGTGAGTGAATCATGCAAAATTTGGTTATCATATATTTCAAGAATTTATCTTCACTAATCAAGAACTAAATATTATTCTTCTATTTTCTATAACGCAATTAAATTTCTCTCTTAGAGATAAACACGTGTTTCTCTACATTAGAAAGAAAAACAGACCGTATATTTTATAATTGACTTAGTAGGTTATTTTAAATAAGAATCTATGAAATTTTTAACACGATTAGGTATTAGATATAAGAAAGGTTAATGTTACTATAACGATTAGTTATGGAGAAATTCATTTGTAAAATATTTTAAAATAAGTGGATTCTTTTGATGAATAATATTTATTTTAATATGAAATGTGATTTTTTAATCGAAACGAACAGGAAAAAAATTCAGAAATATGCAAACGCAAATAAGTAAGTTTCACTTACTGTTAATGAGATGAAAATCGTTAAGTTTATTGACTGTTATAGATGGCTGCTGAACATAAGAAATTAAAAGTTTCTTAGTCTTTGAAGGCGTTTAAAAGCGTTATGTCGTATCAGTGTTTCAGATCGTTTTGATTAATTCTTTGGCACTTACAAGCTGAAGATTCATGAGTTAATTTTTATCTCATCATCCTTGCTGTTCTTTGGAAGTTATTTTGCGTCATTTTTGTACAGTTATGTCTGTGGAAATTTTGATTCGATTCGGTCACCATGTTTCTCACATTGACAAGGACTGTGAGAGATAGCTTAATTTTTGAAATTGTAAACTCATATACTACTGTTATTTCTTACAAGTATTCATTGTATGGAGGAAGGCTTTTACATTCTAGCTGGTGGAGAAATCTTAACTATAAATATCTTCTGCACTGTGACTTTAGCAAGATGATTTCTTTTCCTATCATCAGCTAACAGCAAGATATATTTTTGAAGAAATCACTTATTTACATTCTTATCGTAAATTAGCTATAGAAAGACAATAAGTTTGAAAAAATAATAAAGATAACTTAATTCAAAAAAATTGAAATGAACTTTTCAAGACAGACATTTTAACATATATAGTCATGAAAAACGATAGGTGCACAAATTATGCATTCAGTGCAGAATTTATCGTAACTATTTTTAATACATGTATTTCTTCTGAATATGTATTAATGTATATAAAATACTCAAAAATGATTAAAATTGAAGCATTATATATCTTTAGCTAAACGTCTTTATAATATTGATATTATAAATGTAGTTAAATATATGGAATTCAATGTTAGAAGGATAAGCAGTGCTTAATTGATTTCAATTGAAATTATTTAGTAATATCTTAGTATTTAGAGACACAATTATGCATAAGTTTCTAAATATATATTTGTAAATTGATAATCTGCTAAATAAATATTGGCAAAATTATTGAATAACTATGCATTTCTAATTATTTTAATACTGTATATTCAAGTTAAAAGCTACATATTTTGAATAATATACTCCGATTTCATTAAATCTTTATGAATTTAGAATGTGTGTGCATTTAAAACTTATAATATTTAAGCAGTTAAATCTTCATTATTTATTCCTTAATAATAGTATTATAGTTCATCACGAATCTCACATATTATGGTATATAATTAACCAGTAATTAGAAATTAAATTTCTGATGATAGGAAAAGTGCACAGATAGGTCTGAGGAATATTTTCATATGGATCTATCGAATGTTAAGATATAAGCATATAATTTATATTTTGAATAGGCGATAGGCTAAAATATTTCATAAAATATTAGTACACTTATACATTCTTACATATTTTACCTTATGAAAGTAAATAATAAGATCATACATCTTATGAAAGATATAACTAAATGTTGAGACATTAATTTCTGTTGAATTAAAATTCAAGTTGAGCTTTTAAACAAATGCGTATATATTTAACAAATTTTTGTATTCATAAAATTATAATGTTTTTGTGTTGACATTACGAGTAACATTTATTATTAAATAAAACAAACACTGAAACCAAACAAAGGGATATAACTTATGCAATATTTTTTTTGATTATCCCCTTATTTTAAATAGCTGCTTTACAAACCGTTCATTTTTAATGTGTCCAGTCTCGTGAGCCTTGGTTTTAATAAATGGTTTGGGAGTCACTGATTTTTTTTTCTGGTTGTGTTTAATACTCTTTAATGTCTTCTTAACAGTTTCGCCCAATATCTACTCACTTTGTAACTCTAATGGGACATAAAGAAAAGGGTTAACTAATTAAAGTAATAAAAATTTCTTATGTTATTCTGGTGTACATTTAAGTATGAGTAAGCCACAAAAACTATATCTTAATGACTGAAAGCAACTTCAAAGTATATTTTGATTAGGCTATAAAGATAGCTTTTTCATGTCAAATAATAAATACTGAAAAATTCCCCAAAAATTAAATATCTACGCTTATTAATTTCATAATATAAAGTAATAAAATCATATGGTTACTGTTAAAAGACATTAATACTTAAAATTATCCTAAATAAAAGTAAAAGTAGCTTTTGTATTTTATTGAAAGTAAAAAATTCTTAACATTTAATTTGATTTAAAAATTAATTTGCATTAGTGGACTACGCGTATCATTAAAATTATCTTGATAGATTTACAGTATGCTAAATTTAAATTAAATGTAAGGAAATAACTATTTATCAATTTTTTTATAATATAATAGATAGAATTGTCACACCTAAAAATAAATTTATACCCCTGGTAACGGAAGCTTTTTTGAAACTTTCATATAATACATCGATAAATAAATTTTATTTTTTTATACAAAAGCATGCGATTTTTCAGTAGTATTCTAAAATATCTCTTCATTCATTGTTGTAACATTCTTTGAAATGCTGCAGACTTCTTTTGATATTTTTTTTAAAATTTGGCAAAAAAAGTTTTCTCAAAGGTTTTTTCTCTGTAGGACCAAATTTTGCCGTAAAAAAGAAAGTTACTGACATAAAATGTGAGGTACTTTTAAAGTTACAATCTTATATTACACAATTCATTGTTTTTCTAACAGACAGCTATTTAAAATTTTTATAATTAATAAATTGTATTTCTTAAACTAAAATCCCATAAATAAAAATATATTTTCTCGTATTACAAATACTATTATTTTAAATTTAATAACATAGGGAAATTTTATTACATCTTCGAATGAATATTTCCCTTTGTTGCTTTGTTGTAAATTAGGTAATGATTAAGGCAGAGAACACTAAACACAAATACATTTGCCAATTTTTATTTTATTTTTTCATTCGTATATCTTCTTTTTTCATGTTTATAATTGAATTATATAAGAATAAATATAAAAATATTTGTCATAATATACTCTATTAGTACATATGTAATCAAAATTTAAGAGATATTTAAAATTTTGCTTAGTCTGAAAACTAATAAACAGATTCGAATATATTCAGATTTGATTATAGAGGTTATAGTAACTAAATTAATAGTTATTATAAAATTAAAACGCACTCCAGATTATTTTGAGCGTTTACCAGAATTGAATGATATAAAAGGAATTGCAACAAGGTTGAGTAAAAAATTAGTTAGTTGAAGGTATTGTTTTTTCTTACAGATGTACGAGTCTTACAAAGCGCTTTAGCACTAAAAATGGGCAATTTATAAATTTTCATGCCAAATGGTCTCATTCTTACAGCCATATTGTTTTCAAGATAGAATGACTTCCGGCGGAATAATGAGATTTGCCAATACCTTCTCCAGAATAACATTCTATTCATGCTCTTGAGTTGAGGTTTGGAAATCTGCTCGGTCAATTCATCTAGCAAATGTCTTTACTTCCCAGAAAATTTTCAATGAGATTACTTTTATGTTATCGATATAGTTTTTTCGATTATAATGGAATTCAGAACTTGCTAGACCTCTGAGCAGTTTAATTCCAAAATATCATTCATATCATACACAACAATGAGAGAGCCTTTTACGTAAATATGAAGGAATATGCATCCATCTAATGTGATATTTGTCGAGATAATCTTAACAGTCACTGCAAAAATTGTATGATTTCTATACATGGTTGAGAAGCGGAATTTATGTTGAACAGAATTCATCATCCTTCCATTTAAAGTATGCCGTGAAACAAATATTTCTTTAAACTAGGGCTCATCATTAAACAAAGTAGTTCTTACTGATACGTACTCTATTCTTTTGTAATACATTAACTGTAAAAATTTCCCGCAGAATTCTTTTTAAACAACATTTAATTATTTTGCTGGTAATTTTCTTTAAAGAAGCCTTCCGATAATTATTTTAGATAAACTCTTTTAGTGGCCAAGTAAAAAATTAAGAGAGCATAAATATTTATTAAACCTCCAAATTTAATATTTTCAGGAACTGAGAAATAAGGAATTACATTGGTCTTTGCATTTAAAGGTCATTTCTTCATTTTTTGTTAGATGAATCTGATATCCTGTGGTAGGATTCGACTCTACTTATTTTTTCTTTAAAGTGAACTCAATGCTGGAGGATTCTTGTCGTCTTGTAAACGACATGAAAGAAACCTGAGGGGAAATAGCAATTCCTTTCGGCAAATGTGTTTCAAAATCAAAGGAGGTGAAATCCATAAACATTGTGAGATACAATGAAACACCCTGAAGTGCCATAAATAAAAAAAAGAGATGTATAAGTTACTGAGGCACTTGAAGTGAAAATATAAAAGTTTATACTCCAATTTCACATACCAAGAACAGTTTTCCTTTGAATGGATGAGTGATCTAATATAATAAAAAACTTTGTTATCCTTTGTATTTTTGTGTAGCCAGTCAAGGGTTAAAAGAAGAGATTTTTGACTTATCCCTGAAAGTATAGGATTTACTTCTAATTTGATGATCGAAAAAATAACCAATGGAAGAAATAGGCGGAGATTAAGATACAGATGAACGATAGATAGTGGATCCATCTACACAATAAAAGACAAGAGAGAGAAAGAGAGAGAGAGAGAAGATATTTATTCCGAAAAACAGGGAAATCCGGAAGGCTGGATTGAGGCTATCTGGAATGATTTGATAAAGATGATTTCAACCAGATTGATGTCAATCTAAAGATACCAGAAAGAGGGATACAACGCAGATCTATCTCCTAGTGGTGTATTCGGAACAATGCAGATCTATCTCCTAATGGTGTATTCGGAACAATGCAGATCTATCTCCTAATGGTGTATTCGGAATAATGCAGATCTATCTCCTAATGGTGTATTCGAAACAATGCAGATCTATCTCCTAATGGTGTATTCGGAACAACGCTTTATACAGCAGAGTAGTCTGCAATTTCGGCATGCGAAATTTAATGCTTCTTTGCTACGAGATAGGATGATGAACAAGAACTTGAGAGCGAGGAAGATATCGAGGCAATACCAAGCATGCCACGCCGAGATTCTGTAACATTTCTTTCGTTTCTTATCAGGTCACGACAGCCTGGGTGAACACTAATATCGCCTACGGATCTATAATCATCCTGATTGTTCTAAGGAAATCTGAAATGTAACCATGTCTATCGCAGTAGTTCATTCCATTGACATGACTGCTAAATATTGGTGAGTGAGAAAGCATCTAGGAAAATGACTTCGATCATTCTTTTCTTTTTGTGTCTCTTTTCGATATTTATGTATTTTATTATTCTTAGTTGCATTGTTTGCTTTTATTGCCATTGGAAAAAAAAACATAGAATAAAGCAGGAGATATTCGACATAGACAAGGGAGAGTAGAGAAGACATGTATGAACTATTCTTTTCATGGGGTGAGTTTTTTTGTTAATCTATTCCTCATTACCTTGGAAACATTTAAACCATAGGTCCCAGTCTCACTAGCCCTCGTGTGCAAAAAATGACCATTGACCAAACAAACGAATTATCCTGGCCAAAAAGTGTTTGTGGATATGTTTACATAAAACGTATGCTAAAAGAAATTAGTAGAACATAATCAAAATTTGATTTTTTTTGCAATGTAAAATTATTGTTTTGAAATAAGTTAATAAAACTATTTATTATAATTTAACTTAATTATTCTTACTTTTTTCTCTGCTCTTCATATTTGAAAATGTTATGTTAGATATTTCACATTTATTGCTCTCTTTATATTTTTATCAACTAAACTTTTGAAACTTATTGCTTTAACATTTCTTTAATGAAAGTGACTCTTGAATGAATCCGTTTTGACTTTTAATTCCGAAGTTTATTTGACATTTACGGCAAATAAATTTCTGAAATAAAAGCCCAAGCGTTATTCAGCATTCCAAAGCTCTATTCAGCATCTTTCTAATTGTCTTAAAATACGTGGCAGTATAGAAAAGGCAATTACTAATAAACTGGTGCATCTTTTACACTTAATTGAGATACACTTTCAATGGATACCTTCCAGCATTGTTGTAAATTGGAAAAAAATTCTGCTAACGCGATTGCAGGTGGACCGTTAGACATACCCGTGTTACTGACTCATTTGGAGCTGCTCTCAAGAGCTAAAAATATTTTAATACTTCTTGGAGCATCCCACATGTTTACCAATGGTATCAGAGAAAATGCCCTTGGGGTGCGATATAACTCAATTGTTGTTGGCGGAACCAGATTGCCATCACCAGGCTCAACAGTGTTACTCGAAGTCTATGCCCTATTCTTATGGAAAAAAGTTTTTCCCAGCCTGTTTAAGGTGTGCTAACCATCAGGCTATTCCTAACCATATTCTGGATAGTTTGAGGTTTTTCAGAATTGATGTTTTTCAAAAGCGAATTTTAGTGTCAGATTTTTTTAGAGTGAAAAATTTCATAGATCTGATTTAGCGTTGCTAAACATCTGAGATATTTAACAACAGAAACAACTACAATATGATATTTGCAGTGGTTTAGAATCCACCACGAATATCCTAACTAGTTTAAAAAACCTGAATATATGTGTAGTGTTAGGATACTCCTCATTCTCTTCATATGATGGCGCTGTAGTCATTAGGAGAGAGGAGAGGAGGGGGTCCACTCCGGCGGGGAGAGATTGCCTTGGACCAGCGAACGAGGAGGTTCAGCTGGCGCTCCTTGGGTGTTTGTTCTGTTGGCCGTATAATGCCATAATTAAATTTCTATTAATTCTAATTCTAATATATAATACAATTAATGTTAATTTTTAAATAAATGTTTGTATTTGTTCGAGTTGAGCTTTATTCTACAGAACAGACACTACACTGTCGCACCCGACAGGAGTACGAGCTGACGTTTCTGACATAATCTGAAACGGAACTGTGAATTTGTTTAATTGACTGTTTGTATTTCACAAGAAATTGAGATGGCTTTTCTCGCAAAAGGAAAGAAAGAAGATATACGAACCATTGCGGTAGAATTATGCATTGAGAATGCTGCGAATTTAAAACTTTACGAACTAAAATAATTGATAACAGAAAGCGAGAATTACGACGAAGATTTCATTAAAGAATTCTTAAATTCGTTGATTGAAGAACGAAAACGAAATGAAGAAATTGAAGAACGAAAAAGAAATGAAGAAATTGAAGAACGAAAAAGAAATGAAGAAATTGAAGAACGAAAAAGAAATGAAGAAATTGAAGAACGAAGAAGATTGCAAGAAATCGAAGAACGAAAAAGATTGCAAGAAATGGAAGAACGAAAATGGAATATGGAAATAGAAAAACAAAAACAAGAAATGGAGTTCGAGCTTCAAAAACTAAGTTTAATGGGAAAGGAACGAACAGGAGAAAATAACTTACGAGATACTGGTAATGATTTTCATTTTAAGGCGAAATTAGATTTAAATAATATTTTACAGAAGTTTGATCCCAAAACAAATGATATAAGTTTATATCTTGTCCTCTTCGAAAGACAAGCCAAGAGAATTGAAATCAAAAAAGAACTTTGGGTTTCGCATTTAATCGGATTATTGCCATATGACGTTGTGCAAATTATAGCAAGAGAAGAAGTCACCGAGGATTACGACAAAGTAAAGAGTTTACTTCTGAAAAGGTATAAACTAACTCCAGAAAAAAATTTAGACAGTTCTTCACGAAACACCATAAGAAACCAGAAATAAACTGGCGAGATTTCGCTTATGAACTGAAAAATTATTTCTTCGAATGGATCAGTGGACTTGGGATACAAACATTTGAAGAACTATGTGATCTAATAATAACGGATCAAATAAAACGCAAAGTTCCCTTAGAAATTAAAGAACATTTTATTGATGTTTGGTCAAATTTTAAAACTCCAGAAGAAATAACAAGTAAATTGGATGATTATGAAAATGTCAGAATAAATACTAGTGTCAAACCGAAAGAATTTCCTCGCAAAGAATATTTCAAGAGATATAATTATAACGAACAAGAAGAACAAAAATATTCGGCAGAGTCAAAACAAATCCCTCCGTATGTTAGACAACAAAAATTTAAAAATTTCCGGAAAGAAGAAAATTTTGAAAAAAGAACTGTGAAAGAATGTTATATTTATGGAGATTCACATTTTGCGAGAGAATGTCCAAAAAGATTTAAAGCAAATAAGAAAAGCAATGTTCTAACAGCAGAAATTCGCTCCCAATTATTAAAAGAAAAGAAAACGGAAATTGAAATAAATCCTGTTCAATATGCGGATATTTACGTGGATAATACCCCGGTAAAGGCTCTTGTGAAATAAATCCTGTTCAATATGCGGATATTTACGTGGATAATACCCCGGTAAAGGCTCTTGTAAACTCTGGATGCCAACTTTCAGTCATAAATAATGACTTCATTTCAAAATCGAAAACATAAAAAGGAAGAGTCGTTTTAGTCAGTGCTTTTGGCGAAAGGATAGAAGCTGAATTAATGAGTTTTCAAGTAGCGTTGAAAACAGAAAATAAAATGTTTTCGAAACACATCGAAATAATTGCAGCTGTTACAAATAAAATCGAAGGGCAATGTATAATACCAACGAAAGTTTTTTATTTATTGGAAAATGAAATGCTAGAAGAAAACAAGGAGTCTGCCGCCTGCTTTGTTTTGGCGTCGCAAGAAGTTGAATATCATAAGGAGACTGCTGAATCATCACGAGCCGAAAATATGGGTCAGATGCTCCGTTCAAATGACGCCACGAATCCGAGTGTTTCTGATGATGTGCAAGTGCTGGGAACCGAAACAAATTGTAAATTGAGTCAATCGTTATAATTTAAAAAAGAACAACAAGAATGCGCCTCTTTGGATGAAGTGAGATCTTCTTTATCACGTAGCAAGGGCAAATATTTTGAATTAGATGGCATTTTATTCCACAAAGAGAAAGTTTGTGGTGAAACTGTAAATCAGTTAATTTTACCGAAATGGCGCCGTCAGAAAGTTATGGATTTGGCTCATACCTCTGTTTTTGGAAGTCACATGGGATTAAAGAAAACAAAAGAAAGAATTAGATATAGTTTTTACTGGCCGAATATGTCAAATGATATTTTAAATTTCTACAAATCATGTAAAGAATGCCAATTATGGTCTCCTGAGAAGTCTTCCGATAAAATTCCTATTTCTCCAGTGCTTAGACCAGACCTGCCGTTTGAAGCTGTGAACGTGGATATTATCGGGCCGATTGAGCCTTCGTCGGCACGTAAACACAAATATGTTTTAGTACTGATGGATCAGCATTCGAGGTGGCCAGAGGCTGTTCCTTTACGTTCTTTAACAGCAAAAGCAACCTGTGATGCGCTATTAGAAGTTTTTATGAGGATTGGTATTCCAAATATTATTGCCAGTGATCAAGGGACTAATTTTACTTCTAAATTAACGCAAGAATTTATTAATCGTTTAGGATGCTCTCCCAGATTTTCAGTACCAGCGTATGCTGCCAGCAATGGATTAATTGAAAGATATAATAAGGTTCTGAAGAACTCTCTTCATCATGTCATACGATCAGATCCCAGCAATTGGGATAAATATATTCCTTATGTACTCTTCGCTTACAGAGAAGTGCCTAATTGCACTACTGGCATTTCCCCCTTCAAGCTTTTGTACGGCAGAGAAGCAAGAGGACCTTTAAGTGTTTTGAAATCAAGCTGGACTGGTGAAATCCCTATTCCATTAAATATGAGTAAATCTGTTGTTGATTATTTACAAGATCAGAAGGTAAAATTTGAAAGAGCCGTTGAACAGGCCTCATTGATAGCTGCTGGAAAACAACACGCCTACACCGACTACTTCAATCGCCGAACTATTCCTAAGGAATTTAAGGTGGGTGATCAGGTTTATTTATTGATTCCGGACTCTTCTAACAAATTGTATGCCAGGTGGACAGGTCCTGGTGAGGTAATTGAACACTGCCAACCTAACTCCTATAAAGTTAAACTTCCAGATGGAAATATTAGACATTGCCATGTAAACAAGATCAGAAAATATTATCCAAGAGTCAATGCTGTGGGAATTATCTTTGAAGACGACGAAGAATTTGGTGAAATTCATGCTTCTCCAAGACTTACTAGTAAATTACATACCGAAGATCCTCTGAAAAATGTATGTATGCAGCATTTACCTAAAGATGATAGGGAAAAAATTTTGGATTTATTAAGTAATTATAAGACTTTGTTTACTGGAAATGTAAAAATAGCCAAAGTTGATGAACATAAGATCATATTAGAAGAAGGGAAAGAACGTAAAAGACCTTATGTTTACCGAATTCCAGAGGCTCTTAAATCCCAAATAGATGACCAGATCGATGAACTAATGGAATTAGATCAAAATAGCCAAAGTTGATGAACATAAGATCATATTAGAAGAAGGGAAAGAACGTAAAAGACCTTATGTTTACCGAATTCCAGAGGCTCTTAAATCCCAAATAGATGACCAGATCGATGAACTAATGGAATTAGATCTCATAGAGGAGAGCTCGGCTGAAATAGCACATCCGGTGGTATGTGTAAACAAAAAGGATGGAGGAATTAGGATGTGTATCGACTACAGATCTCTTAATGCTGTGACAAAAACGGATGATTTTCCTGTGGAAGATTCAATGCAATTAATTCATTGTATTGGAAAGGCTAATATTATTTCCACATTGGATCTACTGAAGGGCTACTGGGCTATTCCAGTAGAGGAAGCTAGTCGTGATTTCACCTCATTCAAAACCCATAGATCTCAATATCATTTCAAAGTCATGCCGTTCACATTGAAAAATGCCATCGCTACATTTCAAAGGGTGCTGAATAAAGCGTTATCTTCGTTTAAGGAATTTTCACGTGCTTATATTGACGATATAGCTATATTTTCAAATAATTTTGAAGAACATTTGTTGCATCTAAATATTATTTTAAGAAAATTAAAGGAGCTCAACTTTACTGTCAATATAAACAAGTGTGATTTTGCCAAGCCTCGTATCAAGTTCTTAGGACATATTATTGGCTCTGGTGAACATCAACCTGATCCGGAAAAAGTGCAAGTTATACAGCAACTTAAAAGACCAACAACCAAAAAAGATCTTCGAAGTGTGTTAGGTTTGTGTAACTTTTATCGTGAGTACATTCCTAAATACTCTGAATTAGTGTATCCATTAACTGAGCTTACTAAGAAACGCGTGCCTGACAATATTTCCTGGACTGAAGCGCACGACACAGGGTTTATGTCTCTAAAACAAGCTCTGGTTAAGGCACCTTCACTTCACACTCCATCAATAGGTAAGCCTTTCATAATTTACTCTGATGCTTCTCAAGTAGGAGTTGGTGCTTGCCTGTCACAGCGTGACAATGATAAGATTTTTCCAGTTTCATATGCTAGTCAAAAATTGACTAAAACTCAACAATCCTGGTCTACAATTGAACGTGAGGCTTATGCAATAGTGTGGTCGTTAAAAAGGTTGAATCAATAATTTTTGGTTCAGAAATTGAGTTTTATGCTGACCACAATCCCTTACCATACTTGACCAAATGTGCGCCTAAATCACCTCGTCTTCAGAGGTGGGTGTTTACTCTTCAGAGATATAATATAACTATAAAACACTGTGCAGAAGCTAAGATGCCTCATGCAGATGCTTTATCTAGACTTTTTCAGATAAAAACTGAATTTAGTGCTTAGTGTAAAGACTCTCTATATGTAAATATATTTCAGTGGAAATTATTTTGGTTTATTTGTATTTGGTATATTGTTTCTTTATATCAATTGTATTGGTATATTGTTAGTTTACATTAATGTTACTGGTATATTGTTTATTTTCAATAATTTCAATTTATATATATTTAGTGGATAGATTTATTTTATTTTCTCTTATATCTTTTTATATACATATTATTAATATTGTTTATTCTATGCATACTTGTGAATTTTAAGTAATTTATTTCGTAATATTTTTTTTCTCTATATACGTATAGTTATTTTCAAATTCTAAGTTCATATTTCTTTAATGTTTCATATTTCTTTAATTGTTTGAAAAAATATTATAAGGTTGTGTAATTCTAATGTGTGTATCCTAACATATTTAATTCAGTTATGTGTTTATGTGGAACATAAACCCAAAACTTGCGGGAAGGGTGTAGTGTTAGGATACTCCTCATTCTCTTCATAGGATGGCGCTGTAGTCATTAGGAGAGAGGAGAGGAAGGGGTCCACTCCGGCGGGGAGAGATTGCCTTGGACCAGCGAACCAGGAGGTTCAGCTGGCTCTCCTTGGGTGTTTGTTCTATTGGCCGTGTAGGGCCATAATTAAATTTCTATTAATTCTAATTCTAATATATAATACTATTAATGTTAATTTTTAAATAAATGTTTGTATTTGTTCGAGTTGAGCTTTATTCTACAGAACAGATACTACAATATGCAAATGGAAATAAAATGCCTACAAAGTACATAACATTTTAATTAGGCTGTTAATCTTTAAAAAACTTATTACCTTGTTTAGTTCTTCTAATTATTAAACTATTAAAAAAGTAGTTGAATTTATTAAAAAATAAATATTTGACCTCATAGAATATTTTAAACTGTGGGAAGAATGATTTAAAAGTTATGAAAAAATTATGAAATTATTTTCATAATTAATAAAAAATTATTTATTAATTATGAAAAAATTTCTTAATTTAAAAATTCTTAGAACTAAATGTGAAATTCATGCTAAAATACTTTACTCATTTAAGCCCAGATTTATTAAATCTATAAAAGTGGATTTTCAACAGAAATATTTCATTCATTCTATACTGATTTGTTGCTGTTTCTAATCCCAGATGCTAAGCTACGCCATCTCGATAAAACGAAAAATGTCCAGAAGGCTCAAAAATAAAATCGGATCTCTTAAAATCTCAAAAACTGTAAAATTTAGACCAGTAAGAATAGGATCGGGGGAGGCTTGAACAGCCCCATATCAATGAAAAGAGCCTCTGGCCCTGGTGATTTTGACATGGCTTCTCAGAAAGCGTGAGAGAGCCGTCCGCTGTTTTCTTAATATATTGACTTGTGGCATCAACGAGGTCTTTTACTAAAGTACCACAGTTTGAATATTGAAATTTTTATTTTTTAATTAATATGATAACTCCTGGAGATCGTCCAGTAAATAGTACGAGCAGTTTTTCTTTGACAATGGTTTCAAAGGATCTAAAGTTAAGAATATATTATTTACAAAAAATTTGATTTACAACCAACCTATATGCTTCTTATAAGCATTCAGTTTAATTTCACTTAATTTTTTTCTATATTTAATCTCTATGCACAATTTATATCAACAGGTATATAAAGTTCAAAATTATAAAAAAAAAAAAAAAAAAAAAAAAAAAAAACCCATTTCACAGTTTTAGTATTCAAAATTAAGTATAACATAGCACAACATTAAGTTTTAATTAAAAAGGGTATGTTAAGATTTTTCTTGAATTTGGATAATATTTATTTTGATTTTTCGTGTGTTAAAAATGATATTTTTAAGAAAAATAGCGTGGTTTTATTTTTTGGGAGAAAGTTTGATTTTGAGAAATTGAAAAAGCTCTCTCTCTCAATACAGTGTTATACTAAATTAAAAAACTATAAACAAAAAATGAAGATTTTTTGCTATGGCTTTAAAGTTTATAATACCTTTTCTTACAAAATCAATTTTAATAAGAAGCATTTGAAAAAGCATAGTTTTTAAAATTTTGACAAAAAATGAATGATAAAATTAATAAAAATATCTACTTAAGAAAAAAAAAATTTGGGTTAGTTGAAGGAAACACCAAAAATAAATAACCGAATAAAGTATGCAATTTTATTAACAATTAAAATGTTAAAAGTGAAGTTTTAAAATAAAATTTAAAAACTTAAAGTGTAACTTTAAAACTGTAATAATTTTATATGTTTATACACATCATTTATAATATATGATCTCATATATAGTTAAATATTGATTTGAAATTAATTATACTAAAAACATTTATGTCAGCGTCTAAGAGTAGTTATGTTGTGTACAAAATCATAGTGTTTATAAGGAAAAATAGGTTAAAATACATTATCCTAATGGACAAATTATGAATTTATTTGAATGATTAGAGAGAGAGAGTATGAAAAGAAATTGATTTGATATTCATTTTCAGAGGGCTTAAGAAAACTAAAAAAATAAAAATTTTAACACTGTGTTCATTATTCTTGACATTTCAAATAATAATAACATAAATATATAAAAAAAATTAGAAAAACTGAGAAAACACATAGAAAAATTGAATAAATTCTGTATATTATTAAAATGAAATTTTGATTTCCATTTTTAAGAAAGTCCTTAAAGTTATATTTATAATAATATTTCATATGTTAAGTCATATTATAGGATAAAGTTTTAACAGCAATACTTCAAATGTATTATTGAATTTCTGGAAACAAATGAAAAAGATCAAATTTTTAGAATTTTTTCATATCACTGAAAATCATGCAATGTAATTTCTATGTATGCGTTAAAGTGTAAGCATTTAAAAAGGTTTTCAAAGCTTTACTGCAAAATCCTGCATTGAACCATATAAAACTGGAGGAATGGCACAAAATACTTAATCCATTGAGAAAATTCATTGTCATTTAAATCTAGATGTAAATCAATCATCCAGGAAAAAGGTAGCAAATTATAATATATATGGCTATAAATATGGTTTTTCAAAGTCATTTCAAAAGTGTGAAATCATTCTCGCTATTATTATTTGAAGGCAAATATTTTCGGTTTTTTCAGAATTATGTTGTTGTTGTTACTGATGACACTTTGAAAAGCCAAGCTCGCTGTGTCTCGACTTTGCGAATTTAAGTGAATTGGGGGTGTCTTTCATTTAATCAGAACATCATTAAATACGACTTTTGATCTTCAAATCCACCAATAGATTGCACAGCACCAGAGGGTCTACTCCCTCAATTTTGGCATTGATCTGAAGAGGGAGTAAATTTCTCCAGACCATTGCACCCATGGTAACTGCTAAACGACCGACGACAGGACTTTCGATTCCTCAGATTAAACGAGTACGTGTGTTGCGTGTACTCGGCGTGTCTTTGGTGGCATTGGAAGTTGAACCCCACCCTTCGGGAGGGAAAACCGATACCCTAACTACTAGGCTACCACGGCCCATTTCAGAATTATAATTCTTTTATTTCAAACAGGCTGCAAACCAAGACCTAAATATTTTGCTGAATTCATGGAAAAAAATATATCAAGTTAATCCAAAAAATGACAAAAAAGGAAGTTCGTTTTTTAAATAATAATTATCAAAATAAAACATTAATTTTATTTAGTTGCAGTGATTTTTTTTTTTGCATTATTTGGGATTCATTATTTTAAAAATATTTTATTGCTTAATTCAACAATTCTTTGTGTTTTTATTCTTTGTTTAGGATTGATCAGGCAATTTATTTAATTTTTTTTTTGAAATAAATGGTAAGAAGCAACAAGCTAAATGCTTTTTCTAAGCAAAAACTGCTAATGTTTGATATTATTAGAAGATTTAACTCAAAAGGAGTCCTAAGTTCATTAGAATTTTGCTGTAGTAACATTTAAAGCTCACTTAATTTCTACCGAAAAGCAATGTATATAACAACATAGCAAATTTACTGTTAAGTTTACTGAAGAAATATTACAAGAAATATTTTTTATACTTTTCATATGATTCTGGAAGAAAATTATTTATAAATATTTGAAGTTGTCCAATTTTAAACAAGAATAGGTTTCACGAAAACCATTTTCATTGATAAGAAACTAGTCAACGTTGCTCAAAGATCTGTGTTTTCTAAAAACAAGAGAACTGTATCTTTATATATATATATATATATATATATATATATATATATATATATATATATATATATATATATATATATATATATATACATATATATATATAATATACTTGTTGTGTCATACGTATATAGTATAACATCTAATCGTATAATTTTTATACTTTCAAATATTAAGTTATGGAAATAAATGTAACAATTATTCTCCTAAAATTTAGTATTACTATTATTAAAGTTATCTCCATTAATAAGAAGTATAATGTATACTTCATATATTTTCATAAATTTTTCAAGATATTGTCTGCACATTTAATTTTCTACAAAAGCTTTCATAATGCAAAAAACAAACAGCTATAAGTAATATTTTCAAAGAATTTTCCAAGTGCATAAATTCTGGGGTTAGTTTTTTTAAACATTATATTGTCAGTAAATGTTTCAAAACTTTTCTTTAAATTAGTGATTCTTGTTAAAAAAGGACGTTTTTATTAGAAAGATACATATAAACTTGGATTTTTCCATCTTGCTAAAGTAGTTAGCAATCATTATTATGCAGAAAAATGCTAGAAAACATGTAGTAAAGAAGAAATAGAAAATCATGCAGAAGAAAAAGAGCGAGATGAGATTCTGAATTTAACAAATTACGGTAAAGAAAAAATAGTGATGGAAGCTTAGACTTAATGAGAAAAATTATCAAAGGGAATTCAGCTTTTTAATACTTTTTTCACAGAAAATTATGAGACTTTTATGTCAGCCATGACGTTCTGTTTTTTGAAGAAAAATTTAAGAAATTAAGTGTAGAATGAGTTTAGAGTTATAAACTGTTATGGTTTGACTTTATTTCTTTTCTTTTTACCATGGCTTGTTCTCTAGGTATTATAAGACAACCATTTTTTCAAGTGTGTGCATTTTTTACTAATTTTTTTTTAATAATTTTTAGAAAAATAAGTATTTGTCGTTTTGTGTTCCTTGTTTGTACACACACACACACACACACACACACACACACACACACACACACACACACACACACACACACACACACACACACACACACACACACACACACACACACACACACACAAACACACACACACACACACACACACACACACACACACACACACACACACACACACACACACTCACACACACACACACACACACACACACACACACACACACACACACACACACACACACACACACACACACACACACACACACACACACACACACACACACACACACACACACACACACACACACACTCACACACACACACACACACACACACACACGTAATGCTTGAAATTTCTCTAATTGATCATAACCTTACCCATTTGGACCGCGTAATAAATAATGTGACAATAAAGATTTAAATTTGCTATGATGGATTACAAAACTAAAGAAGATACTTTTATTTTTATTTCAGCACAGAGATCAAATTTCATCGACTAATATTAACACAAGTAACAAAGTCAGGAATGGGAAATTTACTAATTTAACTCACTTGATAGCGGAGAAATAGAAACCTGATACATAAAGCAGAGAGATTAGGTAATTACAAAAATATCAATTGAGACTTTTTAAACATTATTAGATAAGAACGTGGTGCAATGAATGCTATGATAGTACAAAACATTACATTAAATAACAGTTTGGTTATAATGAAAGGACTATGAAATAATGAAGAAGGGCACAGAATGTCTCAAATATTTAATCCATGTGCACAATAATTATTATGTTTAAAAGCCAAATATATGCGAAAGAATTCAAATATGAATTGTTCTATGTTGTTTTATAACTCGGTAATTGCAGTTGGTTCAAGTGCACCTGCTGCTTTAGTTGAATAGAAGAATCATTAAATAATCAAGACTTACAATTAAAATAATCTTGTTAATAAGAGGCAAAGATACAATTTTTTCATGCAAAGTAATCATTTTGATTTCACTAGTACTTAATTTGAATTTAGTAATCACCGTAAGGAGTCATCAAGTTTAAGAAACCAATTTGCTATGCTGAAACTCCATATTTCAATTACAAAAATCAAAAAAATTTGGACTGTAGAGTATTCGAGATTACGTAGCGCAATTTATAATAATTACACTAAACATCATAATAACATGAAGAAATTTTATTATATGCTTAAGATAAAAAAAAAAGTTATTGCTGAAAAATTTATTTAATTTGATTAACACAAGTTTGATTTGATTTTAATTAATTTTTGTTCCGATTGAAGAGACAGAAAAATAAAAACAAAAAAAGTGTAAGTCATCCTTTCCGATTTAAACAAACCATAAAGTATATGTTTTCTCCTTTTTATTTTGTTTTTTCTTATGATCTATTTTCATCGTGTTCAATTTTGGAAGCAATATAGCTAACGATTTGAAAAATTGAAAACTAATACTTTAGAGCAACAGATAATTTATGATTTTGAAAACTTCTTTATAATAAAAAATCAAGCCGGGATTTTTTCTTATCGCCAATAACACTCAGACATTCGATGGTAAAATTCGCCTGGCTTACCGCTGCTCGAAGAATGCGATTTGAAGTCTGACCGCACATTCGTCGACAAGTCGGATTTGAAGAGACCTCTCAATACGGTGTGACGTAGATGAAACGTTTTCTGACGTTTTGAACATTTTAAGCCAATGAGATGTGCAATAAAGTTTCGTAATCATGATCTCAAATGGAATGAAAGAAAGAACCATTTTATTGTTAATTTGAGGTAGTCCAATTCCATGAATAAACCAGCCTGTTGTCGTTACTTTTCAAGCTCCTTCTAGAAGGAGCTTGCTATGAACAAGATGTGACTTGGGATCCAGAAAACTTTGGAATAGATTTCCGCTGAAATTATTTTTTGAGATAGTTACATAACATGTGTAAAAGATACATTCTCCGTGTAATTTGTGGGCCTCCTGCAGGAGCCACGTGACTATAAAAACAAAGTTCCATCGCTTTTATGTCTCTTTTACTTTATGAATCCCTCTTCATGCGTTGAATATTTTTATTACAGATTTTAAAATTAGACTATTTCGTCTTCAACATGTTTTATAATATACAAGATGAAAAATGCTTGCAAAAATCCTTACTGAATCAATCATAAATTGTTTGTTATTCTTATTACATTGCCAAACTTCATGAACCTATAAATGGAGCTGTTACTCAGATTTTAAAAGTATTTCTATATCCAACTTTCATGTTATTGTAAAACCAATTATTGCATTATAAGTTTTAGTAAGATATTATTCTTTGATTATTCAGAAACAACAGGAAATAGGATTTTTATTTAAAAATCATCTTTAAATCAAAAACAAGAGGCATATGTTAAAAGCCTAACAGGAAATCACTTAATTAATTTTTCATTAAGTTTACTTGTGCATATAGCCATGTCAGGACGTCTAAAAGAAAATATTGCACTTCAGTAACAAATTACAAATTTATTGAACATTGCGCTTCGTCATTCTCTTACCGTTTCTCTCGATCGACTTACATTAATTGACTCTATTTTGTTCGTCCTCTAGTACATTCGGCCAGACTGACCTTACAGTTATCCTCAATTGATATAATAATACTCAATTATAAATTAATACGTCAAATATTAACATTAAAAAATTATATTAAACACAGTAGATTAAATAAAATTATTAACTACATAACTAACATTATTTTGCATTCACACAAACAAATATAATGTAATTATAATCATTAATAATACACATCTTACATTAAAAGTAGAAAAATCATTATGTTAGATTAACAAAAATTTATAATAACATATATGATACACTTGTTTTTCACCAGTAATTCTTAATACAATTCTAAGTTCCAATAAAATTACTTACAGCAAAAGTTTACAAGAAGTTAAATGAACTTAGGAGTATTAAATCATTCACAGAATAAATTTCACAGACTTTCATTTGTTTGATGAATATTTCAGTATACAGTAAACAATCTTTAAAGTTATTTATTTTTAGTGTCAATAGATTATGACAAGTTCATTGCCTTTTAATTACAAAAGTTTTTCTTTAAATAAAAGTGGAAAGATCTCACCATTTAGGATCTCTCATTCAGCTTTAGTCCTTGCGAGTGGATCTACGTGGAATGCGTCTAGGGCTGTTCAGAGAATAGTCATCATCATCACTATTGGCACTTTCGATGTCACTATCTTTATCCAAATATGGTTCATTTATCCATGGTTTTAGTTGACTAATGTGAGCTGTTGTTGCGTAGAAGAGGTCTTTCTTTTTTTTCTTCCAGCTGAGTCACATGGTAGACATCGTTCGGCAATACTTCGGTAACAATAAAAGGGCTTTGGTACTTAAATTGTTTCTCCATAGGTTGGCCTGAAGATTTCGAAGATCTTTTCATTACAACAATCTCTCCTCGTTCAAAAGTCATAGCTCTACATTTCTTTTTATCATAATGTTTCTTCATTTTTTGTTGACATTCTTCTATTTGTCTTCAAGATTCTTCCTGCACTATAGATGGATCTTGCCAACTTTGAGCTTCTTCATCAGCTAACTTTCTCAAAATTCCATCGTTGAATCGTGGAGAATAACCATGGAGCAATTCAAATGGTGTCTTGCTCGTTGACTTGTTTACAAAATTGTTCAAGTTCCTCTCAACTTCATGTATTTTAACATCCCACTTTTTGTGATTCTGATCTTCCATACCAGTTGTTATGGTAGACAATATTGTTCTGTTAACTCTTTCAACCATTCCATTTGCACAGGGTCGCTTTGTACAATTGAGTGTATGATGTATACCATTTTCAGCACAATCTTGTTGAAATTGATGCGAAGTGAAACAAGTTGCTCGATCTGTTATTATTTTGAATTTTATGCGTAATAAATATTGCCTTAATCTTTCGAGAGTCCACACAATGGCCAGCAATTCAAGCTTGCTTGAATGATACTTCTTTTCAATTTCAGTTGTCTTTTTGTGACACAATAAACCAACCGCCATTTATTGTCTGGTGCTTGTTGTAAAAGCATGCCTGCTAAATCACTAGAGATTGCATCACAATGTACTTCCGTTTCATCTTGAGGGTTATAATGGGCTAACACAGGTTGCTCTGTGAGGGTATTTTTCAATAATCGAAAAGACCTCTCTTGCTCCTCTTCCCAATTGAAAGATTCTTCTTTTTGTAAGAGTCGTGATAAAGGTTCTGCCTTTTGTGCATATTTTTCCACAAATCTCTGAAAATAACCAGTTAAATCTAAAAATCTACGAATATCATGAATATTCTTAGGAATTGGAGATTCTCTTATTGATCTAATTTTTCTCATTCCTGGTTTCATTCCTTCTCTATTAACAATAAATCCTAAAAATTGTACTTCCTTTTTACCGAATTCACATTTTGCCAATTTTAAAATCAAATTAGCAGATATAAGTTTGTCAAATAACTCTTTTATTCGTTAAATCATATCAGTCCAATTCTTCGCTGGTATCAAAATATCATCTAAATAACAAAAATTTTCTTATTTATCAATTGTCCTAATACTTGATACATTAATCTCTGAAATTTTGAAGGTGCATTTGCCAAACAAAAAATCATACGTTCAAACTGACCTGTTTCATCTAGGGTAATAAAAGCAGTTTTTAACTTATCTTCCTCTGTTAATGGTATTTGGAGATAACCATGAGCTAAATCTAATGTCATGAAAATATTACATTCACCAAGACATTCTAATAAATCATCAATTCTGGGCAAAGGGAATTTATTTTTAATTGTCTGATTATTTAATTTTCTGTAATCTACAACAAGTCTATCCTCATCAGTTTTTTTTCGAACTAACAATACTGAACTGGCATAAGGTGATCTTGTTTCGGAAATTATTTGGTTTTTTTTTTCCATTCCTTAACAATATTTTTAATACAGCTTCTCTCAGTTGCATTTGTTTTGTAGGGTCGTAAACAAACTGGTTTGCTTCCTGGAACTTCATTAATTTCCATTTTAGTCAATGTAGTACACCCTAACTCACTTATATTCATGGCAACACAATCTCTATAATCATTAATTAATTTCACAATTTTCAACTTCTTACCATAAGAAATAGTTTCATCGAATTTAATATCGTCTATTTTAATCGCGCATTTATCCTTATTTACAGTGTATGTTTTATCTTCAGTTGTATTACATCGCTTATTAAATGGGAGAATAAATTCAGAATTTAAATTCCAATCCTGCGATATATCTTTTACCCTACTCACACACTGATTTTCTTTTAAGTTAATATCAAAAGAGAGCCATTATTCATAATAGGAATTACCGTTTTACCAATTTTATTTTCACATACAGAATCAAAATTTTTTTCTTTTCCCTCTATGTTCTTATATTATATAAGACCGTTTTCCATATTTTCTGCTTTTCCTGAATAAAATTTATGCTATTTTTTTCTATTATAATAGGTTTTTCCGTTTTTAGTTTTATTTGTTGAAGTTTCGTTTCGACTTCCGCTTCAGAAAACGGAATATTATTCGAATACCAGATTTGCATTTTGGAGCCAATTCGGGCCAAAACGATTTCTGTTTTGTCTAGAAAGTCTCTTCCTACAATTAGGTCAAAGGACATAGTATCATCATTCACAACAAATATTTCGAGTGTTGCTCTGATGTCGTCGATTTTTAATTCCACTTGACTTCTTCCAAGTGTGAAAGCAGATGCAACAGTAGAGCCAAATCCAAACAATTTTCTTTTTAACGGAATTATATTCAGTTTTAATTTAATTGTAACTGAATTCTTAACTAAAAATATGCTCGATCCTGTATCTATTAAGCTATTTATCGAATGCTCAGAATTACTTATTTTTGCTTCCTTCATACGAGGGTTGCTATTTATATTTCTGGCCTTGGCATTAATAAGTGTTGCTAGGCGACCGAAGACGATTTTAATCGAAAGTGTGATATTTTTAAACATAAATTCAGCAGACGATTTACCATTATAGCTTTATTTGTGTTGTTGACAGTAAATTGAAAAGTTCTTCTCTTTAAAAAAATGGAATTGAATCGTGAACATTTTCGTGCCATTATTTTTCATAACTTTCGACGTGGATTGTCAAGACAAGAGTGCTTCGATGAACCTAATTCTTTATACAGCGATAAAGCGCCATCCTACAGCACTGTAAAAAATTGGTATAACGAATTTAATCGTGGTCGATGTTCGATCCAGGACGAATCCCGTGCAGGTCGTCCAAAATCCGTTGTTGTGCCAGAAAAGATCAATGCTGTGCGTGAACTGATAAAACAAGATCGTCATGTGACATACCGTGAGATAGAGGCGTCTTTGGACATTAGTATGACTAGCATCAATAAAATATTGCATGATTATTTGAGCGTAAAAAAAATTTGTTCGCGTTGGATCCCGCATAATCTGACAAACGCTCAAAAAAAGGCTCGTGTCGATTGCTGCAAGGAAATGTTGAAAAAATACATTCAAGGTACATCAAAGGCTGTGTATAACATCTACACAGGTGACGAATCATGGATCTATGCATATGAGCCGGAAACAAAACAGCAATCAACTGTATGGGTCTTCCAAGACGAGGCAAAACCAACAAAAGTTGTTCGAGGAAGAAGCACATCGAAACAAATGATTGCCTGTTTCTTCGGCATTAACGGTCATGTGGCAACAGTGGCGTTAGAGCAACACAGGACGGTCAATTCTGAATGGTACACGACCATTTGTTTGCCAGAAGTCATCGGAGAAATTCGAAAAAAGCAGAAGAACAGGCGAATCATTCTTCATCATGACAATGCGAGCTCTCACACATCGACTCAAACAAAGGCATTTCTGACGGAGCGAAAGATCGAACTGATGGGTCATCCGCGGTACAGCCCTGATTTGGCACCCAATGACTTCTTCTTATTCCCACACATCAAAAATAAATTACGTGGACAACGATTTTCGACCCCCGAAGAAGCGGTTGATGCATTCAAAACGCATGTTTTGGAGTTACCTCAATCGGACTGGAAAAAGTGCTTTGAAAATTGGTTCAAACGCATGCAAAAGTGTATTGATCATCATGGAGAATATTTTGAAAAACAATAAAACCAATTTCGATCCTACATATTTGTTTTTTCATTATTAGGCCAGAAATATAAATAGCAACCCTCGTATAAGCATTTAATGGCGTAAGGTTTTCAACATTTACCGTCAAATTATTTTTATCTTTGTTTATCAAACAATGCCGTTGGGTATGTCCCCTCTCACCACATTCTCTACAAATTAAAATTTTTCTTTCTTTTGGACAGTCTTTAGAAATGTGCCCATAATCATTGCTGTTGAAACATTTAATGCTATTTTTATCATTACGAGAACTAAAATTCGTGTTACGCTTTTTTTCAGAATAAAAACACTCATTCTTAAGAGACTTTTTTAATTCGCAGTTTTCTCATTTTTACTGCGATCATTAAATTTGCTTACATAATTATCAAAATAAGATCTTTTTTCAAAAAATTTCACGTTTTTGTTTTCAATACATGATTTTATTCCGAATCTAGCATTCTCATACGAATCTAGTTTTTCTGCTAATTTATCTGGATTAATGAAATTGGTCCATTCATCTATGAAGTGATTAAGAATGGTAGAGGAAACACTTTTCTTTAATTGTTCTGTAACAATTAAGTCCTTCAGATCTTCTAAATTAGTAATTTTAAGACCATCTAACCATTCATTAAAATAATTTCGGAACTCATAAGTAAAATCTTTCCATGTATTCTTAATTGTACGAGAATGTTCATAAAATTTCTGCTGAAACATTTCTGGACTTAATTTAAATTCTTTTTAATAACAGTTCCTTCACATAATAGCAATCATTTGATTTATTGTCCAGTTCGCGGGCAATACTCTGGGTTATTTCATATGGTAGAAGTCCTAAAAGATGGAAAACCCAATGAGCTTCATCTAAACCCATTCGTCGCGCTTGTCTTTCAAATACTATAAGATAAGAACTTATATCACCTTCATTCATATCATATTTTTGCATGAGATGTTGCAAATTGCAAGAATAGCGCCTTTCTGAATTAAAATTATTCGCATTTTCGGCATTTCCTATTGCATTTTCATTTTATAAACGTAATTTTTGTAATTCAAACTCACGAACTGCTTCTTCGTCTTGTTTTTGGGCTAAGCGATCTTCAATTATACTATCCAATAAAACTTTAACAAATTCTTCTTCATAATTTTTTGAACTAATAATTATGTTCCTTAAATCTATTACCTTACAATATTGGGGAACGGTTTAACATAATTCAATAGCTAAAGTAATTAAATCTATCTTTTTGCCTTTCGCCAGAAATGAAGTCATTTTAGAGCTTACAGTTATCAAAAGTGAAAAATTATAAAAGATAACTCACTTGCATATTTTCGTTTCTTTTATTCCTTATTGATGTAACTCATAGTTTCAAGTTTTCGTCATAAATTCTTCCTTTTTCTTCATCCAAAATTAATCCTTACTTATGAGGAGCGTATTCCTATTTTTAATCGTAATTCACAAACATACGAGTTTCGATATTGGAGAAGAAAACAAAACAAGCATCAAAGGACGATACATATCCCGCTTCTGAAATGTTAAAAGCCTAACGAACAATCATTTAACTAATTTTTCATTAAGTTTACTTGTGCATATAGCCATGTCAGGACGTCTGAAAGAAAATACTGCACTTCAGTAACAAATAACAAATTTATTGAGTATTGTGCTTCGTCATTCTCTTATCACCTCTCTCGATTGACGTACATTAACTGACTATATTTTGTTCGCCCTCTAGTGGCGATTTTTCAGTTCTCACACATATAAAAATGAGTTATTTTATTTTTACGATCTTTGATAAAATCTCATCTTTTTTATGGTTTTTAAAAATTTTACATCCAACTATTCAATAGAAAATATGTGTATTTTTAAAAAGTTAGAATATTATCCAGACCTTGACTATGAAATATGATCTACACTATGAAATAAATATATCTTCACTATGAAAAAAATATCATATTTAACTAATAACCATTATTCATTGGAAAGTTTTTATTTTCAATTAACTAAAAAGTTTCAAATAGCTTAAAAGCTTTTGTTTTTGTTTCTTTTTCATCACTTTATTTCTACATTTTCAAAGGACTAAGATTATGCTAACTCTAGCGTAATGAAAATATCTCATAGCCGAATCATTTTGCAATACTCGATTTATAGTTAGTTCTATGAAAACATATGCATGTATAAATTTTACTTAGTTACTTATTTTAATAGTTTTTCTTATTTCAATTTATTGAAAAACACATTTTAATATGTGCAAAATATATGTAAAAGTACTATTAACAATGGAATTCTTTACAACGAATAAATTTTAAGTGTATTACTCTTTCTTAGGTTTTTCACAAAATAAAATTTTAATAATTTTGCCAATACAACTTTGCGAAAATAGCAAAGAAGTAAAATACAAAGCTAATGTAAAATACTTTCAAGAAAAAATAAGGTTTATTGGAAATTTCTGATTCAGTTCATCGAAAATCTTTGAGTATAAACACCATGAACTGCAGAATCAAAGCTAACAACCATTTTGTAACCGAGAAATAAAATTTCACCATCTGCGAATCAAACGGAATTCAATATTTCTTTTGGTAGTAACCATTGCAAAACATTATATTTTTTGATGCAATAAATAACAGGAAACCCAAGAAATTCATATTTCAGATGTGGTAACAAAGTGAAAGGAAAGAGATTTAAAAAATGTTTCTCTTTTCCTTTTCAATATCTTGATTTTGACTGAAAAGTGAAAAAGTAACAGGATAAAAATTTTAATCCAGTGATTTTTTGAAATATTTTTGTGCTATTATTTCTTTAATCACAAATTGTTTCGTATGTTTGGAATTATTTGATTTAATAAACATTTTTATTACTAATGAAAATAAGGTTTGTACAGCATGTAATTAAAGAGAACCAGGATTTAATTTTTAACAGTTTATATATATATTCTTTATTAGATCTATTCAAAATGCTATTTAGCAAAGATGTTTCCCATTATTTTTCTTTAAATGCATAATTTTTATATTGTTTTCATCTGTATTGGATCACAGAAGAAATACCATATTTTAGAATAATATTATTTATTATTTTCTATTAATAAATTTTCTTTAATCATATGGACATTTGGAAATTATAAATGAGTTTTAATTTATCGAAAGATTTTAATAAAATTATGAATGCGTTTTAAGTAATTAATGACAATTTTTCGCAATTAGGAAAAAAATACATAATTTGATTTTTATTTAAAGAAAAAATCCTTAAGTTATCATTTTCACTTTTTCAATTAGTTGTGAAAATTATGATTAAAATTTTATTTCATTTTTTATTCGACGATAAAATTTACTAATTTTTATTCTAATTTTTAATTATGTAGAATTTAAATTTTGTTTTATACACATTCTAATAATAAAATAATATAACAATTTCAATTGGTTGTTAAACAGCAATGCCATAACTCTGCTTTAAAATTGAAGCCTGTATTTTTAGATCTGAATAATGTTAAATGAGTTTTTTTTCAAGTGTTGAAGATTAAGACGTAGATATTTTATCTTTTATGTGTGTTAAGGGTATATTTTTTTAATGGCTGTTAAAATCATGATTTCAAAGTTAGCGTAATTAATATCATAATAATTATAATAAATAATTATTTTAAAATATCAATTTGTCAATTTGAATTCATTAAACAATATAAAAAATCTAGACAGTTTTAATCCTACAATAATGAACAATATTAGTAAAGAAGGCATTGAATTGTCATAAAAATGCGCAATTTATTCAGCACATTAATGTTTGAAAAGATGCTGACTTCTTAAATTCAACATTATCTGTTTTTGATTATGTCTGCGTTGAATAGCTTTTTATTATGGTGCTTCAGTCTGGTTAATTTCAAATATTTGTTTTATATTTTAAGGCTGCAAATGAGTGTAAGAATATTAGGAGAAATATTCATTGTACTGTAATAAATACTGGGGTGGGTAATATTTTAATATCTTCAAAGTTTCGAGCCATTAATTTTGAAATAACAAATTTTATAGGATTTTAGCATGATTTTTCCAATAACATTTAGAAAATTGAAATAACTACACAAGAAACATACATTATTTGCTATAAATCATTGCTTGTATGATTGCTTGTATATCCTATATAAGATATAATTAATATAAGATATAATTTCTTGTATAAGTTTTGTTTAGGTAAAAAATATAATTCAAGTTTTCAAATGAAAAATACATTAATTGATTAAAACTCATTTAATATAAACTGGCATAAGAAGTTTTAATATCCTTGTTTTAATTTCACTTATTTAATATAAAATTCAGCTGTAACTTATACGAAGTATCAAGAAATAAACAGTATATTTTGTAACTTTTAACAACTAATTATTACTAGATTTTGTATTTTAAAATATATAAAGGAAATAAATTATTTTTTGTATTCTTAAATTTTATAAGCAGCTAATTTTTACACAATGTATGTGCTATTAATATGTAATAGACATTTTTAATTTAAAAAGGAAATATTTTCAATTTTCCATAAAAATAGATTCCGTAAAATAGATTCAAAATAAGAAATATTTTTATTTTGTTTAAAATCAATTGTGTAAAGTGTAATTTGATTAAATTCGGTTTTAAAATGTATCTGCTTCTGTTAGTACAGCTGTAACATTAAATACATTTTTTACAATAAATGTGTTAGCTAATTTATTTTTCTTTTTTTGCAACTTTTTTATTTAAATTTATGATTCTCTCAGATATTTTCAAAAAAAGGCATAATGCCTAAAAAGGACGATAATGTGCAATTTGAAGCGGAATTTGGTGAATGAACGTAGTATTTTGAATGGTTTCGAGAATTCTTTCATAAAATTCCGTGTTCATGTGTTTCCCACAAATGTAATAAAATCTTTGTAACTGAAATGATTTAAATTCAAATGTCAGATACTACAACATTTTTTATTTTACTGACATCAGACTTGATAAATCTTCAATTTAAAAATTTTTTCCATATATTTAGATATCAAATATGCTTTGTGCATAAATATTGAACAATGTTTTTACTTTAAACACCAAATATATGTAGTGCTATAAAATGTTCATGTAGAGCTTCTAAATTACACCTTTATCAGATATGAAATACCTTCTTCTAATATAAATGAATAATTTTTTCAAAAACAAGATTTTTAACAAATTTTATGAAATACATTCAGCTGTTTTCTAAAAACGTTATTGTTAAAATATGTTATAAAATATAGCCAAAAACCTAAATACAGCTAAAAGTACGTTTAGGTTGAAAACTCGAAAGTTAATCTGAGAAATTCTGAAATTTCGATAAAAATGGTATAGCTGACTTTGGAAAGGTTTTTATTCCTAAATATCTTTACCGTTAAAGGATAATACCTTCGGCATTTTTGTCAGCTTTTCGATTTTTTATCTTGTCGTCTTAGATTCTCATCCCCGTGGAATACTGAAGATATCAACTGATTGATGCTGGCTGCACTTCTTCTCTTCTTCCGAAATAATTATAGATATATAAACAGCAAATATTATGATTTTCGATATAAGCTGGAGTTGAAATGTTTTTCGGTGACTTATTGATGATACGTAGGTAGATTTTGTAAAATATGACAGAAATAATTAAGTTTTTCTAAAAATATTTATTGATAGTAAAAATAGCATAAGATTCGTGCATATTATAGAAATGAATAAAAATTGATATCTCACAAGAGATGAATTTCAATAATAGTTTTGGTTTCTATAATTGAAAACAATTATAAATTTTAAAGCTTAAATTTTATAACTTTCCCCAGTTTCTTGATAATTTGGCGTCATATTGTTAGTGATGCCTGTTTATTTCTGACATCCTTAGTATTTTTGGAGCCATCTTGTTGCTTCAAGCATGCATGAAAAGACACTTGACAACAAAAAATCCAGCAATTTTCGTCAAGGGGCACCCTAAAGTATAGTTTCCTAGAAACAATACTGCTCACTTATGAAGCATGGAATCAATAAATTGATTGCTAGGAATACTCTCTCGCAATCCTGGAAGAAATTTTTCTACTATTCGATCGATACCGGGTTTGTTAATAAAATAGCAACCCTTCTCAAGAAAATATGTCAAAAATTTGTTTTAGACTCACACATATGAGAAATATACTGAATATCCCCCTTCAAGGGATTCCTTTTTTAAAAAAGAAACTGCTAGAAAGCTAAATACCAAGTGACTTGTTGCTATTATCCGCAGGAAGGTATTCATGCCTTCTTATTACATTGAAAAGAATCACAATAGTTGGGATGAATGATCCACTGAGAATATTATGGTGAGTCATTAATTCTTCATTCGTAGCAATGATTAAGTAGTTGTGTCATTTCATAAATATACTGCTTCAACCTGATCAATTTTAAGCCATATCATGACCATGATCGTTTTCTATCATATCATGGATTAACTTGGACACTTTTATGGTACTTCAGGACTATGATCATTGTATGTCATATCATGGCATTTTACATCACATCATGGTTCAACTTGAACAGGATGTGTGCATTTAACACTTTCTATAAAATCTATAAAGAATTATATTTTAGCAGATAATATTTTTTAAAATAAATAGTTATTATTTGAATAAATGTTTTAAAGGAAGTTTAAGCGATTTATACAGTTATGAAACCAATATTATGCATTAATAGTCAATATTCTGGCATTTATCTGGATTTTAGTTGAGGGGTGAATATTCTAGGTATTATTGAGCTTTAAGTTATGAATCCCCTGTCTTTTGTAGAAAAAATAACTTGAATTGAAAATTATACTAATCCTAAATAATTACTTTCGTCACTCATATACAGATATTGAAGAATCCGTTTATCTCATTCATTGAAAATTTTGTTTTAAAAATAATTTTTGCTAATGATATAGGTCACTTTTTAAAAGACTGATAAAAACGTTCAATGAAAAACATGACATTTTTTCAAAACTTCTCACGTATTTATCTAAAATATACAAATCTGAAGAAATTTCAAAATTTAAAAAAAATTCCTAAATAATCTAATCATAATTTTGAAATACTAAGTGATTGTAACGATATATACAAATTTAGGTAAAAATATCAGATTGTTTGAAGGAATGAAGAACAGAGATATGTACTTCTTATTTAAATGGAAGCACATTAAGTATAATTATTAGAAATAAACACATCTACTTTTGGTTGTTTAGTTATATTACTTTAAATAAGTTAAATTTTCAGGATAATAAACAAATTTGGAAAAAGAATTTTTTACAACAAATCTGAAGATCTATAGAATGTAAGCGGTACACATGTAATCCGACAAATAAAAACGATGATAAGATATAGACTTAGACAACATTATTGGAGAATATAATGGAGAAAATATCAGATCTTCGACCAAGGAATAACACTACATTTTGAGAAAATCTTTATACATTGCGAGCTGCATATAAAAGGATATTGACTATTTGAAATGTAATTTTTTGCGACTATGAAGAGTTGCTGGAGTGAGCAGAGGCTTCACAATTTGCATAATGAAGGAAAAATGCTTTTGAAAAGGATTAAAGGAAATCCAAATGAATGAGTAGAAAGAAGATGACACAATGAAAGTTAATAAAGTTATTTTTAATTTGCTTTTTTGTATTCTCGCGATCATTGGCAGCAAAAGACTGTTTCAATATAATGTCACGTTGCTTAGCATATCTATCCGCATATATATATAACGTAATATAACAAAATAAGGAATATATTTTGATATATTTTTGATATTTTAGGTAAATATCACACAGCACAACCAGATTAGCTCAAAACAAGAGTCAAAATGTACTTCTGTGAAAATTTGGACTAAGACATTTTTTTTTTCATTTAAAAAAACCCTAACTTTTTAAAATGACAATGTATGTTTATTCAATTTGTAAATTTATTCCAAATTATTTAGATTCACTATTAAAATATTTAGATTCCCTCATAAGCATGTTTCGATGATATTCGCGTTTAGTTATTGGGTCTTAAAGTGTTTGATAACAATAGTGTATTTCAAATTCCCCTCACCATTTACTCGACTTATTATTTGAAAGAATATTTTGAACTTATATTTGTTATCATATTATTACTTGAACTTATATTTTGAAAACCTGCTTTTCTTTATTTAGAAAGAAAATTTGTATTTATTAATTTGTTATTTTTTAATATGATTTTCATGTTTTACTCTTTATATTTTCTACGCATTTTCATTCATCTTTAAGTAGTGATACTGGTAAACATCAGGTATAATAGTTGTTTCACGTGTTAATTATTTTAGATATTATTCCTAAATATTCGTAAATGCATTGTGATATTTGTTTAATGTTTTGTTGATTTTTCATTTGATAAATGCTGTAATTGAATTCTGAAATGCATTGTAAAACTATTTCAGAAAAAAGCATTACAAATAAAAGGAATTTGCTGCATTTATAATTTAATAATAATAAAATATTTAGTCTATTTAAAATTTAAAAATTCAATCTACTAAACCAGTGAACTAATTCTGAAACCAATCGAAAAGCCAACTAATAAAAGTTCTTATGCTATTTATATGCTCACAGATACTGGTGCAATGGATATAAACATATTTCATATTTTTGTATCTTAGTTCTTCACATTAGTTTAAATTACTATTATATATTGAGTATGATATAAATAACCAATAATCTTTTGTGATCATTACTATATTTTAAAGTATTTTTTTAAGGAAATAATATCTATTTAAAGTACAAAAATATTAAAAAAAGCGATTTATTTGATATTTGTAGCTGAAATCGTTTTTTTTTTTTTTTTTTTACATTTTAATGAAAATCAGATAATATACTACAGTTTTCCAAATAAATTGATTATTATGATTTTTGTATTACACTGCATAAAATATCTGTTCAGGCTACACCAGAATAAGAGTTATAATTTTGAAAGAAAATGATTGTTAAAATCCTCAGCTAATGAATGATTAAATCATTGAGGATAAGCCATCAAACTTGAATGATTTAACTAAACAACTTATATTTATTCTACACGTAGAATGTCAACTTCCATAAGGAGAACATCAAAACAAAGTAATTGAATTTATTATAATTTTTTCACTGCTTAGGTAGTGATGTAAATGGTAAAAAATAAAATTTATAAGTTTAACGCAGCAACCAGCCAACGAATAATAATTTTCAAAGTTGCTCATTGATTCACTTTTGTAATGTTAGTTACTATTTGTTAATAAGACTTTTTTTAAAATCTTTCTCATGACAGAAGTAATATCGTTTTTACGCTCGTATAAAGGACTAACTTTTGTAATATTGATAGATTAAAGTAATTATTTTGGGTCTTCAATTGCCACTGCAGTCAGTTTAGTGAAGAGGAATGAGTATTGGCGTGTTGAACAATGACTCTTAATACATTTTCTATAAGAAACAATGCAATTAAATTGAAAAGGTATCACTGAGCTTCGGTTTTCTCAGCAGGACTCCTAAAGAGCAAGAGCTAAAAGTGCGCTTCCAGATTAATATTCTAGCAGATGATGCAGGCATATCAGGCGTTGAAAGTGTATTGAGGACAGGTTTCCCACACAGAAAAAGAAGACTCGTCATAACGTAAGCTGATGCGGTGTAACAAAATGTATAATTTAGTTTACATTTGAATTTTAAACAGTAAATGTGTTTGCGTTTATAAGTTAGATGGCTATTTTACTTTCAATTTAGAGCAGTATTCTGCTCTTAGGCGTAGTTCTTAATTAAAACGCAAGTTTTTTGATGTTTCGTATAATTTTATTGTTGTTGTTGTTACTTATGACACTTGGACAAACCAAAAACTCTTAACTCCTTAAATTAGCATAGCCGTTGGCTTTGCTAATTTAAGACAGTTGAGTGCGTCTTTTACTTAACAGAAGCACTCCGAAGATGAAAATACGTCTTTTCTCTAAGACTCTTCCGATAGATGGCTCCCCCAGAAGATCCACTCGCTCAATTTTGATATTGATCTGAAGGTAGAGGAAATTTTCTCCTAACCATTACACCCATGGTAACTGCTGAACCACAAGATTCCACAGATTTAACAAACACGCATGCACTCGGTGAGTATTTGGCGGCAATGGCAATTGAAACCCCCCACCTATTAGGACAGAAGGCCAATATCCTGTAATCTACTATTGTATAATTGCTACTTCTCATATCGTAGCTCTTAGGTCCAATTTTTTTTAAAAATATCGATATAATAATTTTAGCAATAATGTTATAAGGATCTTTAGTGAAAGCTAAAATATCTTTATAAACATACACTGCACCAAAAATTTAGAAGTGAGCAAAATGAAAGTTGACGAAAATAATTTAAGATTTCTATATATAGAGGCAGAATTATAATATTTGGCGTAATAATTTGCATTTGTTCTTTGAATGAAATAATGTTTTAGAACCATTATTTTTCTAAAGAAAATTTAATAGTTAATGATTTTTTTATTTGAAATTTCATTTGATTATTTATATTGATGCTGAAAATGCACAAATGATGTTCACATTTAATTTCCAAAATTTTATGTGTTGTTACAATTCAATGTTCTTTTTTTAAAATTCACAATACTTTGTCTAAAAATTATATTAGTGTTACATAAACAAACAAAATAAATTATTTTTGGAAATACTTATTCTTAAGACATTTATTTATGCTTGTGGTGAAATTAATATTTTCAATTAATTTTTATGATTTAGATGAATTCTTAGTTCTAGTTTCTCAGACTGAATATACGTCCTAATGATTTATGTTCTTATTATAAATGAATTAGGGTTAAGAAGAAATATGAGAAAATTCTTACTTTTGCTGTATTTTAAATGTTCATTCTGGAATACTTTCTAAATAAATTCCTAGAATATTTAAAATCTTTCCATCATACTTTGACTTTTTTATAACTTGGTTATATTTTTTATAAATAAAAGCTTATACCGTTTTGATTGATGACTTCATTTATAGTTTAAAAATGTAAAGTTAAATCATAAGTAAATAAAATGAATTTTCTATATATTATTTGTTTTATTGTGTAATAAATTGATCATTCTAAATATGTTAATTCTTCTCACTTAATAAAATTTTGTTACAATTTTTGAAAATTCATTATCAATCAAACTATTTTCTTCTGTGAGATAGATTTCTCTTCATATAATCTTATAACAAATATAAACTTAAATTAATGCAATTTTTAAAGTTTGATTTTGATATTTAAATTATAGAAGATTTAAGAGGTTTTGTCGTTGCAAATTTTTAAAAATTATTTCTTAAAACATACAGATTCCTTAGAGCTTTTGTACAATTAATATTCAGCTTATTGATAACATATATAACTGTTTAATCATTCTGCATCTTTTTAAAAATATTTAATCCTTATGAAGTAATAAATTTTATTTGTTGTAATAATATTCTCTATTCTTAATAGGATATTACTTTTCCAAATTGATTAATATCAAGAAAAAAATGTGATTTCACAACATATTTTCACAATTTCTAGATTTGGGAGTAAAATCCCTCTTTAGTTTAACAATATTGAAATCTTTCTAGTTTTGCGGATTCCTTTCAGGCTACCCTCGCATCTTCTCCGAATCCTCAGAAGAAATACAAAATGATATTTATATCCTTTGAGATTTAAGACCAAATTTAGAACCGAAACGATTTAAAAATTGATTTCGATTTTCCACAGCAAGCAATAACTCTTCAGCATTATTTTTAAATTTGTCCTTAATGCAACCAGTTCTGTCGCGGAATATATTTCGCTACTAAGAGAGCTTATTTTTGGAGATGACATTTTTCAGATATTTTGATCTGTTATCACTGCTTGGTTTATGTGATATTGAAGGGCTTTTTTCTCTTTCACTTATATTATAGGAATTTTAATAAGTTGTATTTATAATTCTTTGAATAAATTTTATATATGTGATAAATGTTAATATATATTATATTAAATGTTGTAAACATTAAATACGAAATTGTTTTTAAAACTGCTTTATTAATTTAAACTGGGTTTATATGTTAAAGGTTTTAATGAATTAATGTATATCATATTTAATATGAAAATATAAATGAAAGGCATATTTCTTACCATAACAAGAATATTTTAAGTAATTTAAGTGAAGGAAATTAAAATCAATAAATATTTGCCTTAACTTATCAGCTGGTTCACATTCACATTTTAATATCATTTCTCTTTGATTTATACATCTTCGAATACTTGCTTAGGTATCTTTAATTTAGGGAAAAAAATAAAGCATATAATAAATAAAATAACATTATATAGATTGGTCATAGTTAAACAATTCAAATTTTAAGCTTGTCAATGGACATGCTGTTACTTTAAGCATAAATGTTTGGGTAGAACATAGTAAAAAGATAGAACATTGCTTGAGCGAAGGAAAAGTAAAAGAAATAACATTTGAATTTTATTGCAAAGAGCATTTTTAATAAAATAAAAATTACTACTTTTTTATTTAAGTTTCTGTATCTTTTTACCTCTAAATCATTTTAAGAAATATATCTTTTACTCACAAAAGTATACAATCTTAAAAATAAACAATGAGATAGAGAGATAGATAGATAGAGAGAGATATATATATAGAGAGATAGATAGATAGATAGAGAGATATATATAGAGAGATAGATAAATAGATAGAGAGAGATATATAGAGAGATATATAGATAGAGAGAGAGATATATATAGAGAGAGATAGATAGATAGAGAGAGATATATATAGAGAGAGATAGATAGATAGAGAGAGAGAAATAGAGATATATATATAGAGAGAGATAGATAGAGAGAGAGAGAAATAGAGAGATATATATATAGAGAGAGCTATAATTAAAATACTTAAAAATTCACTTGATTATACCTTTTACAGATTTTCATCCATTACATTTCAACACTGATTGCTTCCAGTTAAAAATTTTTTTTATTCGAACAGGTAGAAGAAAATTGCTTTTGTAGTTGTTTAATTTAGACAATTACTTTGACAGATAACAAGAGAAAAAACATTGAAGCAGTGAAATGTCTGTCAATGTGGAGATATTCGAATTCCCTAATGAAATTTATTCTTGAATACGCCAAAATTGCGAAAACAAACATAAATGGAAATTTGTGTCAACATTACACAAAAACTATTACAAAGCCTAGAAAATTTCTCAAAGATTTGTTTTCAAATGTGTTTGTTATAACAAATGAGAATGATTTGAGGAGCGTTTACTAAATCGTGTTTTCTCAGTTTAATTGTTTTACCAAAGAGTTATCTCTCTTCCTAAAAAAAAGGCTTTTCAACAACTTGTGGAATTTGACTAGTGACAAGGTGGTAGAATCAAGAGTCTTCTAAAGGAGTACTAGTAAAAATTTACAATCGTGTACCTCTTAATTCTTTCGTAGTTTTTTGAAGCCATACTGTAACTAACAAGATAACCATCACATAAAAGCTAATCAAAGATATAGTTACCAGGATAATCTGAAATTAACGATTATTTCCAAAATGTATCAGTAAACCAAGTGGTACTCAATTCTACGCCAAATCCGGAGAACTTTAATTGTACTCCATAATATTGTGACTTACGTAACAGCAGCACAGTGATGAGAATTTGAAAATTTGCACTATTAAAAAATAATTTAAAGCATGCTCACAGAATATAATTTGGTTGATTATGACGTATGCTATATTATGTTTCCAGAGGGAAGTTTAAAAGGATAGACATAACACTGAGAATTTTTTGTTGCTATAATTTGTATTTCTTTAAAAACTCCCTCTAGAATTGAAATTCTATATTATTATTATTTCTTCAAGCAAGTTTCCACCCGGTGCAAACATTCTACGCAAAATTTCATAGCTTTCGTTTGTTGACAAATATAAAATAGAATAATTTAACTATGGTAATCACACATTTATTAACATAAAAAATGATTATTAAACCAAGCGTTAATTTTAAAATTTTCACGTTATACAGCAAAACGTGATAAATAGGTGAACTCAAGTATTAGTAAGCTAAATACTAATTTACAAACGACTATGATAAATGTTTTGTTCTTTTGGCGGAAAATTTGATAGAGAGCTTTTCTCAGAGCGATGTTTTGTTCTTTAGTCAAATGAAATGCAACACTGTTTATTTATAAATTCTTCACACAGAATGTAAGTAAGGATATGTTTCGTATATATTAGAAATTATATATATATATACGACGGTCACTCCGAAATTTTTGAGATACAACTAGGTTTTTAAAGTTATACTTAACAAAATTTTAGGTGCGTTCAAAGTAGTCACCTCCAGCATCAATGCACTTTTGTAGACGAATTTTCCACAGATTAAATGCCTCAAGCCATTCATTTCTTGGAATAGAAGAAAAAAAATGCATTTATAGCCACATCAATCTCTTCTTCTGAATGAAAACGAAGTTCACGTAAGTTCTTTTTAAGATTAAAGAATAACCAAAAGTTGCACATAGCTAGATCTGGTGAATACGACGGATGTTCGATCACTTTAATTTGATTTTGTTTCTAGAAACTCAATTGTTAATCCGACTCTTTGTGAAGCATTAGTCCCTTAACATTTAGTTCTTGTAGAATTTCTGGAAGACATTTAGTGGTATACCAGTTTGCTGTTACTGTCTTCTGTCCTTCCAACTTGATGGCTTTAACCAATTCCGTACTTCTGGAAATAACGGCATACATCACCTGTTTTCAGTGCGCGTTTTTTTCACCATTGTCGGCCATGGATCATCTTCAAAGACCCATACTTTGCTTTCTTGACGAGTCGGAACGTCAAAAAACGGTATGTATGTTTCATCATCTGTTACAATTTTAGAAATGATGTGGTGGACACCATCATTTAGCAATATAAGAGTTTCTTCACTGATTCTGACACACTCCTCTTTTTGGTGCTCAGTTAGATTATGGGGAACCCAACGGCAAACTACTTTTTTCAAATGCAATTCTTTATGAATGATTTTGTGTTTGGCTGCGGATTCAATGTTAAGTTTCTTTTGTATCATTTGATAGGTACAGCGATTATCATCAATTACATATTTCGCATGGCAGGCACATTATCCGAGATTACTGCTGACGATGGCCTTCCTGTGTGCTTTTTATCCTGAAGAAAATTACGACGTCTTCTAAATTCTCCAAACCATCTGAATACAGTAGCACGAGCTGGAGATTCATCACCAAATGCTAATTGCACCCGTTGAACGCATTCTTCTTGCTTTAATCCTGTTTTAAAATCGTATAAAATTTATTTTACGCTAAACAAGTTAAAGTAAGTCAGTAAAAAATCGTCTTCTAAGTTAAAGTACTTTGTATTTTTAAATTAAAACGTTATTTTTATTTTGTATGTTCTCGTCTGCACGTATCTCAAAAATTTCAGAATATGTATATGTGTGTGTAGCCATTTATTATTATAATGCGTTGTAATAACATTAAATTTAAAGCAGTATTTAACTTATAATAATAGCTGCTTTTATCAACACAGTAAATGAATTATTAATTATACTTAAAAATTAAGTCACATAAAAATTATTAAATATTTTAATCTTAACTATGTTGAATTTGAAAATTTAATTTGATATGAGAAACATCTATTTAGCATACATGTATTTACATGTTATGAGAAACATGTATTAAAATTACGTACGCGCGTAATTTAAACTTTAATATTAAATACTAATCCTTAGTTAAATTTTTAGGAATTTAATTTAGTTTGGGTTTATTTAAGTAAAAGTTTGGAAATTATATATCTTTATTACAAGTAAACCTGATATTTAATGGTTGTCACACGATAAAAATTTACGTTTATGATTGGAATATTTGGAGCTGAAAAGAATACTTCGAATATTAAAAGAAATTTCACAGTGATAGAAAACAGTTTTGGAAGTATTAGTTGAAAATAATGGAATTAATTTCGGAAGAGAAAGCTGTTATGGATAAATGTGTTTTAATTAAGTATTCTGAATCTTGCCAAGGTCAGCCAAATGTAAGTGATGGGGTTTTATTGTGATGTAATGCGTAAATAAATAGCATGAAACAACTGTAAATTTATATAAGATGGGGTAAGAAATATTAAAATTGGCGAATAAATTCTTGAAATATTTTTGGCTGTATGGTTTTCTTATTTCCAAATGAAAATGAATCATGATTTACAAATATAAATAATGAATTGGAATGTAGAATTAAAAAAAAATTAAGTAATTTAAGCATTTACGGAAGTTTTTGAACTATCAAGTCATGATTTTATTTTATAATAGAATATATAAAAATAATATGCTATCAGGTGCGAGAAAATTATTTTATCTTTCAGGAATTATATTACATTCGCAATGATTTGTTTTAACATCTATAAACGCAAATCATCAAATTTAATGGACAATTTGATTAAATTTACTAGATAAATTATATCGATACTCTGATAATTTACCTAACTTAAAAATTAACTTTGGCTGAGGTGCTTATACAAAAGTGAATTAGTAAAAATGTTTTTGACTGTCAGATTCAAATACATTTTGATAGAAGGCAAACTTAATTTGGTGAAAATATTAAACAGACGTAACAGTGTATAAAGAGAGTATATGAAAACCAGTAAAATTTATGTTTTGAGTAGTCCATCATAGTAAAATAAATTAGAATTGCAAAAGTTCAAATACATTTCTAAATAAATTTATCTGCATTACAAAACTACACGAAGTATGTACCAGTTTTTAAAATTTCAGTCAGTTTCACGAGATATCCGTATAACTGAGTAATGAATAAATGATTTGAAATCATATTTGAGCAAATCACTATCAATTTTAGTATTCTTTGCAAGACATCAATTGATATAAATAAGTTACTATGTATGTGTAGAAAAAAGAGTAATTTTTTAAATAATATTCAAGGTTTGTTTAGTTATGAATCTTTTATATCTAGGAAAAATAGTCCTAAAACTTAAATAAATTATAAATAAGGCTATTGGAGGATGCAAAATGCTAAAAAAGGGGTTGATAGATATCTTGTATATATGGCAACCTGGTTTGTTATTACGTCATTTTGCTTTTTCTTAGTACTCAAGTATCTGGATATTAAAGCACCTCTGTTGTTATTTACTTAGCGCCAACCCCAAATCCAGTCAAATTCAATCCTGACGTTTGCTTCTGCAGACAGAGAGTGATGCTTTTCCTCAAGTTCCTTTTTTCGGTCAGATGTCACTAGATGGCAGCATTTCAAGCCTATGATTTATCTTCTATTTTTCAAGCAGAGAATACTATTTTCCCAGTAGAAGTCTTTAGACTTTTGGTGTGCCACTCCCAGATATATTTGATTTCGTTGGGAACTTCGGAGACTTAGCAACTGCGACATATTTAACGATTTCCAGTAACCATTAGTGAACATAGTCTTTAACAAGTCCAAGGATCGAACTCACTTCTTTTGGAATGCTGAAACGACGCTCTCCCGATTAAACTACCACGGATACTATTATATAATAGAGATCGTGATAATAAAAATTATGCAGAAAAGTCTAGTTTAGCAACCCTAGCATTTAAGTTAACGCGAGAATATTTAGAACATTTTACTCCATTTTCAAATTTTACTGTGAATTTAAGCCTTGTGATAGTTCCTTAGTAATATTTAGTATGTTCAGTATATTTCTTGATCGTTTTGGATATGTAAATTTCAGGTTTTATTATTCATTATTTTAAATAATTCTACTTTATTTATTACGTTTTAAAATAGTGTCAACATATCCTTTCTTAGTTTATTTGCATGTCAATTTCATCATTTATATAAAATAAAAATAACATTTTTTAAAAATTAATTGTTATTAAAATGTATATTTTATAACTTGTATCTTCATTTGAAAAAATATTGCTTCTTCCATTTTAAATTATTGGATAAAATTTAAATTGTATTTTTTTTATTTATGTTTATTTTTTGAGAATGCTCCTCTATATCTGTATTAAAATTCATGTTCCATTTATCAAGAATTCATGTTTACATCTTCGAAATTATTGTTCCTATATTTAACCTATTTGCATTTACATCAACTAAATTATATATTTATATTATTTTTAAAATGCTAATATTTAAAAAATATATATTTATGCTTTTTATCAGGCTTAGATTTATATTTAAATGAGTAAGCTTTTTTCCAAGAAAGAATTTATTAAGTCACAATTCCGTAACCTTGGTAACATTTCATTGTCTCCAAAAAAATTTAGAAATTGGCATGATGCATTATACTATTGATATGTCAAAAAGAAAGATTAATGATAAGAAGGTTTTAATTTTATTTATTAATATCCATTCGTTTCTAGTTCAGATTTACAAGACATCACACAAAAGAAATCTTCACTTACATCAGAATATTGTAAGGCACTATATGCTCAAATTATAGCACAGAATGAATTAGTGAGTCTACAGATTTGTCCACGTCTAAAATTTTAAAACCTTGTGTTTTTCTTATTTTTTAGGAGCATATTTTCTCAATCTTCTTTATAATATGCTGCCAGTGGTGCTCGAATATATTTTGACTTAATACAAGTTAATCAGTTCACAGTTCTTATCCAGAAAAATATTACGCTAGAAAAATCAAGAGTAAAACCTTATTAAAAGTGGATAAAAACTTTGTGTGTGTGACAAAGCTTCAAAAATAGGATAAATATGATAATATTTATATTAACTGTCTTTTATATATATGGGATAAGAGTGACCAAGGAGTGTATAATTTAATAAAACCTATTTAGACTAATATTTAATTAACGCATATTTACAACTGGGTGTGCGATATTAACCATTAATTGTCATAATGATACAAACATTAAATGAAGTTTACAATTATGGCCGTCTTGCTGTTATCAAATTTAGAGCCTTACATCGTCTTAATCTTTCGGGTTACTGTAGTTTGCTCGAAAAGTTATCGTGATTCTCGAGCCCCTGTCATAATGGACACTTGAAATTGTAACCTCGGCTATATATGTATATATTTTTACCAAAAAGTTATTAAATATTTTGTTTCTCCAATTCGCATAGGACAACTTCTATTCTTACTTAAATATATTTAAAATGTTATCAAAATTTAAAATGAGGATATATTTTGCTAATAGAAAAATATTTGTTCCTTAAACTTTATTCAAAATAATAATTGTTCAAACACATATTCTACTACTACATGAAGTTAATAAATATTATTGACAGTGTGATCGAGTTCAAAATTTTGAATTAATTAATAATACATTTACTTGTGAGTCATTGTTACTTAATTATCTTAGAAGATTATCTTACAATTCAGAAACAATGAGACCATTTATTGAAATCAATGTCAAAAAAGAATGAATATTCATATTTTATTTGAAATATATAAACTTTCTTATTCAATACAATTTTAATAAGTATTCATGTTTCTTAAAATGGATTTTAAAGGACTAATATTTATAACTGATTTATGTAACTTTAAGTTATTTTGAATTAATTGAAGATTTTATCAAATTCTCAAGAGCTTTTTCAGAAAAGATGAAACTTTTCACTTGTAGTGAAACTTAAATTTTTATCACATTTAAAATTTAAAGAAAAAATCAATTAAAAATGCATTAAAAAACCAATGCTAGTACAAATTTATAATTCCTTTATTTAAAATCTGATTCTTTTCCTTCGACTTCAACATTTATTTTTTATTCTACTATTTATTAAGTAGTATGAAGTTGTGAATAAAAAAGTTTTGTTTCGAAAAATAATTTTGACTTTAAAAATCAATAAAGTGTTTTGGAAACCCGGGAAGAATTAAAGAAACAAAAACATTTTCTTGCGATTCAAAATTTAATTTATGATGCATGACACCTTATATTGACAATCCAATTCTGCTGATATCCCTCTTCGGTTTGAATATTTGCTTAAAATAGAAATTTAATCAAAAACTTGGTAACTCGAGTAAAATAAAAAAAAAACTGAAAAGGCTGTTGCATTAAGTGAGTTGAAGTTTAATTTTATATTGAAGTTTGAAATATGTTAAATTACATATAAGTGAAATTGAAAATATAAAGTGATTAATTGGATGAGGTTATATGTTTATTTATGCGCAATATAAAATATTTTTTTACCAATAAAAAAAAATTCTATTCATAAATGCTTCTTTCACATTTGCATCTAATATACTTTCAAAAGTACTCAAAATTTCATAAACAGTTTATTTAGGAAAATTGCAACTGAAAAATTGAGTGAAAACTGTCATTAAATTTACACGTTGGTAGCTTATTTAAATAAATTTGAAATTTCCTATACATAAAAGATAAATTTTTCAGTTTAAGTTGAGAGCTTTCTAGTTCATTTGTGAAATCATCATGAATGAAATTCTTACTTTAAATAAACTAGCTGACTTATTGAAATAAATTAGAATACTTTTAGTTTAAACAAAGTAAATGAGAAATATTCTTGTTTATAGAAACCGTGACGAGATATTTTTTTATAAAATCTTTTATTATAAAAAATCAATAAGAGTCATTATAAGGCTTATATGGAAAATATTATATAAGCCTTTCTTATTGTAATAATTTGTCTTATTGTAATGATTATAAACCAACTATTAAAATTTATCGCAACAAACTAAATTTTCATTTTGTCGATAACTAGGATTTTATTACATACATAAATTTCTTCTTACTATTGTAAATACCTTCAATCTGACATTTAAATTTATTTAAGGAGTTTTTAATACTTCGGTTTTATATTTATTAATATTCAAAATCTGTATCTGTGGAACTATACAATTACAGTATATTCGTTTCGTATAAAATGTTCCTTAACTTGCATAATGATTAAAGTTGAAAAATTAAATATACTACCATTATTAAAATAACATTAAGTTATAAGCATCATAAAAACTTTCACGGTTTCCATTTAGTAAGAGATTTAATATATATTCCAATTATTTTTATATCTCTATTTTACACGAACGGAAATTTTGGTAATCATAGATAATAATTTTTAATTTTTTAATGATTTCCATTTCTTAGCTTGAGGATAAAGCATTTCCACAAACCTCAGTTTTTAAGAGAGATTCTAATGCATTATATTTATTACTTATGAATGTACTTTAATCACAGTTTTTTTTATAAAGAACATATATTCAAATGTAATATCTATTGAAAAAGTTTAGGAATCTTTAAGTATAAATTCAAAATTTTACAATGGCTTTTGAACCGCTGCTTACATTTAAGCTTAAAGTGTAATTGAAATCCACAAATTGTTGAAGCAAGGACAAAAGTGCTAATCATTCTGCTGTCAGTAGTTTTTTTTGCTATTTTAATATTTATTTTTTGCAATAAATTATCCCCACAAACCCCATAATTATAGACTTAAAACTTGTGTATGAATCTATACTAGAATTAATAATGAAATTATATTCTTGTATAGATTCATACACAAGTCTATATTGGACTTTGTGTATGAATCTATACTAGAATTAATAATGAAATTATATTCTTGTTCATCAAATTATTCAATTTAACATTTCTAGTAATTGATACAGGGTCGAAACAACATCTAATTCAGAAAAATTGTCTGAAAGGATTTTTTTAACTGTGTCAATATTTGAGTATTACGATAGTGTTATATGAGGTATTACATCACTTACTTTTTTACAAATATCAAAAATTCGCCACATATGATATTAAATACAGACGTAAATAGAACAAACGCTGAACTAAAGTTTCATAGTTTTGTTGCACTGTTTTTATTTGTCCTTTCATAATCACTTTTTGAATGTAAAGACTATTTGGACTTAAAACAGCGTAATAACAGCCTGCTAACCATGAATTGCTTAATTAAAGGCAAGAATGCTAACCAATTGCCTGCCTCAGCTTCCCAAGGGATTTACTTTCTTTTAGTGAATCATAATATGGTGCCATAATTCCAAGTGTAGTGGGTGTCATAATCCTGAGAGACCCCAGCAATGTTTTCCTCTTTCTTTGCCTCTCTTCTCATTCTCTTTTTTCTTCTTCTCTTTCATTGTGGTAGATTTGTAACTTATAGGCTAAGGACACCCACTGAGTAGCTACATCGAGTCTGTTATTATTAGTTTCTTTTGGGGTCTAAATTCCTGACATGCTTTCCGTGAATGAAAATTTTTGTTTCTAGAAAAAAGATCCTGGTAATTGAGGCTATTAGAGACCAACACATTACTTTGCTTCAGATAAACGGGAAGTGTGATACGGTCCTCACAGCGATTGATGCATCTACAGGATGACTTGTTATTATAAAGAACCATCTCAGGGATGTATTGTGGGTCAAGTGTATAGGACATGTGTAGTATTGTGTAGCTGCTATGCACCCTTTGTTGGTCTCGATGGTGATTTCAACGATCATTTTCATCGATCATTGAGAAAAAGCATCTCAAGTTAATAATTTGAATCCATATATCCCACTCAATAATTATTTATGCGATTCTTTGTGCTGTTTCTTTTTAGATAGAGCTTTCTTCAACGTTTTGAGCCAAGTTCAGTAGAATGGGATTACGTTCTAGTCTTCAGTGTAACAGTTCGTAGGCTCGATTTTCTCCTTGAATTTAGATGTTCATAGGAATTCGCGGCCACAGCACAAATTTCCATGTAGGCATATATACTTTTCAAAACTGACATTTTATTAGAAAGTTGTAAGATGAATAAATAAATTTTGAGATACTTTTAAACAAATAAATAATAATTAGAAGTGTGAAATTTGGAATTATTCAAAATGTTCAAAACTGATTTTTTGTCATTTATACGAATAATTTTTATGATCTACTAATTTTCGAACTATTTGATATCATGAATAAAAGTTTGGAAATAATTTTAATTGATTTTCTTTAGCAGTTATCTATAAACAAACATTATAAATATGCTTTTGCTTAATGCTTCCAACTTATTAATTTATATATCATATCAATTTGAAAAAAAGATGCATTTTGTTGTTGGTGTAGATGAACATAGGTTGGTTATAGTCATAAAATTGTTAACGGAAGAGGATTGATTTTTCAGTGTTAGTAACTGTCAGAAAAGGTTTTCAGAGAAAAATGAGGAAACGTTTTTTCAATAATGTAGATTTCACATTACTTATAGGAAATATCTGGGTCATAAATAACACTTTTCTTAGCATAAGAATTTGCAATTAAATTCACGATTTTAATGTTCATGATTTATTAATTATTTATGAATTCCATCGATTAAACTGTATTTACTTAGTGATTCATTTAAAGCGAAATATTTAAATTTCAATGAAAATTTACTTATAAGTGATTCTGAGAATTGAAAAACACTCATTTTTTACTTCTGCTATGTATATTCATTGACTAATCTTTGAATAAAAACTTCAATTTGCATGTTTACACAATTCAGCCGAATTTATTAAGAAAGAATTTCGTTTATATAGTTAATATATTACGCTTAAATATTATATTAGTAACAGGATTTAAAATATGTAGTAACAGCAATCTATTTACTTAACATATATTAGTAATAGGAATCTATTTAAGAATTTGTAATTCATAAATGAATATGTATGCATTACTCACAGAAATTTTTTTTAACTATAAATACTGATTTTCTTAACAGAATTTTCATTTTTGATTATTTAAATACTTTATTCAAATAATTTTGGAATTCACAAAAGAGAGTCAAAGCATTCAATTTTCTCTGTTTCTATCTAAATAGGATTGTTGTTTCTGGAATTTCAAGGAAATTCAATTTTTAACAGGGCAATGATATATTGCTGTATAACGAATTTTAAATTACTGTATTCAAAAGCTGTACGTATTTTATTTAAAATGAATAGTATTTTTATATTAAAAGAAAATTTTATTTTAAAATATAAGTAAAATATTCCAAACAAACAAATTTTTCAAAAGTATAAAAAATATGATTTGGTATCTACTTTCCATTATGTTTTATATTTCATTTTATTTCATAATGATTTTTAAATAAGACATAAAATAAAAGTTTTCATTTTAAATTTTCTTTTTTCTGAAGATTAAACATTTTCATTTCGGGGATAATATACAACCTATTGCAATAAATTTATACAAAAGCTTTCCCTACTATACATTCTATTTAGTTTTATTATTTAATACTATCTTTAATTTGCTGTTCTACAATTATTTTGAATGAAAACAATTTTGAAGCACTTAAAATTGAAACTTCAGATAAAAGCCATATTAAAATTTTAATGATTAATCTTACATACTAAACAATTTATAAAATTCAAATGATATCTGTGGATTAGAAGCATGACAGCAGTTTCTCTTTGTATGGCGTCTTCCATTAGTTCACCACTGGTGTATTGCCAATAGTCCTAATCTGTCCCTGTCCTGTGGTGGCCTCCGGCCTCTTCAACCAGTCATGGTGAGATTTAGAAGTGGCTACCTACATTTGTGTGGTTCTTGAATGGGGATAGAGGATTTTCTCTTCTTGTTCCTTCTCTGCCAGTCCTCCTCACCTTCTAATCGTCTTGTCACCTCTGGAGGCATTTGTGGGACAGACAGGATCTGATCTATGCGATCTGACAATTTGTGCCTTCTTTACCTGGTTTAGACTTTATGACATCAGGGGGATAAAAAACAACAACACGAATTCAAAGAAACCGTTTCAGCTGGTACATCGAATCATCAAATATTGAGTTTCGAAAATGTGTTATGCATGAATATATGCAAAGCACTGGTTTTTTAAAAAAATTAGGTCTGGAGATTTAAGCTAATAAACAAGAATTTGAGGATATTCTTACATTGTTACCAAGCATTAGCGGATATTCTATGTGGCTGAAACCTCATACATCTGTACCTAGCTATGCAAAGGGAATGCACATCTGGAGAACTTTCGGCATATGATGTTTGCTGATGTAGATTAATTCCAAGATGAATTACTGGAAATTATTATTTTCTGTAAATTATGTGTGTGTTCCATTAGGACATTAATGATGAAAGACTTTCTTGAATACTTTATACATTTCATAAATATCTAAGAAATAAATTATCAAGTGTTAAGTACTATGTAAAACAAAACAAAAAAAATTAATATTTTAATTTTAAAATTCACAATAACTAATTTTAATATTTCTCAAATTTATCTTAATACCAATTATTTATTAAAAGATAAAAATTATGATCTGTATCTATCTTCAGAATTAACATGCTAAAATTGTGATTACTAAATTATTAATGCTTATCATTGTAATTTTCCCAAGCAAAATAGAAATTGTAAAATACTAAAATTTTTTCATTTACTTTTCATTTTATCTCAGTAAGTATTCAGTTAATATGAAATTGTTGAATGTATATTATGTTTTAAAGTTACCATATTTATTTTCATATCGTATATTATTTAGTGGGGGGGGGGATTTTACTTAAATCAGCAAATTGGCATTTAAAATACCTTTTATACAAATTTCTATGGAAGAATTTATACAGAATGTTAGCATAAATCAAATATTTACATAAATACTTGAAAAAAGAATATATTTGAAATAACTTTAAAAATGTTATTATAAATATAGAATATTAAACTTTTGGCTTCAAGATTGGTATACGAAAAATGTGACTATTTTAGAATATTTAAAATAACGTTTAATTTTTATTTATAGGAAAATCATTGAAAATATTTCGATTTAATTTGAGCCGTAGTAGTGGTTACAACATCGAAAGGACGGGGTCTGTCCAATGCCGCCAAAGACACACTGATTACATGCAGTGTACATGCTCGTTTAATCTGTGGAATCGACAGTATTGTGGTCAGTTATTGAGCAGCTACCATGAGTGTAGTAGTCTCGAGAAAATTTTCTCCCTCTCCAGATCATAGTGAAAAATGGAGAGAGTGGATCCTCTAGTGGTGCCATCTGTCGGAGTTTAAAGCAAAGTCGTACTTTCACCTTCGTGGTGCTCTAATTAAACGAAAGGCGCACCTTACTGACTTAAATTTGCATAGCTAACAGCAAAGCGAGCATGGCTTATCCAAGTATCATAAGTAACAACAACTACAATTTAATTTAATTTATTCAATTCCTTGAGAATCATTCAACGACGATTAATTTGAAGTTTTTTTTGGTAAAAGATATTATATTTAATATTAATTTAAAATAAATACGATTTTGGAAATTTTATTAAAAAATGTCTTATGGGACGAATCAAAACAGTTACAGGAATTATTAATAAACTCAACTGTATTTCAATTATACATTTTTAGTGTGCCTTTAAGTGGTTGAGACACCTTATCATAAATGTAATATAGAGTTAATAAATATTTTTAATATAAATGAATTAATTAAAATATCGAATAAAATATAGAAGTTAATTTACATAAACTTCTATATTTTATTATTAAATCTCAAAGTAATTTTCATTTTTTTGAAACATTCAATAATTTGCTTATATACAAACAGCAAAAAGAAATCCTTTCATCACACGAATTTCTTTAAACACTCCTGTTCTTAAAACGATGTCAATTTAAATAATTTAAATTAATTAATGACTAATAAGGATATATATAATGGGAGAGGAATATTAGGTTGCGACATTATATATATATCATCTCCATTGTAATTTGAATTTTTGGCAAATGAGAGCAGCGGTGGATAATGTAAACTACAGCGCCAGTATTTACTTGTTTGAGATACAAATATATTATTATAAAATGATAAATATTTAACTCAATATTATAGAAATAATTTCATGATTTTTAAATTTAAATATAGTGATTTTTGACCATGCAAATTTAAGGGCATTTTCAGGAAATGCAATAAATAAAAAAAATCAATTACAGAAATTAAAAAAAATGAAACTGAATGATTAATGAACGCTACGCGTACGCATGAGAGGGAAAATCATAAAATTTTTATTTTCTGAATTAATGATAATAATGATCTGTAATTTAGTGCTTGTAAATTCAATTGGAATCCTTTAATGTTCCGTAAGTTTAAGAGAGTACTCATATCTGTAATTTTATCTCAATCCAAAAATATCTTAAGAAGAATGTGGGAATTGTTTACAAATTATTGAATTTCTAAGAAATTGCTATTCAAGAAGCAAAGTTGCATGCTTGTATACACAATTATTTAACTATAAAAAAACTGAATCTGTTGTTGCTTTAAAAAACACACGCACGCACGCATGCACGCGCACACACACACACGCACACACGCACGCACGCACACACGCACGCACGCACACACGCACGCACGCACACACGCACGCACGCACACACGCACGCACGCACACACGCACACACGCACGCACGCACACACGCACGCACGCACACACGCACGCACGCACACACGCACGCACGCACACACGCACGCAAGCACACACGCACGCAAGCACACACGCACGCACGCACACACGCATGCACGCGCACGCACGCACGCACGCACGCACGCACACCCGCGCGCACGCACGCACGCACACGCACGCACGCACACGCACGCACGCACACGCACGCACGCACACGCACGCACGCACGCACGCACACACGCACGCACGCACGCACGCACACACGCACGCACGCACGCACGCACACACGCACGCACGCACGCACACACGCACGCACGCACGCACACACACACGCACGCACGCACGCACACACACACACACACACACGCACGCACGCACGCACGCACACACACACGCACGCACGCACGCACGCTCACGCACGCACGCACGCACGCACGCACACACGCTCGCACGCACGCACACACGCTCGCACGCACGCACACACGCTCGCACGCACGCACACGCACGCTCGCACGCACACACATACACGCATGCACACACATACACGCATGCACACACATACACGCATGCACACACATACACGCATGCACACACATACACGCATGCACAGACACACATTTAGTTATTTATTTCTAAGATATTTATTGGTTTTAGTTTCTAGTAAATCATTTCCAAAATAAAAACATTTTTTGTGTCATGAAAACTAGACAAGATAATGATAAACGCACTTCTAGAAATGTTCACGATATTTATTCCAATTGCTATTCACAAGAATAAATTTGTAGAGTAACTTTTTATTAGCAAATAATTTAGTTTTAGTAAAATCACATAAAGAATTCTTTTCGTTTGAGATTATTTACAGCGATAAAAGCTTTTATAAAATGCGAATATTTGTACTCCTATTTCCATATAAGTGTAAAAATTCCTAATTTATATCGACACAATTCTAACCAGAAAAATTCCAAAAATATAATGTGACAGCAACTCTCAAAATAATATTCTTAGAATAAAATGGAATTCAATTTTTAGTGAGATATATTTTTGATATTATCAACAAATGTGAAAGTATTTACTTTTTATGAGTGGATGTTTTTCGTAACATAGCCATATTTTCACTAAATTTGACACAATGTTTCCATTTTTATAGTGTTATATACTTCTTTTAGTTTCACTATGTCAATAAATTTGGATTGCAAACCATTGTCGATTTTCCAAAGAAATTTACATTTACTTTCCAGAATAAATGCATTTCCGAATTGCATTCAAAAGTTTAGAATTCCGTTGGAAAGAAAAAATATTTCATTGTTAAAGACAATACTTTTTGTTTCAGGAACTAACTAATAATTTTTAATACGTAGATAATTGTAAATACTTAATATGTATCCATAACATATGTTGATATATAAAAATGATATATTTACTTAAAATTTATAAGAATATTATTTTCACGAGTAAAATAATTATATAATATAAGTGACTTAAAAGCATTGATTATAGATATTACTTACAATTTCTGTATGGTAAAAACTTTAAATAATTTAAAAAAAAAAAAGAAAAAAATATTTTGAAATATTTAATTAAAATTTCTACACAAAATTGTTTTGTTCACAATTTAGCCAAGCTACATTTCTCTTTGAAGAAACATTTTTACGAATTTTTTTTTCTTGTTGTAATTTAAGTTATTAGTTAGTTGAAACAGTTTTTTTTATACACAGTTCTCAAATTTCTAAGAACATTCTTCTATGAAATTTGTAGCAACTAAAATTATTCACAAAAATTTGATTATCATTCATTTCTAATCTTAGCAATAGTCTTAAAAATGAGCATTAATATACTGCTCATTATTAAACTTATATTTATCTAGTATTAATATACTTATATTTATCTCACTCTTATATAACTGTAATACTCAAAGTATCCACGCTTATTCTAACTTGTTTTGTTCGTGTTACAATATAATAAATTGAGACTAGTAAATTGAAACTACAATTTTTCTACTATATTTAATTATTTAATTAATAGTTATATTTAGTGAATAACTTTGGTTTATAGTATTTTATTATCTAATGTCTCTTTTTTAAAATATTTTTCTAAAATTTGAGCTTTAAAAGTTTTGAAATTTAGGTCAAAATATTTTCTTGAACTGCGTCAATTTTTGTTCAAATTTTAATTAAATGTAAGATCTTTCTCTTGTAACGTAGTGATCGCACAGATAATTTGTAAGAAACCTCTTTTAATATGGTTGTTATTTGTATAGTTCTTATCGCAAGAAATATAAATACAAATAATATAACTCATTTTTTGAAATCCTTATTAATTCATAAAATTGAAATATTTTCATTGTATTATGTCAGTTTATGACACATAACATAACAATTTTTAAGCATAGAAAATATTTATCTTTTTCAAACTATTATATAGTAATAAAGTTTGTAAGAAGAAAGTTGGTTTCTGCTTCATTGAATAAAAATTGAAAATACTATCTTGTAAAATCTTAAGAATACTGAAATTCTACATTTTTACATGCTTTATTCATGATATTTATTGAGAAATGTACACATATTTAGAAAAATGATTGTTAGAAAGTGTTTTTTGAGAAACCTTAATAATTTATTTTAATCACACGAGTTAGATGCACTAAAGACGGATAACACTATCATCCATAGCAAATACAAAATGAAAGGAAGCAAAATGTGGAAAATTAGAAGAAGTATGCATATGCAAATTTTTTCCACGTCTATTCATCACGTGATAGCTGTCATAAGAGCTTTAAAGGCTTTGACGCGTGTGGACAGTTCAAGTCAGTGTTTTACAGAAAAGATTTTATAGACGAACTTTAAATTTTTGGCATGTCTTCCCGACATCAGTTTGATGATTTTATGCGTGGCCGAATTATTGGAAATATCGAAGAAGGGAGAAAAATAACAGATGTTGCCAGGAAGTTGGACATCGCTCACAGCGTTGTTTTACGGCCGTGGAAGTTATTTAAAACTACTGGAATGTGTAGTAGGCTGCACGGGGGAGGTCGTGTTAGAAGTACGACGCCTGCAGAAGACAGATATATTGTCCTACCAGCAAAAAGGAACAGGCGCATCTCAGCTCAGCAGGTGGCAAATCAATTTCTTTCTGCCTCAGGAAAGCAGATCTCCTGAAAAATGGTTGCCAGAAGTTTGAGGGAAGGAGGACCTATACGCACGCAGACATGTTGTGTGTGTTCCATTGACCAGACAGCATCGTACTGCCCATTTGCAGTGGTGTCGCATGCGTACTATTCTCAGATGAGAGTGGATTCAGTCTGTCATCGTATTGTAGACGCCAACTGATCTGGCGCGAGAATGGTACTGCTTATACTATAGAAAATATTCAGGAAATAAACCGATATCCGACATACAGTGTTATGGTGTGGGCCGGCATCATGATCAATGGCCGCATTCCCCTACATGTGGTTGCGAATGGGACTATGACGGGCCAACGATACATTAATAAAGTTCTACTTCCTCAAGTTCTCCTTCCTTTTCTGTGGTTCTGTCGGTGATAAATTTGTTTTTATGGACGACAACGCAACATATCATAGAAAACTCGCTGTTCAAGATTGTCTAGACAGCGAGGGTATTCAACGGCTCGCATGGCCATCACGTTCTCCAGATCTAAAGCCCATTGAAAATGTATGGGATTCTTTGGGGAGGCAATTTGCTGGTCCAAACTATCCTCCGACAAACAAGTACACCTTCATCAGTGCAATCACAGAGGAATGGACTGGATAAAGTTGTGCAAAGTGTGATATGACGTATGGAATGTTACATCACACTCCGCGGTGGACATATCCCGTACTGATACCTTTCTTCAAGGTGTCTGCTAACTTTCAGATGCATTGTTCCATTTTTCCGTATTCATCATCAAATGCTGAATACGGAAAAACCTTTCAGTTGTTTCACAGCTTTTGTACTTTCCAGAACAATAAATATTCTTTATTCTAATGTCTGAACAGTGTGGCAACTATATTTTATCCTACTAGGCCTCATGTCTCGCTTATTGTTATGCTACATTGCAATTTGTGATCCGTCCTTAGCAATTTTTCAGCAGTGTACATTAATCAGCATACTTTGAATATATTAATTATTAATTTAATTTAATATATTTTATTTAATATATATTAATATATATATATAATATTATTTTATAATTATTAATTTGATTTAATATATAATAATTTAATATATTAATGAATACTGAGAATTTTGATTTAATTTACATTTAAGAAAATAGCTTAATACTTTAGATTTTTAAATAAGAAAAACAATTTATATATTCATCTTCTATCTTTCGTATTAATAGAAATGCAAATTTTGTTGTTAATTTTATTTTACAATTATTTATTTAAAATTCTAAATAATTTAAAAATTTTTAAAGAAACAGTGTGAAATGTAGGCACTCTTGTCTTTAAGAAATAAATTAACCAGAAGATGTTTAATATGTTTTTATGTGTTTTAGTAGTTGATTAAATTTTTTATTTATAGCTCTCATATTAATAATGCGTTTTTACACATGAATGTAATGCATGCATTAAAATAGTTCTTTTAATGTTATTTAGTATTAAAGTAGAAACTCTCTATACCTAATCATTAAGTAATTTAGTTTCCATTTAATATTTGATTTATTATTATTAAAAATAATCAGTAAAACATTATTTTCATCAAATAATCAATAAAACATAGCTTTTAAGTATTACATATTTTCAAATTCCCTTCCATATAAAGAAATAATTTATAATTTTACATTCATATCATGAAGCAAAAGTTTATTCAGGAAAATTCATTAAAAAGACATAAATCTTAAATCTGCAGATAATTATTTAACCTCTGAATAACTTTGAAGTTATATTAATTATTTGCACAGGAAACTGTCTTCATAATGATATGGCTGTTATTATGTTAAATGGAAAGTTAATGTCTTCACTCCTCGTACATGTATCACAGTATATAGATTTTATCCTTAGTACAGCAAATTATATATCATTTTGCTGAATGACATGCAGGAATTTCTAAACTATACACATGTTCGTAACATGAAACATTACTTTGCCTGGAGAATTTTAGGTAAAATTTCTCTGTTAATCAAACAAATGCATGACGTTTTACATTATTTTTTGTAATATTTGAATTAAAAATTCGTATCCCTGATCAAATATAATTTAAGAATTTTAGTAAACTGCATATTGGTCTAGACAGATGATTTTATAAATAGCTCCCTCATGTACGTTTTAAATAAAAGATATCTAATTTGTATTATCTAAAATTTGATTACCTGCATTTAAAGAGAGAGCATTAAATCATACTCAATAGCAATATCGTTATTATTATTTGATTTCAGTAGAAAAATTAAATAAAGATCATAAGAAAGCATCATTTTTTCTCAAACTAATGAGATATAACTCTCCATAATTTATACGGTAAAGCAGGTAATTCAAATCAAAATTAACACTTCGATAAAATATAAGATAGTTAAGTATATTTTCACTTTCTTTAATGAATCGAATATTATTATCACTCTATAAGCAAATTAAAAAAAAATATTTTATTTTACGGAATTTAGTCACACTAAAAATATTTTAAATATAACTTGTTACGTAAATATGTGAAAACCAAACGAAACAAAATTAAAATAATATATATATATATATATATATATATATATATATTATTTTAATTTATTATATATTTATATATATATATATATTATCTTATTTTAATTTATTATATATATATATATATATATATATATATATATATATATATATATATATATATATATATATATATATATATATATATATATATATATATATATATAAACGAATGAATAAGAAAACTTCCAAATTCTGAGAGTACAATATATTCTAATAGTAATTTTCACATAAATTAGATAATATCTTAAGTTAGATCGCCATGAAGATTATCAATGACGTTCCATTTGCTATTAGTGGGTGAAATTGGAAATTTCTAATATCTTCGTCCAGACATTTGTGATAGCTGAGAATATCTTTTAAAAGTAATTATCTGTTGAATTAGCTTTCGAAGAACATTAGCAAGAAAATAACCCTAACTTAAGGGCTATCAAGGGGAAATTAAATAAAATATTAACCTAGAATGTACCAACTATTTGATAAAATAAGATGTATTCATTGTAACCACCTCGTAGTTTTGAATCAGCTGGCAAAATTATTATTCGTAATGATACTTTATGATTCGAACTTCAAATTAATAACAAGGAATCCCCTGTCAGTTTGAATGCTTAACGCTCGTCTTTAAATTAATTAATATTTTTAAAATTCAGTTAAAGTGTTCTCTGCAGCAGTTTATGAAATTTTAAACTATAATTTCTAAATAAACAAATACATACATATAGATTATACATAACAGTTTCTTTTAAAGTTGCTGAGATTCCTATGTATATTATTAAGTATTTTAGTTAGGAATATTTTCCATCCATATACTTACAAATATACATATATATATATATATATATATATATGTATATATATATATATATATATATATATATATATATATGTATATATATATATATATATGTGTGTGTGTGTGTGTGTGTGTGTTTGTCAACTTTTAGTTGAAACGACATTCTCAGTATAGAGTCAATAGTGAAGGTATTCTTTTATTAAATAACTTACCTAACAAAAATATTAACAAATGTTTATATTTTCAATTAAAATCTAATTTTGATTCTTTATTCAAATAAAGGTAAATTAATCTAGAATTTATATTTAATAATAACTATATATATATATATATATATATATATATATATATATATATATAATCAAACGTATATTTTAAATTATATTTGTATTTAAACATATATTACAAATTGAAACTTTCGAGTAAAAATGTTCTCTTCAAGAAACCAACAACAAAGTCAGCATAGTTCTGTTTCTTCAATATGAACTTAAAAGGGTTCTTACATAAAAGTGCCGTAGAAGTAAAGAAATTATATTTTTAAAATACAATTAAAATAAAATTAAAAGAAATTGTTTAACTAGAATTTATTAGATTTGTGAAAAGTATTTTTATGAATCAATCTTAAATATTTTGAATAATCAATCTGCATGATTAACTTATTTTCCGGACTGATAGTAAAGTATCATTACAAAAATTATCCATCTACATAAATTTGTCTATTCTAGTTTTCTGAGGATTTATAATAAATAGAGGGTTATGTTCCAAAATAGTTTGTAAATAATTATTAGATTAATTTTCAGATATATCGTTTTGATAAATTCAACATTTATAGAAATAACATCGTTTGAACGAAAGACATTTTTAACTTGCATTTATATCTTTCTTAATGAATACATTTTCATAACAGTAATTAAGTATTAAATGTAGAATCTTATGTATTAAAATTTAAAATTGTGGTTATACATTGAGTATTTTAGTAAATTTTCTAAAATTACTCATTTTGAAAATATTTATAAGAATCACAATTGAGATAATGTCAAAGGTAATCATGTGCACTTATTAACCAGTAGTTAGCACATATGAGCACTTGATTGTAGGAATTTGGAGTTATTTTTCCTGTGCATTTAATGCTGACTTAATTGATCAAACTTTGAAATTAAAACAATTTGTTTTCAGTTAAAAGCACTTTTAGAATTCATTTGACATACTTTTATATAGTTCAATCTATAAGTGTTCAAACCTCAATAAAATTGTATTTAGTCAAATAAAAGCAATAAATATTTTAAGGTAACAGCTTTAAGAGTATTTCTGAAATTTAATATACTTTTGCCGAAAATTTTTTGCTGAAATTCCTTTTACTAGACTTGTTATGATTTCTTAGACTTCCACTTACTTTAGAAACTGTATTTCAGTTTATCTGAAACAATTGAAAATAAATTGAGAAAATTCTAAATGGGGTTTTGTCAGAAATGTGAAAGTTAGAGATTACCCAATAAAAGTTTTTATATTTTTATATTTTTTATAAAATTTTTATTCAAAGAAAACCATAAAGATTTTTCGAATAACAATTTCTTACTTATGACAATATTAAAACAAGATATTTTAGTTGTTGATATCGAAGTTTAACAATAAATTAAAAAAAAAAATATTTTAAAAGTTATATGTACTAATTCAATAACATTTTATTATTTAGTGATAATATTTTAACATTTTATTACAAAATAAACTATGATTAATTTAAGTATATATTTTCTTACTTCTGTCATAAGAAAAGGAATATAATGAAATTGTGAAAGAAATATAAATCAATACTATTTTAAATCAAGATTCTTATTTAAAATAAAAAAAAATTACATGTTTATAAATAATTTTTAGAAAACTAATATCTCCATAATGGAAGAAGAATTAAAATGAATATTTTCAATAAAATATTTAATTGCTTTAAAAATACTGTTAATAACACAATTTTATAATATAACTCATATTCATATTTCAGAAATTTTTGAACCCATTTTATTGAAAAAAACTATAAACAAATGTTTGTATTTCTTATTAATCATATGATTTTATTGTTTACTGCTAATAATTATACACCAGTAATCATAGTTTTATATTTATGAGTGTTACGTAAACTAGCGTTGTTTTTTCCTATCGTACATATTTTAAGATAGTTCACTCTTCAGGAGTCCTATTTCAAGTACCTCAGTTAATTTTACAAGTTTTTGAGGCAATTATCCAAATATAGAAAAAATGATAAAATTAAAAATGAAATTGTGTTTTGTTATTTTGCTTAATGTTTAAAAATACTTAGAAATATATTTAGAAATAGAAAATAATTAGAAAACTCATATATTACCCTTTTGGCTGATTTTTTACGTTGCTATAATTTTTGTTACATTATTATGATGAAATTAGTCATTTCAATAGTTTTTATATCTTTTAGAAATAAATTTATTTATTTTAAGAAGTTATTAGTATCTAACTTAAAATTAAATATAATGTTTATAGATGCGGCTATTGATTCAATGTATAATCTGCAATAAGTTATTAATATTTTTTTCTATCGCAAAAATTAAATAAAAATGTAGAAAGATTAGAAAGAATGTAACTTAATGTTTATATTAACAAAAATTGCATATAGTAATTTTCACTTATAAATCAGATATTTTCTCAAGTTTCATCAAATATCTGTCATCGGAATAAAATAATTTGTAACTAACTTTGCATACTATAAGCTTTTCTTTAGAAATACAAATGTTTTATGCTTTTTAATTATGCAAAAAATGAGTTATGGTAATTTATAAATTTCTATTATACGAAAATACTAGAAAACTGCTTAAAATAATTAATATTAATGCCATAAAATTTTTTAACTAATTAATATGAATATGAGAACGTAATTTGAAGCCTGGGAAAAAAGCTTAAAGAAAAAACAAAACAAAATATCTCAAATCAATATTTGTAAATTCTTTCCTATGTTAACAAAATATCCTTTTTTCTAGTTGGATCTAAAATAGTTTCTTTTCTAAAGTTAACACAAAATCCCGTATCTAGAATGATATAAATGAAAACCAGAGAGAACTTGGATTTTGTCTAATTTTCCAGATGGATTTTTCTGAATAATGGGAATTGATTTTCAGGTTTAAAGTTATAATAAAGCAACTAATTAGGCAGCCTATTTTGAAATTAAATATTAAATACTTAATCTAAAACAACTATTTAAATTAAAATTTTTTAATTTATTTTTCTAACATACAACGGCTAAATCAAAAAGGGAATAAAGGTAAAAAACAATATTTGTTTTATTTTGACCCCGCTACGGCAGTGTTTACATATAACAACAATTCAGTTTTCTAATTCTTATAATAGTTAATTATTAATTAGAAATAATTAATAATTAATTATTTCTAATTCTTATAATAGTTAATTATTTTAAATAGAATTTAAATCATTCTTGAATTGCATTATTGAATGTGCAAAGCTTCTAACATTACACATATAAATTTTTATTTGTATTAAAGTCACCGATTATAATTGAACAAAGTAAATGGATTAAGAATTATGCTTTTTTGATTACAAATTTTTAAGTTTATAATGAATACTCCTATTATGATAAAAACAACACCATTTTTTATAGAAATACAGATATAAAAGTATATCATATTTTATTGGGAAAAATATATGAAATAGTTATCAGGAAATAAAATTCTATAAATGAATTTCGAATAATTTTTCAAGCAAGTAAGGATATGTGACAAATTTTGCTTGTAATGAATTAAAAAGAAATTTAAATATAGAATTGCATAAATTACGAAGTAATAATTATGAATCTGATGATGCAGTTTTATGGTAATGAAATGATTTTAATTTATATGAGAGTTTTCATTTCAACTAACATCTGGAAAATTTGAAATTGATAACATTTGGAAAGTATTCTTTTGAGGTACACTAAAATGCTGATTAATATTCCAGTTCTATCCTCCTAAAAATATAAGGACTATCATTTAAGAAACAAAATAGATATATCTATCATTAAAATATTAATGGTTCTGCTTAAAGCTTTCTGATTTTAAGAGGTATACATTTTCTATTTATCAAAAATTTTAATTGATTATGGGGTTAATGACTGGGTTATGTTGTACAAAAGTTAAGTGTAGGTCATTAATTATATCCAAGAGGCGTAGAAGAAAAAAATATGACATTATTGAGCTGAAGATATTAAAGGACTTACATAAAACTAGACAAATAAAATAGAGTAAAAGTTTTGAGATCTTGTAAAAAGTAGTTTGACAAACACAGTTCACCAAGATTTGGTATTACATCGGATTATTTGCTGATTGTAAAGTTTGTTAAAATTTTAAGATTTTATTTATGAGTCCAGTTTTGTGTGCATGATTAATTTAATTATTGGATTTAAATAACATATTAAAGAATATTAGTAAAATGTTTTATATGCAGTTAAATATTATAAATAAAATTTAAAAATAACATCTCTGAATAAAGCATATTTATGAAAATAATCTAATAAATGGAGACAATAAGGATCATTTAAAAATATATCAATCGAATGGGATTATTTTTATTTAATTTATGATTTAGAATAACACTATTGTCTAGCACCAAAATAATAACCAGGACAGCGTCGTTTCTACCGTGATGGATACAAAATTAATTAACAATTTAATTCCGTTGCTTAAGCTCGTCTAGCAATGCGATATCAGTTTGAAGCTACATGAATCGAAGAGAGGAAGAAATTTTGAGATACTTTGATTATGCATTTCTCAGTTGTGCAAGTAATTTAGCAGGAATATCTTTGAAGTTATTTTTATATTCAACTGAAAAAGAATTGTTGTCTCAAGACATCATGTGAACTAATCTACAAATATTTGAATATCAAATTTGCAAAAAAAGGTAATCGAAGTAAGTGGTTATAACTATCAATTCACACTACTACACTCAATAACGATGCTTATGATTCAGATGGGAAAACCACATTGACATATATATTAAGGGATTATAGTTTATAATTCAAGAATTGTGGTGATCCATTAAAAAATGCCTTTTTATATTAGAAATGCAATGAAAAATATCATAGTAGGCTGACACAAGTATTTTGAATACATAATGCTCTTTCCTATAGCTAACGATGGTCTTATTGGAACTTGAAGATAAGATGGGGAGAGAAAGTAAAGCTTTGATCTTATGCATTGCTGATATCAATATGAAGTATATCAGCTTAGAGAAGTTTTGGGTTTTTTCTTTTAATTTTATGATTTACTTCAATAACTTACAGAATTTTGTTCCATAAGCCTTATTTTCGCTTTTGTCCCTTATTATCATTTTGAAATTATTTGAAGTTATAAACAAATAATTAACTATATTCACAATAATTGTGTAATTTTAGGTTAGAAATAAGTATAGTAGTAAATCATATTGTTTAGTTTGTTTCGAATGACTTCTTTACTTTATTATTTAATGAATTATGGAATAAGTATGCAAAAAAAAATTAAAATAATAATATGTGTATTAAATTTACAAATAATTGAGTTAATCTCAACAAGTTAGGTTGATTTTCTTAAACAACGATTTGATGGATTTACTTTTTTTCTTGTGTAACTTTAATCAAATGAAACTAGTAGAATTTTCAGTTGCTTCAACATGTACGTTTGTTGTTGGGAAATAACAAAACCATTGGCTTGGTATAAGCATAAATATTTTCTTTTGAGATGATTTTAAATAACGATATAAATAAATTGAAAACTAACAGAAATATATTTTTTTATTATTTCCAATGGCAGATTATAGACAGTTACAGCAAAATTAATAAAAAGGATAGAACAATAACACAGAAAGATACTGCAACAGAGTCTATTAATCTAACATGTCTCTAGCTTCCCAATAGAGCTCAGTTAGAGATGTCTTACGAAGTGCAGGGCAGCGAGGAATATGCGCTGCGTCCATGACCTCACCAATGTTGCAAAGAGTGCAGACCGTAGAAGGAACGATACCAAATCTATTTAGATGTTTTCACAGACAATCGTGCCCGGTGGCAAGGCGGAATTCAGCCACCGCTCTATGTCTTGGGCTATTGCGCAGATTTAGGAGGGCATTCTTCTAAGATTTAAGAACAATGCGGTTAGTAAGCTCTTCATGACTTCTGGACTTAAGAGTTCTTTTGTCAACATGCTTAATAGAACAGAAGGGCATAGCGCGTGTAGATGTCTGCGTAATTAAAGCGCCCTTCTTTGTAAGGTAATCTGCATTTTCATTACCTGTGACTCCGCAATGAGCAGGGATCCACTGGAGGACAATGGTCTTCTCAAGGGATGCCAGGTTCTCAATATGTTGGTGGAAGTTCAAAATGTCCTGTGTTAAGGGATTATTAGAGGATACAATGGCCATCAGAGCAGCTCTTGAATCACAGAGGACAACAGTTTTAGTAAATTTATCTATGTGGCAATGTAGCTGAGATAGAGCCAAGCGAATTGCCGTGATCTCTCCATCAAAGGCAGAGCCCCGTCCCATCGGGGCATAAAAAGAAAAGACTTCGGAGAAAACTCCGGCACCAGCATTTGGTACTTTTGATAGGAAGGATCCATCAGTAAAGATCCGGAGCCACTCTGGCTCAGAATAGTATCTACTCAACACCTCGTAAGCCAGGACTCTCAAAATTGTAGGATCCATATTACTTTTATCAACACTTTAACACAGATCAAGATTATAACAAAATTATTTCAAATTTATTGGATTTTCAGGTGGTACAAGATATTCAGTAAAGATCCGGAGCCACTCTGGCTCAGAATAGTATCTACTCAACACCTCGTAAGCCAGGACTCTCAAAATTGTAGGATCCATATTACTTTTATCAACACTTTAACACAGATCAAGATTATAACAAAATTATTTCAAATTTATTGGATTTTCAGGTGGTACAAGATATTCAGGTTCATAATTTAAGTCAAGAGAATGTTTTAGGTGTAAAACTGCCTGATGACAGCCTTTCTGAGTCTTTAAATTTCTATTTAGGTCTCGGCTGGCCTCGTTTCAAAGTGATAAGCAGCCAGGAACTCTAGTGTTCTTTTCCCAGAGAATTATAGCCTTCTCCTGAACCGTAGTTTACAACGGTCTAACACCAGTCGACAAAATCATAGCATCTGTCGGGGTAGTCTTTACTGCCCCACTAACAAAAATATAGATGAGGGAACTTTTGCATCTAACTTTTATTATCCCCTTCTTAAAAATTTTTAAGATTCTGTGTTTCCTTTTTCAAAATTTAAATAATATTGGTCAAAATATTTATCGAATCATCCTACAAATCAAAAATAATACTGAAAATGCAAGAATTAAAGGGCAATTGTGATACAATAAATTTAATTAGATCGAATATTTTTATGAATTAAAGTAGCATTACCTTTGCTAGAAGATATCAATATGCATACCCTTTTTATACTAATGCAGTTTATAATTTCAATAACAATAATATGATATTCTGTTATAAGCAACAAAAATATATTCAACAAATGTGTTGAAAGGTGAAATAACTTATCCATACTGAATTTTACTTTTTATAGTTTAAATAAAAAATATACAACAATAAATAAGTATTCAAAGAATATTAGAATAATTTTACATTATTTCATGAAAATGAGCTGCGTTTGTTAATTTCATATATGATATCAGAAGTGTTAAGAACTATAATATCTCTCATCGATTCTAATTTATATAAGAAAGGACTTTCATAATTCATGAAGTTGGGAAAACTAAATTAATTATTAATATTAAGATACTATAGTTAAGAAATTGAATATTTATGTTGCAAAAAATACCTACTCAGTTAAAAATACTTCTTAAAGTAGTTGCCGATAATAATCTTTTAAATAAATTTAGCTACTGAACACCATAATTTAAATTATTTTATGATCAACCGTTTTAATTTCAAATTAACGTATTTAACATGGGAAACGCTATTCTAATCTGGAAATAAAGTGAAAATACATTAGAAAATGTAGTAAAATGTTTTTTCTTTAATCATTTATTATTTATGTTTCCGTAGAAATTAATTCAGATTTAAAACGATTAATTAAAATTTTCGTAAGTCAAAACGATATATGTCATAAAAAGTCGAAATGATATAAATCAAAGTAATATATTACAATTTTGACATTTTAATATATTGTACTATAACCATGTAATATTTGGAGAATTCAAATGAAATTCTATAAAAGTGTATTTGGCGAAAGTTACTGCCTTAAAAAGGTGGTTTTTTAGTATCCAATATTATACAAACATTAATTTAATCATAAATGAAATCTCCAAATTTGAAATAACACGTTAAAATTTTAGATCAATCATAGAATAATCAGTACCTGAAGAATATAAAAATATCGTCAGAAAATTTATAATTTAGACTGCTTATACTCGTATAAAAAGTATGAATTTATTATCAAAATGCCTAGATATTCTTTCTAAATCATCTACAATTTTAGGATAATCTACTTGTATTTAAAAGTTAAGTTATGCATGATAAATTACTTAGAATTACCTTTAATACTATAAATCTTTTAAGTAAATTAAATAATCATTTTTAGAAAACTTCCTTGATAAGGTCTTATTTAAAAAATTCAAAGCATTGACAAGAATTTCAATTATGGTAAGAAATTTTCAACAAAAGAAGTATATAACATTTATATCGGATTTAATAGAATAAAAGTTTAATTTATCATCTACTTACAACTTTTACATAAGACTGATTATAAATTAACTTTATCACGATGTTTCGATCATAATATATTTTATTTGAATAACTTATTTCTTTTTATCTATTATAGTTGAATGAAAATTTTAAATAATATGTAATTAAAATTATATATAATATTAAACAATTTCAATGATGAAGTAGTGATAAAATAATTTTCTTGTCAGAATTTCTGATTATAATACTAATAATTTAAACATGTGCATAAATTAAAATTCAGATTTGACGAACAACCACATATCCCTGTTTATGGAAACCAGAATATATGTTTAAAATTCATGATTTGAAAGTTATCTAAAATGATTCTTTTTCAATATATTCCCAGACTAAAATTTCATTTAAATTATCTTTCTTTGATAGGAAATTATATAGAACTAATTCAACATTCACTGAAATTTTAAGATGGATGATGCATAATTTTGAAAGTTTTCTATTATTCTTCTCTTAAGAATAAAATACATTTTCTGAAAACATCATCAACATTAATGCTATATTATATATAACCCTCACATTTGTTTAAAGATGCTGTAAGACATACGTTACTTTTAGCATTTGCTTTGGAAATTTCTTTGGAATCCATAATAATACCATCCTTTGGAATCCATAATAATTAGTTTCCATAATAATACGTAATTTCATATTTTACATTTTTCAATAAAAACTATGTTTTCCAAAAATTTATTTCTCGGAATCTTATATATTTTGAGTAAAAAATAAAAGAATATAATGTATATAGCTTTTTTTATTATATATAATAAATACTGATGATTATCTTGAGTTTGTTTAACTATGATTCTTTTTAGATCTGAAAACAAAAAAATAAGAAAATAAATTATGATACAAAATTAATAATATAGTTTAATGGTATTTTCATCAAGACAAATATTTATAAAATTTAGGAATTATGGCTTACGTGACAAAAGAAATAGTTCTGAAATTGTAATATCTGGGGAACCATTAGAGGTTAACATAAAGAAAAGTATGTTGGACTAAGGTTTCAGTTCAATCAAACATTGGAGCTATTTTCTAAAGGACACAGTTCAGCCTTTTCTTACTTTATAGGCTTAAAAAGTGCTTTAGAAAGTAAGAAATACGAGCCATTCTTGCCATAAATCATTTTTAGTCTCTACATTTTGCTAGTTGTTTATCTTTTGCTCTACATTTGATTTTTGTTGTATATTCCTTCATAAAAATTGCAGAAATTTCATCATGGTTTTATATCATTTACTTTTATGATTATAAATGAAAGTAATTTTGAATAACGCAGAATAACATTTATTTCCGAGAGCAATTATTGTTTTTTAAAAGGTGTACAGAAATAAAAGTTCATCAAAACAAACAAAAGGGAAAACATAAATATAGCAGTGAATAACTATGTTCAAGGTTCTTTTTATTTTACTTTTGATTAGAATTTTTTACTTTTTTATAAATAAAACACGTAAGCGATATATTTCATAAGACCAAAATATTGAAAAAAAAATTTACATCTGAATCAAAATTCTATAAACACTAAAATATTGTTTCTTTGTATTCATATAGTAGAATAGGTATTAAACTGTCTATAAACAATACCTATAAGCTTTACCAATATCTTAACTTTGGAAAAGTTACTGCTAGATTCATAAAATCGATGTAAAGATACGGTAAAATAGCCATAAGCTACTGACTGAAACCACTTGGGACAACATCTGGGGAGAAAGGCATAATTAGTCTTCTCATCTTGAAAACAAAACAAAGTAGGGAAAATGATTTACTTTTTTGTAGAGTAATTTAGATTTAATATGAAACGACACCTTGTGGACAGTAATACAAAAAAATAGAAAGATTAAAACTCAAATTCGTTTTTCTATGGGTACTTACACTATGATATGCGAAAACAATCTAAGGAAGCAAAACAATTCGTTATAACAACATATCTTTATTTGAGGTGTTCAAATTTCTTTCTTTGAGTAGCAAAGCATGTTTTAATGTCCTATTAAACACATTGAAGCACAGAGCATGAACACTTTGATGCATTCTTCAAGATCCTGCGATATTTGTCGAGGGCTGACATACGTATTGTTTCAGGCCTCTCGCAGAGAACATTTTAACGGAAACCGACCAGACAAAACTTAGAGGCTAATCTTCGACACAACAGTACACAATCACTTTGTTCCCGAGTTACTTGATGAAGTACAACTTCCCTAGAGATGTCTTCTCCTAGATGAGAGAAAACACACGAAATCATGTTGAAGCCATAAATTTCTAAGATTAAACAATGGCGAGTTCTCTACAAAATCAGGTTTTACATCCTGTAGCATTTGTAAATTTTGTACTCGCGATCTGGTCAGGTCTTTATTTTAAATTGTCCTTTAAACGCTTATGGCAAATCCCATTTGAAAGAGATCTAGAATTTATCATTGCCACTAATGATTACTTTGCCTATTATTCATGCCATTTCGTAAAAAATGCATCATCCATCTACACTGTACATACCAAAATTGATGGCTGAATCTCTTTGTGATTCAAGACGATAGTGCACCATACATATCATCGCTTAGCATCCCACTCTAATAAAATTAAGATGAGACATTTAAAGTGAGACCTATAAATACCGTTAATCGGCATGGATAAGAGCTTAAAACGCTGATTATTTCTTTTGCTGCACTTCAGAAATGGTAGGCATTTGCTAATACCTCATGTGTTTAACCTATCAGTTCTACTCTGTTGCAATATCAATCTCAATTAGTTACACAGTCTGTCTGTCTTTCTTAAACGTTTAACAGCATTTGGGATGACTTAATGAAAAGAATGTGGAGTTGTTGAGAAAAGTTGCTGGCACAATTTTGGTACTGATAGTGAGTTCATTTTATATTCATTATAGAGTCAAACTGTTTCACAATACTCTGTTTTTGATTGTCCACTCTGTTTGTTGTTGATCTGCTGACTTTCCAAGAAACCTTCTCTAAGAGAAGGGCTTTTGCCAATTCATCTTGGAAAATTCCGCCGCTTCATCCTTGGTACTGTGGCTCTGATCGTGGGGGATATTTGAGTTTCGACGGTGAAAGACGTGATCAGACTGCCTTGTCCAGAGCAGATCAGGCCATTTTCGGAATCTACGGTTCTCCCAGGCAAACAAGTCTTTCCCACCATCACTACGTGCAATACTAACGAAGGCAGTCCCGAACACCTACTGAACTGCATTGGCTTTTCAAATCGTTAACTTTTATACAGCTCTGGAGCTTTCCTCGATTCCTTGAAGGAGGAGGATGTCATGGACCTGGTCTGATTCAGAGCAGGGGATAAGAAAGAATAAGAACTGTTTTTGAAAAGTTGGTCTATGTCCATGAACATCAATAAACTACAACTTCAAGAAGTTACTTATTTTACAATTGTCACAGGAATGAGTGTAACATTCCTACATAAAAATTTCAGCACTAAATTCATGTTAAGTTGAGTTAAGGTGATGCAACATTATTTTACACTATCTACGTATTGTCTATTCTGTTTGAAAAATAATTAATACAAGGGTAAAAACTCGTGGTTTGAGTCACGGTCGTTTTGATCGGGAAACAAAGGGAATACCAATGTGCTTTAACTATGTGTCATGTTTTGTTCGAAAGATAATTATTTTCCTTTCCGTTCAAGTTTCGTGACGTCACAGAGTAAGAAATCATGAAAAAATAAATGCACTTATTAATTACTTCCTTATTTCTATCAATTTTAGCAAAATCTTCATATGTCATACTAAATTGATTCTTTACAACTTTGTCAATTACTTATTCCATATCTCGTTTTACTTAAGATGAGACCACTAATTCCGCAGATTTCCACCAGAAAGTGCTCCATAATTGGTTTTATTTAATTTTGTAAAATATATACGAACACACACCTGATACACATACACATAAAACAGATAGCACACGTTGTCTATTGAGGGAATAGACACGAAAAAATATAAATGTATTTATTTTGTTTGCAAAAGGTCATAAAAAGCATATAAATATTGAAAAATAAAAAAGAGTGAATATTATTTTTATGAGACATTTCATTAAACTATTATTAATTCTTTCTTTTTCACAGTTTATGAAACACTTCTAAACTGCAAACACCAAGTCACTGCTTGATTAACTTAACTGTCTTCTTTTCTCACTGTCATGGCTTTATGTTCCATTTGATATTGAAAAGATAATTTATATATAAGAGTAAGGAAAACAAAATATGTGTTCAAAAATAATTCAAAGGTAAGGAAAAATAAAATATGTTAAAAATTGATATTTTTGTAATCATGAATATCTCTGAATAATTATTAAGACTGGTAGAGGCAGAATGAAACAGTAAACATAATGTTACTATATAAATTAGTAGACAGATACAATGAAATAATTTTGACAAATGAACTACTGACTGTTAAAAAAACCAAACAATTTGAATTTCTGTACGAAACATAATATTGTAATACTAAGTAATTGTATTTTGATATAATGTTTTCTGAAATGTTTGATAGTCTCATAAATTCTGTGATAAACTATAATTTTACTAATTATCGTTTTACATGTACAGTAATTTGAAAAAATATTAAAATTGCTCTTAGTAACTTTGAATAAAGTCTTTCAATATTATATATATATATATATATATATATATATATATATATATATATATATATATATATATATATATATATATATATATATATATATATATATATATATATAATATAATACAATATAATATATGCATAAAATAAATGTGGATTTCAATAAACTGGAATAATTATATATGATCTGGAATAATTAACTCAAACAGACAGAAGGAAAAAGAAACCCAGCAGTAAGAATTAGTATTTGTTGTACCTTCACAATGTCAGATTCAGCACCGCGTTGAGATTCTTTCCTGTGTTCGACACAAAAACTGCTCAAGATTTCTTCTGTATTACCCAGCATATTGATCTGAAGGACACTTGATTCAATGATATTTCTTTTGGTAATATCATTTTATGTATACATTAAATGTATGTTGTTATGATATTTTTTGTTTGCATACTTACACTTTCTAATTTTTTTAACATTGAAAGATTAATCATATTTTTATTTACATATAATTTAAATTCAACAAAACTTGTTCTAGTGTTTTAATATGATGAAATTTATAATATTTTCAATCATAATTACATGATAAATAAAAGTTAACTTTAAAAATTTATTGTGCTAGATAAAATATTTAATATACAAGTTTTTAAATATTTCAATAGGAATTAATTATAGAATTTAAGAAAAATTATTCAAGATTAATATTTGCAACCAATATATCCAATAAATACATATTTTGGCTTTTGATCACATAAAATGTCTAATAAAAATAACTAAAAAAACATATTTCTAGTCATTAAAATTTTAATTTTGTATAAAACACATTCTGTACAAACAACATTTTACTCCAATAGTAATACTAATAAAATAGTTTATGGATAATAGCGAAAATATATTTTATTATTCAGACAAAATATTTTCTTTCCTTTCTCTGTATTCAATACTTTTTTTTCTAAAACTATATTAAATAAACTTTCACTTTTTAATAATGTGGTTTTAGTTATACATAAATATAGTTTTAAATTAGACCGCATGTCCAAAATATTTGGGCATACTTATTTCTGTATTATTTGAGCAGTTTCCTTAATATATTCATATAATCTCAAACATGTTATTATTCTCAATAGCAAGAGTAAAATAAATTAAATTTCTTCTTTTTCATTATACCTCCGCTTATGATCTTAAAGGAATAGTATGTTTCTCAATTCTTAATTATATATATATATATATATATATATATATATATATATATATATATATATATATATATATATATATATATATATACATATATATATATATATATATATATAATTAAGAAAATTACATCAAATATAATCAACTGAAATCTGAAAATGTTTATTAATTGCATTGGTCATTTTACAATGTGCAAGTTTTTGTTGGAGGAAAGATATCTTCAATAATATTTTGCAATGAATTTTTAAATGTTACTTAAATATTAAAATAAAGAATTAATTAACGCAAAATATAATACTTTTTATTCACTTTTTAAAAAATTATATAAATTAAAACTTATGTTCTATTAGTTTAAAATTTATCCCAGCAACCATTGATGAAAGAAATATAGGACGGATAAATATAAAATACCATTAAGTGATTGATTTGCTTTTTATTTATATTTTGGTTCCATATTTAAGATTACTTTTTATTAAAATAAGTTTCTATTGTTAGTTAATTGTTAAAATAAATAATGGTTAAATTCTTAAAGTTTATTAGCAATAATTCTTTATCTATAGATACAACAAAACTACTTAATCCTATCTTGTGAATGTATTTTATGATTAACACATTTAGTATTGCTATATTATTAAAGCAAAAATTAATAGAATATTAAATAAAATAATCTTGATATTCTTGCACATTCTTAAACATAGTGCCTTACTAAAATATAAATCTTTAGAATAGCCATAAGATTTTGAATTTAAGATAAATCGAAACATAAATCTCCAATTAAGAAAGAAACTTTTGTATATTTTAATGGCTTAAAATCCCATCTTTAAAATAATGATCCAAAATTTCAATTTGTCATACATAAATTACATATAAATGAGTTTTAATGTAATAAAAACTAATTTTTTTTATATAATTTGTCAAGATTTATAAGACAAATGTATTATAAAATCAGACGATATAGATGGTAAAATATTTATCTAAAAACCTGAAAGTTCTCTTCCTTAATTCTTCTTGGAAAAAACTTTCGAGCTAATGAAATTATTGTTTACTTAGAGCCTTCGATATGTATAATTTCATAAAACAATTTGCAAAATATTCCCATTTAATTCTTATAAAATCTACTGAATTTTACTTTTGCTTTGAATGATTACTCAAGCTTTCCTTCAATCAGAAGTATATTTGAAAAGTGAAATTTGTAATTAAAATTTAATATTACCCTTAGAATACAACTTAATAAAGACGACTTTTCAAAATATATTTCTTTTAATATACTTCTATCGAAAAAGTTTCGTTTTTATACAGAAATATAATGAAATGAAGAATTAACAAATTTTTCATTTATTTACTTGAATTTAAACTTTTCAATATATATATTGATCTACTTTTATTTGAATGAAATAATTTACTTATAATGTTAAATGAAATTTCCTGTTTTGTACGATATATATGAAGAATAATTGAATTTTATGAGATAAAACCTTGTTAACTTTTGAAAGAACTTTTTAAGAAATAACTTTCAGAATTTAACCTTTTTTAGAAATAGCTGATATAAATTACTTAATAGTATAGTTTTTATTAAAACATTTAATAATCATCAAATTGAGAGAAGTCAAGTAATTAAACGTCTTTTAATTTTATTATGATACTGAGAATTCTTTTTTAAAATTTCTAAATTTCATTAGCAGAAGTTTAAGGAAGTTTATGAATCAAACATTTATGTTGAGATATTTGTTAGGACAGCGTCTAATTATCACTAGTTAAACAAATAATTCGCCTTTCAAGAAAGATTGTTTTTGTCAAAAAAAAATACTGGCAATCTGAAAAATTTGTAAAGTCTACCGCCGGCCTTATATATCCGGGGACTTCTTATTTGAACTAAATGAAAACGACGAGATTGAAATCGAAGCTGACATGCTCGTGTCAAGAATAAAAAATAAAACATAAGATATTGGGAATAGGATATTGCGAAACTATGAAAATAACATAAAATCTTATAAGCAACTGAAAAATAAAAATGCACTTGGAATAGCCAATTACTTTACCCATTTGGAAAATCCGAAAATTAGTTGCAGTACAGGAAAACGTTTTTTATTGCGAATTGTTTTTCTTTTCTTTAGGCATTTATTTCTGATTAATAAATGTTATCACATAAAATAATGGAATTGTAATTTGCTTTTAAGTTAAAATGATGTATATATGGTTATTAATTACAATAATGAAAATAGCTTAATTAGTTTTAAGAATTTCTGTGTGATTAATTTTACTCTTGGAACTTGATTAAATGTATTTATCGATTAATTTCTCATAAAAAATACTTATTTATTTTAATTTCTATTAAAGAAATTTCTCATTGTTGAATGACAACATTTTATCACAAAATAATATTATCCAAACAATCATTCGGAAGAATAGGGAATTTCTTGAGCCTTATTACAATATTTATTCCATTTAACATTTCTTCATGTCTTTATGTGTAATGTAATAAATCTTAGATTATGGATACAATTGCAGCTTCTTTCTTTGGAAAACAAAGGTAAAAATTAGAAACAGTGCAAAAAACGCCTGTAACTTTTAAATATTCAAAGCAAAAAGAGTACTAAAGCACCATTGTGTATAAAACGTTGATATTTAAATCTCTTGAATGATTTGTTTGAACCTACAACACAATTAGTTGAACGATTGTGAAATAAACGAATAAATAATTAAAACAAGCATAAATAATTAAACAATCAAATATTATAAAATAAAGAATGGAATCCAAATCTAGTTACATTTTTCAAATAACAGGATATCCATAATTTTTTAAAAAATTTAATGGCATAGATGTCCTTATTTATTTCATGCAAATTATTATTAAATTATTTTATTATTATGTAATTTCATGCAAATATTTATAAATTCTAAAACTTGATTGTATGTTATTCCTTTCGCATCTTCCTCCCAATACAATATTTTTAAGCAAACCAGGATTGCTTCAAATTAATAATTAATCTAAACGAGACTATATATTTATCTTTCAGCCAATTACAGCAGTTTAATACGTAATACAATCCGCAATCTCTTTGCAAAAGCGGAAATTTTCACCTTAAGGTATTTTCCATGCCGTTCACTATCAACTGCATCTTATGCAACCTACAAGATCTCGCCACGAATATCTAATTTCCTCAGATGGAAAATCTATTTGAATAATAATAATGCTTGTTCTAACCCTGAAAATCCTCGTGTTATTAAATATACAATTTGCGTTTGGGACGCATCTGATTTAATAATGTAATTTATTTAAATTTTAGATCAAAACAGTTCGCTTGAAGGCATTTAAAACTATTAATTGAAACACAACATTTGTGACTATGAATTAAATGCTATTTTAGAAATACCTGCATTCAAAAACTGTGTTATTAACAATTTGAAAATCTAGTCGTAAATGTTATTGTGTTTTTAATATGCATATTCAAGTGTTATGGGTGTTTTGTGGAGATTTAAAATTTATTTATGAAAAAGACATTACTTTGAAAACATGATTTGTGGCTCATACTAAAGTATAGAGAACGACTCTATCTTTAAGTGATGATCTAGCGGAGATCAAAAGTTCATTTTCTAAATAGCAATGATAGGAAACAATAAGTTACTTTTATAAGGAATTCTTCTGTGTTTCAGCTTTAAAAATTAACTTCAATCTTGTGAAGTTGCTTTAAAGTTACTATTTAATAGTAATTATTATGGTAAATGATTAATAAGTAATTTGTGTTAATATTATATACGGAATTATTTTGTTTTTATTTAAACAAATATTTAATAATAAAAAAATAAACCAACAAAAACAACAAATTATCAGTTTGAATATTTTTAAATTACCATTCAGCTTAGAGAAAGTAAAATTCAGCGTCGTGAAACATTCTTTTATTAAGTATTGATTACTTAAATTGGGAAAAAAAATAAAAAAACCTTGTGAAATATTTTCTCTTATCTCCGAAAATAAACTTTGTCATTCTAATATGAGGAAACAATTACTGCAAATTATGTGGCACAATTTTTTAAATGATTTTTTATATTGGAGTTATTTATCATTTAACTATCGGAAAATATTAAAGAAAATTTTTATCTGAATATTAACCCTGAATTAAATTTTTTAATACTAAAATATATAGTTACCCATTAATGCATCACAAAATATTTTAACCAAGTATGTCACTTTACATATATATCTATTAAGAAAATTTTAAGATCTAAATGTGTTCTTCCAAAGACCTTAGAATAATAACAAATATATAAAAAACAATTTTAAGGCGGTTTTATATTACTTTTTAAAATATTTTTCTAATAAAATTAAAGACTTTCAATAATACTTGTAATACGTACGTAAAAATCAGCAATAATTGGGAAATTAAATTACTTTTTTTATTTTTGGTACAATCTCAAAATAATTCATTATATGTATATTTAATTATGAAACTTAGGAAGTAAATCAATACACTGTAAAAGTTTTTGCTTCGTTTTGGATTATCAGGAAATATTAAATTTTCTGTGTTCAAAGAAAGGAAATGTTATATGAAGATACTATATAATTCAATACAATAAATTTCTTAGAAATATACTTTTTTCTTCTTAATGCTGTTTAATTGATAAAAAATTCAGTAAAAAGGCAATTAATCGGTGACAGTTAGATTCATGAATCATCAAATTTATGCTATACAACAGTTATAAAATATAATTTTTGCTTATTTTAATTTCATTTTTAGACTGTATTAAAATTAAAAGGTTTTAATTTCTTATACTTGATCATTTGAGCAATATTTAAAAATTTATATATATACTTAATTATCTATTGGAAATATATGATAATATCAATTATTATTATCCATCTATTATATTATATATCAGTAGTTAATAATACACACAATTTATTTTTGGAAATACATTTTTTATAACGTCATCATTAACTCTAATTTAAAAACATTTGATGAAGTACATGTATTTTTAATTAAATTTACTTGAACTAAAATGTAAGTTTGCTATTACATTATTTGATTCTGAAAATATAGTTTCTAAATTAAATGGACTTAGAAAAATTACTCTTTACCGTTATAATTATAGCATTCGTTACAAAGAATATTTGATTGAGCTTAATTATTAATAAAAAAGCTCAAATATTTGTTACATAATTAAAATTATTTCCTATAAAAATATGAATTTTTCTTTCTTGCTAAGAGCTCATAATTAATTTATTTTCCTCAGTTGATTCTTGACTTTGAAATCATATTATGAGTGATAAAAATATTATATTTGGGTAAGTCAATAATGCTTTAATAACATACTTGATTCACTGACTTTCACAAATCATGATTGTCATAATGTAAAACGACATAACCAAACACTGAGAAAATAGATATGTATATTTTTATTGCAACGTAAATTTTAGAGTTTCATCTTTTCCTTTCAAACTAAGCCGTAATAATATAAAGGAAAAGATGTAATAAAAATTGACACAATAAGACAAGTGCAATAAAGGAATAAATTCTTCCTTCCGGAATGAATGATCTTGGGAAAATTGCAAGGAAAATTTATGTTTTATTTGTAAATCTGACCAGTCGGGATTAAGTGGGAGAAATTTCTGATCTATCCCATAGAAATAGGAGGAGGTAGTATGGAACTTTGAAAAACCAATGGTGTAAAGAGGAGGAGGAAAGATGAGAATTAAAAACAGCCTCTAAAAAGGGAGTAAACGCACAGAAGGCCCTCACACACAGAAGCCCCAGAGAAGCCCGACAAAGAAAAGGAGTCCACAAGTGAGGATTGGGTCCTGATTGAGCATAATAAAAAGCTAAAAAGATGTTAGTTGCAAACGGAGTATAATTGCCCTGTCCAGTAGGAGCCCTGCCTCGACTTTACTGAATGGAGCTGCACATGTCCGACAAATAGACGAGTAGAAAAAGAGATGATAAAGTCTGAGGAGAGATAGCAGGGAAAAGGAGAAATGCTCATGAGCAATGAGCAAGCCAAGCGAGATCCTGAGCTGGTAATGCCACTGAGGAGACACCACACTGCTACTTCTAAAAGGGGGTGAGTCTGATCTCTCGTTCATTTCCCCTCTGGTCAAACCCAATTATGAGTGATTATTGTGTAAATATCATAAAAAATTAATAATGCTAGAACTTTCTCAATTATTTAATCAAGAATGTCTTAATTATAAATGTAAGTTCCTCTTGTAATGAAGTTACTAAAATAATTGATTAAGTTTTATTGTATTTTTGTTTTGAATTTATCTCTGTCATTCACTTATTTAAATAACTAATCTGAGTTTCATCGGAATTTTTCTGAAATTTCCGAATATCACTATAACAATGATTTCCCATGAAAAAGGGAAATCATAAGAAAGGGAAACCCCACTTTCGGCAAAAAATTCTTACTAGTTTTGAATATCATTAGTTTTTGGTATTTTAAAATAAGTTTGACTATTTCCTTAGTTTCATTTAAAATTTGATTCTTCACTGTGAAATATGGTCTCACATATCGTTCAGCTGAAAGCGCCTCAAATAAATTATGAAATATCTAAATATTTTTGTTATCACATTATTGAGTACTGAAATATTGCATTGATTTTTTTTCTTTCATTGGCCTTCTAGAGCATTTACAACTGACGCTGTAGTGCGAAAATAAAAAAAAAAGCATTTATTGTAGTATGCAAAATCAGAATTCGTACAAAAATAAAAAAAAATATTGTAAAAAATATTATTAAAAATATACAAAGAAGATGAATTTTATATTGTGCATAATTTTTCAGCATCGTCAATGGTTAGGCATAAGTGACAATTTTAAAAGGAAAAATGATCCCGTAACCTGACTCTTTGAAGTGAACTAAGTTCGAAAAAAGTTTGCATATTATCAATTTTACTGTAGCTGCAAATTATTGTTGACTATAATTTAATTTAATTTTGGCCAAGCACAAAAAGTTTATAAAATTTCATTTAATTTTAATTAAAATGCAATCATTAAGTCACAAAAATGTTTCATGCATGAAAATTAATATTTTATTTAAGAAACAAAATTTTGCGTATTCGTACAATTTGCTGAATCAATGAACAAATTATTTAGTTAAGCCTTATATTATAATTTCACTTTATTTAAGGAAATTCACTTCATTTAAGGAAAAGTATTTTGCATTTGAGATACAAATATGAATTGTATGGGTTTTGCACGCTTTCCATTGTCTACGATATTTTGTTTGATTTTCACATATGGTATGGACGATGCCATCTCTCCATATTTCTTTAGAGCTATTAGTGAAGAGTGACTTTTGAGAAATGTGTGTTATTTCTAATGTATTTGCTCCAGGATGATCATTTTTGAATTCATATTTTAAAAGGGAAACCTCTGTATTGAAGTATTTAAGTGCCATTTTTATATGAGTAGAAATTCCATGAAGCTTCTATATGAATTTACAATAGCGGTATTAATTATATTTCAAACAAAAAAGGTATTCATTTTCTCCAATTCAATTCTAACGGATTCAAAAAATTTAAAACTATTAGCACTCATATGATTCATTAAGCAAGCATGTAGAGAAACTCTGCAGATTTAAGAAATTATATTTTTATTAATTGGAGATTCATTCCAGTTTACAAATATTAAATTAACATTCATTAATACAAATTATTGTAAAGCAAATATTGCACGTAATAAAACTTTAACATTCCTTTTCTTCTTTATGTAATTATTCTATTTTTTAAATACATTTATCACACTATTATCAGAGTTGTAGATTATATTTACAATAATATAACTGTATTTTTGTAAGGATTTTATTTTCTTATTCAAATAAATTTTCATTTTTATCAGCCTATAATATTCAATAAATTGCTATCTAGTTTTAGCATTACTTTTCCATTGTTATATTTTAATTTTTCTCATATTGAACAAGAAGAAGCGTAAATAAATTTTCTATTGACAGTAAAATAAGCAAAATCAAGAAGATTTGCTTCCTCAGTCAGATCATTCCGTCAGTTAGAAGTCTAAATGATTTAAAAGATAAGTCTTAATTCGACGGCATTGTTTTATCAACTGTTCATTATTGTTCTGGACAGTAACTATTTTTTGACATTCGGATAAATGAAAAAGTGAAAGCAAAAAGCTTCATACATCACATTTATTTAATATTCTAATATATTCTTTTCAAGTATTTATTCTAATATAGCTTAATTAAGCATTTATTTACTAGTAAATTTCGGGGTTTTAAAAAAAAGTAGAATCATTTTATTTATTTACTAAAATAAGTGAATGAACAATTTGAATAACCTGTAAATTCATGCACCATTTTGAAGATTTTGGTGCAGAAAAGAATTAAGCAGCTGTGAGAACAAAGAAAAGACTGTGATGTTGAATTACAATCTCAACAACAGATAATTACTTCTGCAAATCACCTTTACATAAGAGAAACCGATCATATTCTCAAAACTCTTTGTAAAAATCCATATTTTAAAGAAAATAATACTATTTTGAAAAGAAAATACATTAGACATCATTTCCTTAATGTCTGATAATTAAGCATATTCTTTCTCAAATAGTAGCTAATTCAGAACAAGAAATAGACTTGTGATTCAAGTTTCTCTCGGAACAAAACCAAAGTAATTATTTTTATTAATAATAGCTTTTTTAGATTATGGCAAAGAGAAAGGAAGCTTCTATCAGTTTTCTTGCATTCTAAGGAAATATCATCTTTCAACTGGAATTCATTTCGGATTACTTTTACCAGGGTACTTAAAGAAACTTTTTCTTTTTTGCTCATCACTTTATTTCATTCTCGATAATTGTTTTAGTAATCATTAATAAAAATAAGCGATATAAGTTAAAAAGCAATCAAAATCTTGTTATCGATATTAATTTTTAAATTTATGAATAAAGTAAGATGAAAAAGACATGTAACTTAAGGATCAACATAGACAATCATTTATTATCTAAATGGCTAAATGAATTAGGAAAATCTGTTGGCTATTTTATATCAGCTTTATGTGTTTAAACTACATCAGTGAAAAACCGCCATTCTTGGATTTTATATACATTTTGAATTCAATTTTAGAAATTAGAAAATTTATTCATAGAGATTAAAAAAGATTGCAATAATCATAAAGAATTTAGTAACATATATATTAAATATTTCACATATACATATTGTAAAGATAACTATTTTAATAAAAAGAATCTTATTAAAATAGTTATCTTTACAATAAACTCAGAGTATAGTAATAAGTTTTAAGGCTTAATATCAATTCATCATTTTCCTTGTCATCTTAATCGTTTTTGCATAATTTAGCAAAATTTAATTGAATTCGCATTCTATGAAATATCTCTGCCAAACTTTACATGCTGAATATTTTAGTAGTTTGATAAAATCTTTACTCTTTGCCTTTTACATAAAATGCAGAAAAAGAAACCCATTTAGGAAAAAATATCAAGGAATTTTCAATATGGAAATTGAAAAGAATAAGCAAATTAGAAAAATTAAATCTTTCATAAATATATTTCGATGACAAGATAAATGAAGTAGACTTTTATTTTTATCTAAATCTTTTAACTTGTAGAGCTTTAAATGTCGACAGTTAGAATCTGAAACTCTAATATTTTTTTGCTTCGACTAGATGGTGCTGAAACATATAAAGCTTAGGACATTTTATAAAATAAATATAAATTGAGTTAATTCTGCTTAGCAATTGTTACCATTCTTGTCGTAGTGTAAAACGACATAACCAAACCTTGGGGGAAAATAGATATGTATATTTTTATTACACTTTAAATTTAAGAGTTTCCTCTTTTCCTTTCAAACTAAGTTGTAATAGTATAAAGGAAAGGATGCAATAAAAATTGGCACAAGGAGCCAAGTGCAATAAAAGAATAAATTCTTCCTTTCGGAAAGGAGGGATGATCGTGAGAAAATTGCAAGGGAAGTTTATGTTTTATGATATGTTTTGTTTGTAAATCTGACCAGTCGGGATTAAGAGGGCGAGATTTCTGACCTATCCCATAGGAGTGTAGGACGTTATATGGAACTTTGGAAAACCAATGGTGTAAAGAGGAGGAGCTAAGATGAGAATTTAAAAACTTCATCTAAGAATGGAAGACAGGGAGACATAGAGACAGAGAAAGTTCTCACACACAGAAGTCCCTCAAACACACAAGGCAGAGAAGCCTCAGAGATGCCCGACAAAGAAAAGGAGTAAGCGGAGTATGATTGCACTGGCCTGGAGAAGTCCTGCCTCGACTGTCCTGAATGGGAATGCAGATGTCCGACTAATAGATGAAGAAGAGGTGACAAAGTCTGAAAAGAGGTATACTGAATAGCAAGTCAAGTAAGATGCGGAGAAATCAGCGAATGAAAATGCAAAGCGGAGATGCTGAGTAGAGGACGGGAAGTTGATGAAAAAGGAGAATTATCGACACCGGAGAGCGGCGAAGTTTCAGACACCACAATACTACTTCTAAAAGGGGTGAGTCTGATCTCTCGTTCCATTTCCCTCTGGTCATTATGGTTATTGTGTAAATATCATAAAAATAATAATAATGTTAGAATCTTCTCAATTACTTAATCAAGAAAATTTTAATTATAAATGTAAATACCTTTGTAACGAATTTGCTAAAATAAATTATTAAGTTTTATATATATATTTGTTTTGAATTGATCTCTGTCATTCAATTATTTAAATAACGAATCTGGGTTTTCCTCGGAGTTTTCTAAAATTACCGAGGTCACCACAACAATTGTTTTATTTCGATAAAAACTTGTTTCGCTAATTTATTGTTACATAAAGTAAACGTTTTAGAGAAACTTTAAAAATAAAAGATTTTAATGAATTACAAAAATCTTAAACTTTTGCTCTGAATTCAACAGAGTTGTTTTGCTTATAGTTATATTAAGTATTAGTATAAAATTTTGATTTCTTAAATTTGAAAGTAACTTTCATTAAAATAATTGAACCATTGTTAAATATTTCATACTCTACTTTTTTTGTTAAAAAAATAATAGCTTTTATGAGAGTTATTGTAAAATAAAGTGGGCGTGTTCCCGTATAGGAGGAGGTAAGGACCAAGCCGTAAGGACCTGCCCTGCTCAGTCCGTTTACTATGCTCCTTGTAAACTCGTCTGCTGGAACTGATTAAGTAAACGATGACCTGACATTCTCTGTAATGACACACACTTCCTTTGCGACAAGAACAAACTTTCAAAGATTATTTACCAGGCAGCAATAAAGTTGCGAATTGTCCACTCTGCCGGTTTCTCACTAATCTTCACCTTCGTTCAACAGACTCACGATCAGTATTGGAAGCTTTACGAAATAACAAAATAATAAACAAAACTATTGACAGGATAATGGACTTATATAAAAAACAACCTTATTCGTTTGAATTGCATTGGGTTATTGCGGCATAGAAATGAATGAAACAGCCGAGAAGGAAGCCAAAAAAGCAACCAGGAAACCAGAAATCACACATATAGTACCATACAGTAAAACACAAGTTGAAGTATTATTAACACAATGCATAGTTGGGAAATGGAAAGATAGATAGAATTAATCCAACAAGACTAGCAGACTATATGATATTTGCCCTAAGGTATCACTTAAGCTGTCAATCTCAAACTTGTACACCAATCAGATAAGAACAGGACACGGGATTTTTGGTCAATATCAAAATAGATTCCACAATAAAAGTCACACTGTATAACAGACGGTGAATTAGAATCAGTAGAACATATGGTATATGACTATAATGATTTTTATGAAATAAGGTAGGAATGCCATCTAAGTAACTTTCGTGAACTTCCAATTAAAAGACTTTAAGATCACACCAGGTTCTGTAACGGCATTACTGAAATCATCTCCACTAGACTTCAACAGCACATCTCTCTCTCTCTCTGTATATATATATATATATATAACTGTTTTGATTCAACATATATTGTAAACAATATATTGTAAATAACTCATTAGATTCATGTAATCAAATGTTGTTACTTTTATAATTATAAAATCTCTATCTGTTATTTTCTTAACTAATAAAGGCTAGATGCCCTTTTGTTGTTCTTCCTATGGGGATGAGACGGGCCATACTCGGTGGTTCCTGGAAGTCATGGGCAAGGCACCTGGCATTACACTTTCGTTGTAGTGACTGGACAGTGGCTGTGCGTACTCGGTAGTTCGACCCCTCGTTCTAGGCTGGATTTCTCCTATGACTAGTCATCATATCACCGTATATCTTCGGGTAGTTCTCTTCTGTTACCCTACGTTCAGTGCAGAGCTGCGTAATTCGTTTGCATCACTCGGTAATGTGCATCTGTCCAGAAATTTGCACAATTGTTTGGCCATTCCTTCTTAATGTTCCATTATCAATGTTGGGCAGTGTTATTTCGCTAAATACACTGCACTCACACACACATGAATGTACATACTTACGCATAGGATGTAGCAACTAAACAAGGATAGTATTTTTATTTAATGTATAAATTTTGTTAACAATCGGGAAAAAGGTGAATTAAATGTTTAAAGTATATGAAACTGTTCGAATTTACCAAAAATAACAATAATAGATGTAAAATAATTTTTCTAATAATGATTGTGAATAGTTATGAAAGCAATATGTTACATAAAGTCTCTTATTTTTTCTTAATAATTTTAATAACTCATTTTAATTCAAATTAGTACCGATAATTATTTTATTTCATTATCAGATAATGTGAATCATACATATATATGCATGAAATAAAATGTTTTCATAAAAAAAAGCGCAGATTATTAAAGATGATAAAAAATTCATTTTTAAAGTGAACAAAAGCTTTGGAAAATTCCTACTTTCTATTTTAAGGCTCATCAGAAGTTAACAGGTTCTGAAGTGACTCTCCAAACATTTGGAAGTGTAATAAAAATTCCAAAAAATCAAAGTAGATATAAACAACTTAAATGTATTTCATCTTTTAAATAAGAAAAATAATATATTGAAAAGAAAAAAATATTCATTATAAAGAAGCAATATCCAACAAGAAATTTAACCGAAAATGTACTATTAGCATAATAAACTGTTCCATATTCTCGTGTCGTTGCTCGAAAAGTTACCAACAATATTTCTGTATTCTCACATTTCCATTGAATCTAGAAAATAATTTCAATCAGCAATTTATGGATATTATGTAATTCAACAAATAATTTATTATGTATATGAAGTTTCCATTTTTCTAAAAAATGTTTTATTATGAATAAGTTATTTCTTTTGGGAAACCTGTTCTCAAAATTTACTACAAACATAATATATATAAGAACATGATCACCATATTCATTCCGTTTAATTTAAAGATTAAAATAAGTAAAATCTGATTAGACTAAATAACTATTCAAACTACTATAATTTAATTACTCAATAAAAAGCTTCAGATGATGATTAAACTTATTTTACACTGATTCCGATATATTCTGCATCTAGTTCCTAGCAAGATTGAAAATTTTGATTTCTAAGTGATGTCTATTAAGGTTTACATCTGAGCGAATTTTCCTGGAGCTCATTAACAGCACTCGTTATCCATGAATATCGATAACATTCCAATTCTGGTATACTTCATGGTATCGAAATACTAAATTTTGCAAAAGCTCTCTGATGTCTTACTATTTATAAAAAATATTAAAAATTAGTTGTGTCATATATAAATATTATTAAAATGAAAGTAAGCATTCGAATATAATAGATAGTGCTTTTTATTAAAAAGTAATTTCTAAAAGTAAATTTTAGGTTTACTTTTCTGAGTTATTTTATAAATATATAATATTCATATAACTTTAAAATTTTCGAAAAGTCCTTATCACAGAAAGAGTAAATTTTAAATATATTTTTACAACATATTTCATTGGATTGTAATGAAACAAATGTAATCATAAATCATACTATAAAAAAATTATTATCTACTATAAGATAAGACAAATTGAAATATTTGTATACAATTAATAGTAAGAATATAATTTGATGTATTTCAACCTTCTTTTGAAATGCATAGTTGGTTCGGAGCTAAGAGCACATATTTTACTTTTTAAAATAACATGGCTTATTATTTGAAATAAATTGTTGTGAATAAATTGCTGGACTGAAAATAAATGACATCCTTTGCAAGAGATGGCGTTCCTTAATGAATACTAAAAGTAAGAGAACGGTTGCAGTTGATGAAAGTAGTTTTCTCTTTACCACACAGTTCAAATTCCTTTTAAATAATTGAATATCTCGCATAACCCACAATAAATGAGGCGTCTGGCAATTTTTCCTCAGAAAATGAGGCCTCTATTAATCATCTGTGCAAACAGGATATGATTCCTCCCAAATTGAATTATTTAATTAATACTCTCGGGGAAGAATAGAAATATTCTATTTACTTTAAAAAATCTGAATTATGATTTCAAGATGAATGATTAAACAAACTTCACCATAACTTTATGCCCAACTATATGAAAATGCTATTGCTCAAGAGAAATTCATCAAACATACTTAGATTTTTTTTTAAAATTATTGGTCACATGGGTTTGTCTGTGGTTCCTTAGCTTATTGAAATGGAAAAATGGAACGAGAGAAAAATAAACAATAGATATGTCAACTCATAGTGCAAGTATACGAAATTAATTGATTATATTTCTATTATTGTAGAATGATATGAAAGAAGAAGATTTATATTAGTTACTTTTGATGAATAAAAGTTCATGCATCAGGAATAAGTTGAAAAAAGATTTAAATATAAAAGATAAAATTAAACTTATAGTTGCTTGAAACAATTATAATATTAGAGTGTAACATTATACTATATTATTTAAAAAATAGAATTATTATATGTTGAGTGAGAAAATTTATTTAATCCATTTAGGGCTCTCAATATATAAAATCACATCAATGTTGTTACTTAGAAGTTTCAGATTACTTTCATATTAACAATCAATGAGAAAATAAACACTCATTAAAATGTTGAAAGCTGCATACGAAATATTTCAAGTTTATTGAAGATGCATAAATTTCACATAAAATTCTCTATATGAGGAACGAAATGCTGAATTTCCAATAAAATAACTGTACTTTCCAAAGTATTTTAAAAAACAAAACTCATGGAAATATTTCTTTAGAATTTAATGTTCAATGATAACTAATCATTAAAAGTTATACATTAAAATTAAAACAAAGAATAAGCGTTAAAATTATACAGCTTAATCTTAACTTTTATATTTCATTAACAAAAAAGATGGAAATATTAGATATTTGTTCTAGTTTGAATTGAATCTAAGATGTATTTTCCGTCATGTTTGTTCATATTGCTACTCTGCCCATAAGGAATACTGAAAGTAATTCCCTCATATTTCTGGAATTTTATATGAGATTTTGATTTAGATTTAAATACATTTAGTAATATTTAGTGGATAAATAGTTATTTAATAAAGTAGAAGTTTTAATGTAAAAGAAAATAACATAATCCTAAATGATAACTTTTAAAAAAATAAAATTTATGATTTAATGTTTCAGAGTTTCATATTATTTATAAGATGCTCAAAAATCAAAAGTACTGCATAAGGCTTAACTATTTTTATTTAAAATGCAATATACAATAAATAATTTAAATTCATAACTTATCAAAATTTTTGTGTAATAGCTTTCAGCATTTGCTTGGCACATTTGAGGGACACGATGAATTATATCTTTTTTAAGAATTCAAATAAAGTTTAAGGAGTAAGGAAAGCCAAAACTTACATTTCAGATTTTTATAAACCTAAAAATTTGCTTAAATATACGCTAGCAACATGAAAAATGAAAGCATTTTCGTATACAATATTTCAAATAAAATAAAATCTTTTTAATATTATATATTTCCATTCCTAATGTTAGAAATATTCAAATAAATTTTTGATATTATTCATTACGAATAATAATGTAATATTTATTGAGACGTAATTAAAAATTAAGTACATATAAAAAATTTGAATACATGTTTGAATACATATAATTAATTTTAATTTAAATTAATTTGAGTACATATAATTAAGTATATGTAATCAATTGGAACACATCATTAATTTCAATTAATGATGATATAATTGCTTCTTCATTCAATAAGCTGAATTATAAAATATTTCTTAATTAAATAAATGGGGAACGCATGTGCAGGAGAATACGGTTACTAATTTATATTTCCTGATGAATTTATCTAAATCATTACGTAACTAAAAGTTTACATCTCAAGATATTTCAAAAAATGAATATAGATTAAATTATGCCTCAAAGACTAATTTTAGCATGTTTCAGAACAATGATCCAAGAATATAGAAACTTTATCGTAACTAAATCAAACTCAAGCTAAAAGTAATAACAATTATTTATTTTAAATGTATATTTCAATGGTAAGCAGATATTGTAATTTATCTGCGATAGAATTATTTTATTTTTCACCTTTGAATAATTTTTTCTGCAAAAATTTCTACTAATCTGTATACAATAGATGATATGTTATGTAATATGAGAAATAATAATGTCTTATGTTTATAAATCGTCATGTTATATCATCATATTTTATAGGTTTTAATAATTTAAAATAAAGTTTCTTATTTTAATGTATGTATGAATTAATTCTCTCTCTCTTTCACGCACGCACGCACGCACGCACGCACGCACGCACGCACGCACGCACGCACACACACACACACACACACACACACACACACACACACACACACACACACACACACACACACACACACACACACACACACACACACACACACACACACACACACACACACACACACTTACAGCCCATAAGAGGAAGTCCATAAAATAATAAATCATAGCTCTTTTTTTATTATATAGCGAATGATGATATTTTACCAATAAAACTAATTCAAAACTAATAATTATATTAGTGGCTAATATATTTAAAGTTTAAAATAAAATTTTTACTTTTAAATGGTGAAAAGTAATGTCTTCGTTGACTCAGTCCTCATTTCGCTTATATATTATTTGTATAGTTGTAAGATTTGATTGAATTATAACCCCCATGATTTAATGATAATACACAACATGCACACTTCCGCAGTTATGCAATATCATTAAATCCTCAGGATGTTTTGAGTTTGAGCTATAAAATATTTGTCCTCACGTAATTACGCTGATTTAATATTCAAGAAAATAACTCTGAAGACTGGGGAAAGTTACTACAAAATGCTTGTGTTTATTTTAAATGTAGCGGTGATTTTGGTATAGTAATCAAATGAAAAGGTAATCACGAATTTCTTTTGATCTTAAAGGGATTTAGTATTTATTAAACATTTAGGAATTTCTTTATTATGGAATTCAAATAAATTTATTCATATGATTATATACACATTCAAATAAGATTATGCATTTCTGTTTGTATCAATCAATACTAAGCTAACTAATGTTAAACATTTTAGGAATTAGATGTATATTTAGCATTCACTAATTAGAAGCAGGAGTTTATTCAATTTATATCTTACTAATAGTGAAAATAGTATACAATTATAATAATATAATTTAAAATTTTCATAAATTTTCAAGAAGAATTGTTATGTGATTGCATTTTGAAACTTACTTTTCATAGTTTTCATAGAGCTGTATTCTCATCAAATGTGTAGGTTTGAAATTTTAATCACATGGAATATTATCAATGAAGAAATCATTATTAACAAAAAAATTTGTTAAATTTGTTTTTCAGTTCATGAGATCGAATGCATATGCCATCGCAGCTTGGCAGTGTGTGTAGAATCTGCCAAAAACGAGAGAATTAGGGAGACACTTTAATTTAAATTATTACTTTATTTTACAACTACACGATAGTGTATATTTCTCAAGAATTAAATAAATAAGAAATAAATAAGAATAAATAAGAAAAATAATTGCAAAACTAAAATTTAAAGACAATTGTCATGAATTCAGTAACAACATACCTGAATGAAATTAAAAAAAACATTAAATTAGTCATTTTATATCGATAAAAATGCGCATATTCGATTTGGGAAAATATTTGTTATGTTTTTCCTAACATGTATGAAATTTAAATTTGGAAATAATATCAGGTTTTATATATGGATAAATGTTTTAAAAGAGAGATAAATGATTTTCATGTAGAAATAATGGATTACTTTGATATATCTACTTATCCAGAAAGCATGTTCTGTTCTTTCTTCAATTTTCATCTAAAAAAAAATATATTGTCATTGAAATTTACTTCTGTAATTATTTTATTAATATACCTACATTTCTTAAAGTAAGAATTGAGAACAAATTAAAAATCAGAATCGTTTAGTACTACTTATGTAAAAGCATTATTATTTTCAAATCCATTATTGAGTTAGGGTTGGCGTTGGAGTTATTTGATCCATAATTGAGTTAGGCATGGATTATAAGGCATTTTTCATTGGGTTTATCTAAAATTTACTTACAATTTTAAACCATCATTTAAAAAAATCATGTTTATTTGCTTGATAAATATTTGATTCCAGCTAGACCAGTTAGACTATTTCTTACTTACTTTACTTTCCATAATTCTCTTGATGTATCATTTTCATTGTAAGAATAACGACTATTTGTTTCTTGGTAAATTTTGCTCATATTTGTTGCTGTTTTAGGAGTTAGAGACTGATTATATTATTAATGTCTCAAATGTTAAATTTGCGTTATAGCAATTGCAAAATAGGGCTTTAAAATCTCCTTTAGGTTATTCAAGGAGTTTGTGGTTTATGTGGATGTCCAAACTCACAAGTTAAAAATTTGGTTAAAATATAACGATATTTATATTCAGAAAATTTGATGTTCTTCAACTTAGTAAATTTCAAAATTTAATTAGCACTTAAAAATCTGTTTTGATTTAACATATTGGAAAAAATTTCATGGCTATTCTTAATATATGCAATTATAAGAGGCTTATTTTTCTATAAAAAAAACTCAGTAACTTCCCTTATTTATGTAAATTTTTTTTAAAAATTTTAAATAAATATTTTAACAATAATTTCTATAATTTGTACATTATTGTGATATTAATAAATAAAAACATACAGGTATTCAGATAAAAGATTTAAAAGATGTTTTATTAAATAATCTTTAATTATTCAAAAATAAATTTTAAGTAACTTTCAAAACGTGAAACCTATTTAATAATTTAATTCATGCACTAGAAATGTTCTCTCTCTCTCTCTCTCTCTCTCTTTATATATATATATATATATATATATATATATATATATATATATATATATATATATATATATATATATATATATATATATATATATATATATGTAAGTACATTCAAAAATTTTCTTTTCACATTTGTTTTCATTGTTAAAAAATATGACTAATCACTCATCAATTGTGCCTTAAATTCATATGAACATCATAGAAAATGAATATATATAAATTGGTACAATATTTGAAAGACGGAAAACAAATTAGCTAACATAGAATTCCACTCCGAACGATAAATGCATTGCTAAATCCATGTTGAATGATGAAGAGAGTTTGAAATTATTCAGTTCAATTATATGTTTTATGAATTAAACTATATTTTAACATCAATATGTAATTTTTCTGAATTTAAATTTCGTTTTATAACTATATTTCAAATAAAATGCTTGGTGCTTGCTGTGATACTAAATATTAGTTTAATTATTATGTAGGTTTTATTTGTCTTATAAAAATTCTATGAATTTCGAATTTCTTTTAAATATATTTATCGATTAAACATTTTACTTAAAGAAGAAGATAGATAAATGTTCTTAAAACTATGCAAAAACTGAAATTTTTTAAGCCTTTGTAATTAGTTATATTATAGATTCTGTGCTTTATGAAGAGTTTATGTTTGAGAAAATTTCATTTTGTTTTAATAAAATCAAAATGTGTAATATGTATTATCTATATCGCTCTGTTTTTTTCGTCAAATAGTTCCCTGAATATAATATCATAATCTGCTTAATTGCAGAATGATATGTTTGTAAATTAAAAAGAATTATAAATACATAAAATTCTCAAAATTCTTAATTTTTCATTTAAGTGAATGATATATTGAAGTAAATATGATAAATTTGTACTTTATATAAGTGTTCTTAAACTTTGATTTTTACAATATGTTTGAAGTTTCATAAATTCAATTCAAATTTGTAATTGGGTGGAATGTGATAAATTATTAGTTTTAACAGTAATAAGATTGAAGATACACTGACTAGTTTCTCTAATGACTGTTTCATGTATTCTGAAATATTTGTTAAATTAGTAATTATTTTTAACAATAATCTCAGTAGAAGAAAACAAAACTATAAACCACAGTAAAATGTGGCCTTAGATCAACACAAACATTCACTATTCCTACCGAAAACAATCAGAATTGTAATAAAATCTTTATAAAAATTAATTTTAACTGATTTTAAAATGTGATAATATAAGAAATTGTTTTTCCTTTCATAAAAGTGATATACAATTAAAAAATGTTTCTTGAATATTTGTATGTTTTGTAAAGAAATAAGTTCAAATTCAATGCATATCTAAATTTAAATGTAAGAAAAAAGTAGAATATTCATTATTGTGATTATAATTATAAAATTTAGGAATCCTTTTACACATTTTTAAACAGTAATAATTATTAATTTTACTAAAACTATTTTATATCGTGTTAATATATATTCAAATTTATCTGTTCATATTACATCTTAAAAATAGAGTTAATTTTGTAATCATATTTTAATTCATAAGAAATGACAAAATAATAGCGAATATCGAATTCTTGAAAATTCTTCTTATATGTCAGTTTTAGTTTTCACGTTTTCCTGACAAAGTTATAATAAAACGTATGTTAAGTCAGTAAGCAAGTAGAAAAGAAAGTTTTAGTTTCACTCAATTTAAGTTGTTATTTTATTTAACAGGTTTTCTATTTGCACATTAACGGTAGAATATCAGGAAACTTATTTTTGACAGAAACGAGCTTCCCAAAATGTACTTTATGTACAAACATTGGTTAATTGTTTTTTTTTATTAAATGGTATTACCTATTAGTAAGTATTGTGACGTGCTAAAAAGGTGAGGATCAGTACAGCGCATGCGCCAAATTCTGCCGCCCTCCTTCTTTCAGATTCTATTGTTTTTGTTTACTTTAGTTAGTAAAGTGTATTCTCAGAGAGACAACGCACTGGCGGTGCGCTTGTGGCGGTGTCCGCCAATGACATTATCATGATCATTAAGTGGAAAATTGTATTAAAATATTTGTAAATTGTAAAAATTATGTACATTTAAAATTTATCTTCATCAATAAATTAAATTAAATTGAAATTGTCATCAATTGCCTTGCTACCTTGGTACGCTACAGCTTTAAATGGTGCCATCGGTGCGGATAGAACTGTTCCGAATAATTCTGAAGAATTAAAGAGTGATTCTGGGTAAAAGATATTTCTGAGAAGTGATGTCATCCCGACAACAGAAGATAAATTGATAGCAACCCGCTATTGATATTTGATTTGGTGGATATTAGATCAATTTCATTTTTGATTTTATGTATTTTGCAAACATAGGTTTCTCTAGTTTGCAAACATTTAATTATTTTATATTTCTTAAATAACAATTTTAGAAAATAAACTAATTTAAATGAGTACATTAAAATATATTCTTAAAAACAAATTGCTTTGAAAGGAAACGACATTTTTTTTATTAAAGTCAAGCATAAAAGTATATTTGGAATTAACTTTTACTCACAGTTGTTGTAAAAGTGACGTTGCCTAAAGAGCCCATGATTCTGAAGCATTTTGTTTTATCACAACTGCGTTGAATGGTAGAATAAATATATCCAGTTTATGTGTATTTATATAATGAGTTTAGATTTAATTAACATTCTCACATATCATATGTTAGATTGACTGTAAAACACATTGGAATTGCTGAAGCACTTGAATTATGTTCTTAATTTTAATGCATTGTGTGTGTGTGGTTTTATTACTATATATTTAACAATTTTAGTACAATATTAAAGGATTTGTCGAAATAGGTAGCTTCATTTTTTCAAAATTATGAAAGAATGTCAAATACGCCGAATTCTTAATATGTAAATCAATGTTTAATGAAACTTGCCTTTCAAAAAGATGTTCTCTTTTATATCTGAAACTATTGATCGAGAAGTTGTATGTTAGTTTTGGGTTTTGCTCAGTTATCAGAGTCATTCATCAATTAAGGTCAAAGTAATGATGTTATATATATATAAAATATAAATAATATATATATATATATATATATATATATATTATATATATATATATATATATATATATATATATATATATATATATATATATATATATATATATATATATATATATATATATATATATATATATAATATATATAATATATATATATATATATATATATATATACAATTTTACAACTTTAGGCATTGGAAATTCTGTGTGTCTTAATGAAATACATTAAGATATTTGAAGCAAATATTAAGGCTGAGCAGCACTACTGTATTTTATTTTTGACCAATATTTACAGTAAATATATTTGGCCAAATGTATTTTCAGAACTCAAGAAGTCCCGGATATTTATTAATTACTTAATTTATTTTAGTAAGCAAAATGACACTCCATAGATTAATATTAGATTAATCACGCTACTTTAATGTAAAATATTTAATAAATGAAAGTTCTTATTTTAAATTAGTGCTATCAGGTTTACTTATATTCGATAAATAAGATAATGTATTATAATATAAATTTTATATAATAATTAACATAATATGATTTGCTAATTGAAATATATTAAATTCTTCAGATTATATAGAATTGTCCAGCATTTCATGATATTTCTGTTCTTTTAATGGAAATAATAAGAATGTCAGGTATTTTTAGAGTTTTTTATATAAGGAAAAAAATATTTCCAACATTTTGAAAGAAAATGCAGCCAATTTAAAAAGGTAAGTAAACAAAAGATTTGAAGCCTATAAATCGGAAGGAATAGTGAAATCCGATGACTCTAATGAAAATATCTCCACATTATAATTGTCTTGTAATCAGTTTATTTGTTCGTGATTAATTTATCATGACTTTTCGTTTCAGATTAGGATGAGAATTCTAAAATATTCTGTATTTCAGATAAATTCAGATATATCAAGAGATATGCATATAATAATTAAAAGTTAGTTACACACATTTTATAAAAAATTCAATTCAGGATCTTATAACAAATAAAATAAATTTTCATTTTTAATTATTGACGATTCCAGCATTTAAAAATGTGCAAAGTTTATTGAACATGGAAACCATTTACAAATATTTTAGATAAGAGTTTGCTTCAAATGAAATTTGAAAAAAAGATGATCTTCATAGATAAGATTGACATGAATTATTTGTTAAATTATTTAAAATTTGATTACTCATTCAGTTAGTAAAATATTTTGTAAATGATAAAAAAATAAATAGATTTACAATGAACGATATTTTAACTGATTTTACTGGTATTTATTATATTTATATATTATTTTTTAATATACAGAAAAAATAGAAAATAATTCATGAAATCCTATAAATGTTTGATTTTATAATTTTAAGATAATTTGAAAAAATATTAATTCAATTTCTTTATATATTTCTGGTCAACAAAATTAAAGGAACTATGTTTTAAAATGCATTGAAATCACTCATCATCATAATCTCATTATGATGAAGAGTTTATTCCTTATGACATAAAGCTGCCCTCAGGAGTTCAATTTAATAGCTGGAAGCTTATTTTTTCCTAAAAAATTTCTACAGAAATCACTAAAAGTTTCTTTTTCTTTTCACTAGAGGGAATAAATCTTCTTATTTGCAACGTCTTTTCTTATCTTTTAATGACCTCAAATAAATATTTGCTTTCCTGAAATCATGTGCGACTCCACACGGGAATCACATTTTTAACTTTCCGAAGTCACTTTTCTTTTTATGTTTAGTATTAAGTTCTGTAAATCTTGTAAAAGCGTAGCATCAAAATATTTCAAAAATTCACGAATTGTGTTTAAAAATATCTTCATATAAAGTTAAGTTATATAGGAACAAGAATGAAAAATATTATACATGAAAGTGAAACGTTATATTCTCTGAGTAAATTGGTAAACTACTTTTTCGAAATACTTGACTTCAATTTATAATCAATTATGCATAAATTTTATAAATTTTGTGTAAGCTATAGTCCTTAATGTGTGTAGTTTATTATTAATTAATTATGCGTGGAAACTTCATATTTGACTGAAAACTACATACGTCCAAACTCCTTCTCGTAGATTTTTAATATTTGGAGTTCTTTCTCCATGGTTTTTTTTGTTCATTTTAGAGCTACTTTCCTACAGAATTTATTCCTTTTAGAGCTACTTAACCATTGTTTTTGCACTTAACCATTCTCATTTTGGATGTACTTCACCACATATTTTGTTCCGATTTTTAAACTATTAACTAGTTTCATTACCATTCATTTCACTTATATTTAATCTTATTTACTTTCATTTTACTTTTATTGGATCTTATTTCTTGATATCAACAAAGGATAATTTTTGACAAAATTCTTTTGATTAATAACATATCAATTTGACATATAACTTCTAAAATGAAAAAAAATGTTTAGAAACCTAAAACTTATAGGAAAATGTTTGATAAATTTTGAAAAAATTAATTAGTTTAATTAAATTTATTTATTTTTATTTATTAATCAACTTTTATAATAAGTACTGAAATAGTGTAAAATATTGGTCTACTTTTAAAAAAATTAATATTATAAGAAAGTAATATTATATATATTAATAAAATCGCATTTCTTAAACAAATATTTTTTTTATCCTACGCCCGTCCTCAGCATCTCTGCCATTAATCGATGAGCAGCTCAATAAAAAGATGAGAATAAGTATAAAAACAAGAATAAAATCTTTTAATAACCTCAAAAAAACTTGTCTGTCATAAACTTCAGGTCAGTTCTTGGGGTGAGCATCATCCATATCACTATGCTTGCACAACGGACAACGAGCCAAGTCCATTACATTATTCGATGCAGATGCCTTTGTAGATAGTCATGTCCAGTTGTCACCCGGAAACAAGCGACACCAACAGCTCGTTTTAAGGAGCCGGGGATTTTATTGTTCCTGTCAAGTAAAGTTTTCCATTGCCTGTCCATAGCCACATCAGCATAAAGGGAATCTAGCATACTTTATTTTACTAACAATTAAATTTTTAATGTTATGCAAAGGCAAAGGGGGATTTGTTTGGATCAAAAGGGAACCAGCTTTCGCAAGTCCGTCTGCCTGCTTACTTCCAAAACATAGCAGTGGTTCGAGATGCAATGAAGAGCAACTCTGTCCTTGATTTCAGTGATTTCCTAAATAAATTAAATATAATCATTAATTTGGTTTTGAAATTTTTCTGTATATGTAATAATTTTAATTGTATTATCGAAGCAGTAAAAATACTTTCGTATTAAAGTATTTAATAAATAAAATTGATGTAATGACTTTGGTAAATTTCCTTTTTTACATTATTTCAAAATTCCCTTTTTAAATTGAATTTAATGAAACATCTTGCATTACTTAAGCATATTTTGCTAGAATGATGAGTTAAAGAGAAACAATATATTTATTTATATAAATTCCTTTCATTTATAAGTATTTTAAAATATCTTATATACACTTTCCTGTCATGTGTTAATAAATTAATATTTTTAATAAAGATCTCTTTAAAATATAAGAAAATGATTATTTTTGAAGAAGAACCTCGATTGTTCAACTGAATTACTCGTAGGTTACATGAAATATGAAATGATTAATCTGAATTATGTTATATCAATATTTCAAAATCATTCAGAATAAATAAGTTACTTAAAATACTATTCCCAATTCTAAAAATGTATCCTTATTTTAATTTCAGCAAAGATATTTCGTAAACGTGAAAAATTTATTTTAATTTAATAAATTATGAAGGATTATACTAGTTTCTCCTAATTATAAAAATGCGTAACTGAATTAGAATTCTAAAATTCAAATTATTTGAAAATAAAATACACAGAGTGATTCAACTACTCAACTGTTGTCTGTCAAATTCTCTCCATTATATAAATCTAATATATAATAAGAGCGGTTTTCTATTTATTAATTTCTATTTTACAGTCATTTTTAGAATATGTTATGTGAAAATTTGTTTATATAGTAAACACAAATTATATATATATCATTTGTTCATATAGTGATCGTTTAAAGTTTTGTCTAGATTTAATTTTATTATATTTTATATTTGAAGTTATTACTTAATAGCAGTATACGGTTATTATATGAAATAAATAAATAGCAAATGATAAGATAGAACTGCTTAATATATTTTTCATAACAATGCCTTTTTGGTAAGCATAAAATTATAATTATTTATTCTGTTTATAGAGCTGAGATATAAATAAATTGAATAAAAAGATAAATTTATTTGTTTTTAAAGGAAATATTATAAAAGCAATTCAGTCTAGTGAGTATTATAAACCTCTCTAGGCTTAATATATTAACATAACTTTTTATTTTTTATCATTACTTGCAATTATGATTTTTTATTAGATTCAAGATTGATAACATTCTGCATACATATTTGTTTAAAAATATTTATAAATCTTTCTTTAATCTAAATATTTCAACTAGGTTGTTATGCTTGGTTTTTAAAGTACTGATTTTAGGAGTTAATTTAATGCATCAATAATTGATTTTTTTGACTAAAATAAAAATTATAAAATGAAATTTATGTAAAACAAAATGATTATATTTGTAATAATTAGATTTTTAACTTGTGCCCAGTAAGAATAAGAATAATCATGATATAAATATATAAAAATCTTTACGAAATAACAAAGTAAATAAAAAAATAAATGCATTTAGATATTGTTAGTATCTAGAGTGAGTTAAGGCACATTGAAGTGTCTCCAAATTACATGTCAGTTCCATGTATTTAGGCTTAAGAGGAATATTCAATTGAGCACGAAATTCTACTTAACTTCTGATTTAAAAGGACTCTAATGATATAAACTATTTTCTGCGTCTTTTTTTTTCATTAGTTGTGCAGATTAATGATTCGTAAATAAATTACAGAGAAATTATTTCACGTTAATATTATAAATAAATATTTTCAATATTAACAGTTATTATAGCCTTTAGTATTTGCATTTACTAGCATTTTAAAATTGTACTAAAAATTAGTTTGAATAAATTTTATATTTATAAACAAATACAAAAATTTATTTAGTTGAGTAACTAAATTTTTCTTTCATAATTTAATTCTAACTCCTGCTGAAATAATTATAAAACATGACTAATTTGATTTCTTGACTGTGCAAATTGAATACATCTTATTGTATAAATGAGTTATTAAAAAGTTGTTTTTAAAATTATTTTATTAAATAATGATAGAGAAAATTGGAATATAATATCCATTATATGCCATGAAAAACACTAATATTTATCACTTTATTAATGCATTTATATACTTACATGTATGTACGCACACACAGATATCTACCACATATCTACATCTACATACCTATCTACATATACTACTGGCCATTAAAATTGATACACCAGGAAGAAATGCAGATAACAAAATGAAATTCTTGGATAAATATATTATACTAGAAATAACAAGTGATTAAATTAAAAAAAAATTTGGCTGGATATATAGATCCTGAGAAATCAGTACCCAGAACAATCACCTCTGGCAGTAATAACAGCAGTTATCCGCCTGGGCATTGAGTCAAACAGAAATTGGATTGCATGTACAGGTGCAGATGCCCATGCAGCTTCAACACGATGCCACAGTTCATCAACCGTAGTGACTGGCGTTTGGTGACGAGCCAGTCGCTCGGCAAACATTGACTAGACGTTTTCTATTGGTGAAAGATCTGGAGAATGTGCTGGCCACGGCAACAGCCGAACATGTTCCGTATCAAGGAAGGTCCGCACAATACCGTCAACTTGCGGTTGGGCATTATACTGCTGAAACGTAGGTTTCGCAGGGCTCGAATAAAGGGTAGAGCAACGGGTCGTAACACACCAGAAATGTAACGTGCACTGTTCAAAGCACCGTCAATGCGAACAATAGGTCACGGAGACGTGTATCCAATCTCACCCCATACCATCACGCCAGGTGATGGGCCAGTATGACGATGACGAATGCACGCTGCCAGTGTGCGTTCACCACGATGCCGCCAAACACGGATGCGACCATTATGATGCTGTACACAGAACCTGGATTCATCTGAAAATATGACGTCTCGCCATTCGTGCGCCCAGGTTCGTCGTTGATCACATCATTGAAGGCGCTCTTGTCTATGACGCAGCGTCAAGGGAAGCCACAGCTGTGGTCTCCGAGTAGAGAGTCCATGCTGCTGCAAACGACGTCGAACGTTTCGTGCAGACACTTATTGTCTTCCAAACGACCCCGTTTCTTGACTCAAGGCTCGTGACGTGGCTACACGATCCATTAAGGCCATGCGGATAATATGCCTGTCTTCTCGGCTGCTAGTGATAGGTGGCCATTGAGATCCCGCATGGCATTCCGTATTACCGCCCTGAACCCATCGATTCCATATTCTGCTAACAGTCATTGGATCTGGATCGACGCGAACAGCAATACTGCGATAAGATAAACCGCAATCCCGGTACGCTAAAATTCGACCTTTATGAAAGTCAGAAACGTGCTGGTACGCATTTCTCATTCTTACACGAAGCATCACAACAACTTTTCACCAGGCAACAACGTTCAAATGCAATTTGTGTATGAGGAACCGGCTGAACAATTGCCTCAAACACAATGTAGGTGTCGCTACTGGCACCTGCTTTGTCTGAATGCCCTGAAAAGCTAATCATTTGCATATCGCAGCACCTTCTTTCTTTCGTATAAATTTCACGTCTGTAGCATGTCGTCTTCTTGGTATAGCGATTTTAATGGCCAGTAATGTATCTATCTACATGCCTACCCACTTATGTACGTACCTACCTATCTATCTACATATCTACCTATCTTTATACATTCCTACCTATCTATTTAATATACCTACCTATCTATATACATACTTATCTATCTATCTATATCATAAAAATATATCTATTATTTCAAAAAATTTATAATACTTTATTTAATCTAAATAATGCAATTAGGTTTTTACGAGGGTCACTCTGAAACTTTTGAGATACAACTAGGTTTTTAAAGTTATTGTTACAAAATTATAGGTATGTTCAAAGTAATTTCCTCCAGCATCAATGCACTTTTGTACACAAATTTTCCACAGATTAAATTCCTCAAGCCATTCATTTCTTGGACTAGATGAAAAAAATGCATTTATAGCCACACCAATCTCTTCTTCTAAATGAAAACGACGTCCACGTAAGTTCCTTTTTAGATTAAAAAATAACCAAAAGTCGCACATAGCTAGATCAGGTATATACGGTAGATGTTCGATCACTTTAATTTGTTTTTGTTTAAGAAACTCAACTGTTAATCCGGTTGTATGTGAAGATGCATTGTCATTGTGAAGTGTTAGTCCCCTAACATTCAGCTCTTTTACAATTTATGGAAGACATTTAGTGGTACAATCAGTTTGCTGTTTCTGTCTTCTGTCCTTCCAACTTGATGGCTTAGTCCAATTCCGTACTTCTGAAGAAAACGGCATAGATCACTTTTTCAGTACGCGTTGCTTTTTCACCATTGTCGGCGTGGAATTATCTTCAAGGACTCATGCTTTGCTTTCTTGACGAGTTGGAACGTCAAAAAACGATATGTACATTTCATCGCCTGTTTCAATTTTAGAAATGATTCAGTGGCCAGCATCATTTGGAAATTTAAGAGTTTCTTTAAAGATTCTGACACGCTCCTATTTTTGTTGCTCTGTTAGGTTATGGGGAACCCAACGGCAAACTACTTTTTTCATATGTAATTCTTCATGAATGATTTTGAGTATATCTGCGGATCCAATATTAAGTTCCTTCTGTATTATTTGATAGGTACAACGATTATCCTCCCTTAACATTTTTCGTATGGCAGACACATTATCCGGGATTACTGCCGACGGCGGCCTTCCTGTATTTTCTTCATCCTGAAGAAAATTTCGACATCTTCTAAATTCTCAAAACCATCTGAATACAGTAGCACGAGCTGGAGATTCATCACCAAATGCTAATTGCAGCCGTTGAACGCATTATTCTTCATTTAATGCTGCTTTAAATTCGTAGAAAATCATAGCGCGAAAATGTTCTCGCGTCAACTCTATTTTCTCTTCTGTTTAAAATTTATTTTACGCTAAACAAGTTGAAGTAAGCCAGTAAAAAATCGTCTTCTGTGATAAAATACTTTGTATTTTAAAATTAAACCTTTATTTTCATTTTGTAAATTCCTGTCTGCGAGTATCTCAAAAATTTCAGAGTAACCCTGGTAAATTCGCTTTATATGTACTGATTTCAGAAATTAATTTAAATCTTCAATAATTGATTTTTTTACTAAAATAAAAATTAATAAACGGTTAATTGAAACATACAGTCTAATATATTAAGTATTTTTTCATTGTTTGTGTGTAATATGTTATAATGAAAATTAATTCTCCTCACTTTAACTGAATGTAAGAAAAAATTACAAATTTTTCCTTTAAAAAATAAACAGCATATTATTGCCATATAACTTTATCTTTAACTACCATATAACTCATTGAGACACTCATTTATGAAAAATGAGATTGTTTTTGAGAAAATACGAGCATTACAGGCAACATTTTGTAAATGTTTATTAAAAATTTTTATTGTTATTGTTAATTAATTATTGAGTATTAATTGAATTATTAACAAATATTGAGTTAAAAGCAATAATGTTAAGACAGATTATTAGTTAAATATTATTATGATTTTTAATTGTTTTAGATTTTCCCTTTGAGTTTTTACCTTTTCTTTGAAAAGTGTTTTATCCTTATTGTTCATGAAAAAAAGTTTACAAATAATGCAAATTTTATTCCAACGCTTACAGATTTACATTTCTGTTTTTTTCATTTTCTTGAAAATAATTTTGTAAATGTATCTTTTTTGTGGAGATTTAAACATTTAATATTCTTAACTCTTAAATTATTTGCATTAATATCTTTTTTCAAAAAATTAATAATTTGAAGTAAATTTACATATTTATATTTAATCTATAATGTGTAGAAAATTTTAAAATATACTTTTCCAATAATGAAAAAGCATTTTTAAAGTGCTGCAATAGACATTATATTTGAAATGTTATTTTAACAAGTTTATATTTATATAGAATTTACATTCATGAAAATAACCGTCATCTTTATACAAATTTAAATAAACATTTGAAATAAAAATGTCGAACAATTGATAGAAAAAACATCACATATAATTTAAAGCAAAAGAAATAGATTCTGTCTCTGAAAATAGAACATTAAAAATATCTTGCATTTTTATATCACAAGGTAAAGATATGGAAAAGATTTATTATCATATTATATTACACTTTATTAAACACAAATGTCTGATAAAAATGCTTTAGACGCAATAAAAACTCTTTGTGGCTTTTTAATAGTATTCGCTACCATATTGCTTTCAAGATTGCTTATTCACTTCGAATAGCAAAAGATGATAAATTAGATTCAGACATCCCCCGAAAACGCGAAGATAATAAATTAGTTTCAATCATGAAAAAAGCGGTGATATATTTTAAATGAAGGAATAAAAGAATAAATCATTTATTGATTCCACCGAGTTTTCAGTTTCATTCCTTTTCTTATATGATGCAATCATTTCCCAATTTTATTAAAATTTATATTGAAAAATTTCGTTATAGAAAGATTTATGACTAAATTTAGATTTAATGAACGTATAGAATATTGTTAAATTTTAAAGTTAACGACCACCTTACATTTTTACCAGTCTTCCGTTATTTGAAGATTACAGTTTTAAACTCCTAGATGCTTTCAAATGAGTAGTTATTTATTTATATTTTAACAATTAAAATAAAAGATAGTTAGATTACTTATTGAGAAGATTATAGTTAAATACTTTATAAAGTTGCATTATTAATTTTAAAAGATTAAATAATATTAATCTAAATAAGACATAATGACATTGCTTTAATCCTTTGTCTGATAAAAATGCAAATGTATGATACATTATTGGTTCAAATAGGATTGTTACTAATACTAGAAATTTTCAAATGTAATTTAAATACTAAATTTTTTAAAATAAATTTGTTTATAAATAAATTATTTTATTTATAATTTGAGAATTTCTTTAACATGGTTTATATGTTGAGGCATCTATATATATGTCTGGTAATGCTATATCTGTATTATAAAATTTAAGAACTTTGGCTTTTAGCAGTAATGTAAATATTAAGATTAATTTAAGTTGAGTAGCCGGCCAACTTGTCTAGTGATAAGCGTGCCTGATTACGTTTAGGAAGGTCCTGGGTTCGAGTCCAGGATCAGGCATGTATGTACTTTCTCTCTCTCTATCCTGTCTTTGTCCTTTCCTTGTGTGTGTGAATGAAGTATGAATGATGCCTTCCTTGTAAACGGGTCCCTATGGCGTGTGTGAGGGTGCGATGGTGGCCCACCCCCTGTGGTGCACCCAGGGCAACGCCTTGGCGGCTAAGAGGTCTCTGTTTCTGGCCGGTTCCTTGGGTATCAGGGAACAATAGATTAATAGACTATGTTGCAGTTGTAACTATCTACAATCTGCCATTGGGGAAAAAATTGAGTATCTTTATAATGTTGAATAATTATATTTTACAAAAAGCTTAATGTTTCATCTGGCTAATGACCAACTGAATTGTAAATAATCTTGTTTATTACTTAACACACAATATGAAATACATGCAATTTTAGTTTTAAGACGGCTTTTTTCACAGCTTTCAGTTTTACTATATAACTGGGAAGTAAACATCTATAGAATTTTATTTTAGTGTTAAATTTATCTTTTAAATATTTCCAAGTGAAAAATCCTTCTCTTATTAAATAAGTTATGCATCGCAATAGGAAATATTTTTTGTTTTAATATGTCATAACCTTCACTTTAACTAATATGACATAACTTTAACTTCTTCACTTTCATATAATTTCTATATTTTTTAGAGTTTATAGTTAGTTGTTTGAAATATTTATCTCTTTAAAGATGTATACTTGGAAAATGAGTCTTTGTAATTAGTATGATCCATACATTTCTGAAGTATAAAGTTAGTTTTATTGCTGTTTTTATAAAAGACATTGTTAAAACCTATATATTTTAAGTCATTTTATTGTATTGTTGATATGAAAAATGAACAATTTTCTTAAATATAAAAGTTTAAGTTGACAAATTATGAAGAATGCATATTTAAGCAATATTCTTTTAGTTTTATAAAAGTCGTTATATTAAATGAATAATTTATAAAGACACAATTCTGAACTTTATGAATAAGAGATTAACAAAACATTATATTAACCTTAATAACTTCATTTAGCAATTATTATAATTATATTATTTAAAAAAAAACCACGATTTAACAAGAATGTCTTATCTATAATAATACAAAATTATATTAATTTTATCAATTAAATTCTTAAAATTAACCTTTTATAATGAATTAAATAAGTCAATGTATATTTTATTTGAGGGAATTGTAATAAGATATATAAATGTTCTTTAAATTAGTTTATATTGAAAAATTAATTAAAGGTAACTAAACCACAGCAAGAAAAAAAAAGCGAAAACAAATAATTGAATTGAGGCAATATGCCATTCGTTTTCCAGCCAGATGAAACATTTTTTTTGCTAATATAATCATAAATAAGTAATATATTGCCTAGAGTTTCTTTAAAAATTCGTATTTTTTTTTTAAATTGGAACTGTATATGTCAAAAGAATAATGTATGTAAAATATGTTTAATGTAAAAGATAATTAACTGAAGGATAGAATACAGGAATAAATGATCCATCCTGTTTATTAATTTTTATTTTCTAGAAAAAATAAGAAATCCTATATTAGCAATATTTTTTAAAGAAATGATTAAGAAAATATTGAGGTAAATAAAGCATTTTCTCTAAGAATCAGACATTTTATTTTAACATTAGTTAAGAATTTCAGCATTAATTTCTATTAGTGTTAGTCTCTATCATTTCATTTTACGTAAGAATAATTTTTTTGTCATTTGGAAGCACATTAGCTGTTCCATGTACAAATTGAAGTTTGTAAAAAGTTTTTCGGATTATATTTGAATACAAAAGAGAAGAGAAAATATTTGATTTTAAATTTGTTTGAAAGTTAAGTTCTAACATATGTCATGTGTGAAATGTTGCTTGTAACTGTAAGTATTTGTAGACAAATGATTTTCAAAGTCATTATAATGTAAAAATATAATCAACTGAAAAAATAATTATTGCATAAATGTTTGAGGAAAAGACTACATCACGTAAATTACCAAAGACGAAACATTTTCTTTGCCTAATATGGCGAAAATATATCTCAGTGTCTTTGTCTAATAAATCCCAAGAAATCTTCTTAAACAGTAAAAAATTATACAGTAAATAAGGCTTTTATTTAATGAGCAGAAATATTGTGAGGATATATGATGTAATGTATTTTAATTTTCATTTGGGTGTAAAATGCAGTAATGAAGAATAGTTTAAAAGGCAAAAAATACAAGTTTATCATAAAAAATGCTAAGACACAAACTTTCTTAGTGAAAAACATTTACTTTTTTAATATAAGGCAATCATTTTGTCTGTTTGAAATCTTTACAATGTCCTTATTTAATTTATTGTATACATTATAATGAAAATTATAAAGAGAGATTCTAATACTGAATGTTTTATTTTCCACATCGATTAGCTCCGTAAAACAAGAAGTTGAGAAATATCCAAAAACGTATGGAATGATTTTTACATTTAACATTTCTTATATTATTCATATGTTTCTTGTGGTGTTGATTCTTATTATAAAAGAAATGCAGTTATATATTAAATAAATAGCTTTTTATAATGAAAATTGTATGAAATTCAAAATGCAGTTAATGGATTTGGCAAGAGAAACAACAAGTTATTGTACAAAATTTAAGAAATAATAAATGTTATTTATTAATAATTGTGTTGATGTATTTAGCACTTTGAAGGAAATATTATTAATAAATAAATAAAGGAAAAGAGTGAGATTTTTGAAAGAAATTAAATTGATTACATTTTATTTCAAAAACTTGAAAATCAAGCTTAACGTAAAGATAACATTTAAAATATATGAATATAACTACTGCTCAATATATTAAAGCAAACGATAACGTAAAAAAATTAAATTTAAGATAAGGAAAATGTTTTAAAGACAATTTGTAAAATATTCTCTGTAAAATTTTTCTCGTTTTCATATAAGTTTTTTTAACCTAAAATTTTCTTAAAAAATCCATTGACTGACTATAAAAGGAGAGATTGACGGATTTAACCTCAGTATTTTTTCCATTTTCTTTTATAAAAGTCAGTTATTAAAGTTTTCTAAAAGATACCTTATATCAAAGCAAGTTGAAGGAAAACAAATATTGATAAAATGAATCTTCATCAAATAGAAGCATCTGATTTCGGTAAGGATTGTGTATTTACAATTGAAAACATAAATTTTAATGATTTTAATTACTTATTGAAGTGGTTTTAACATTAAAAATTCACTCTCTCTCTCTTTCATCTGAAATTCATCGAACACTTAGAGAAAATTAAAAGCCTTGAGATTATGAATTGATGATAATTTCAATTCAAGGTTTATGCAACAGTTAATAATAAAATTTTTAAATTAGCTTAAAACTCAGCAAAATTAATTCTTTAGAATTTTTTCTGTAGAGGAACATTGTTGTATTGCCTAGATATAGTGCTTTGAATATTAATTTATTATCAATATTGTGTGCGTATTTTTAATAATTTTGATTTCATTTGCTGAAAAGTATTTAGGTACAAATTAAACGAGTCCAATAAGCGAGACTTAATAAATTAGATTAGTAGAAATACTAATAGAGTACGTGTTTTCAACAAGATATATGTCTAAATAAATAAGAGTTAGTTATATTCATTTGTTATATTTTTCTATGTTGAAATTTTCAAATAATTGGTTTCTTTTAACCTTTTTAAATAATTTTAAATTTCGAAATATAATGAATTTTTCATTTTTTAACAATACTTATTAAGGAATCCAGTTAATAATAGCGTTAGTTCAATTCATTTTTCCATATAGTGGTAAATAGATATCATAGATATAAATCGATTCTTGAAAGCGTTTCTTTGTAACAAATCCTATTATATCACTCCTTGGTACTTTATTTTGTTTGCATGAATACAGTTTATAAATTCCTTTAAAGAATACTACGTTTAAATTTTAGAAATGCTTTGTTTTATCATTGTTATAGAATAGATGATTAATATTAAACTAAACATTTTATTTTAACAGAAATTCTTACATCATATGCATATATTTTTAGTTACATGTTATTCAAAGATATCAATTAGTCAATTTGTAAACTTCAGAATATACACAACAGAAATTGAATAACCATTTATCAAAATTTGCATATACTTGATAAATACGTATAGTACAAAAAAGAAACTACAAAAAAGACATATAAATTAAAACGAAAATTAAAAAAAAATTGAAATGACTTTCTTTTTTCTTGAACAATACTATTGAGATATGTTCATAAAACATGAGAAAATATTGTGAACAAGAATAAAATTTTTTTATTTCAAATGTATTTTCCGCCACTAAGGGGAGTAATTTCCTAAACAGTGCAAAGTTTCAAATATTTTTGTATAAATATCTAAAGACAAGTACAATCATTTATCTTATAAAGATTGCTTTATCAAATTCACATTCTTGACATATTATGAGCTATTAATTTTTTTAAACATTAAAAATACTTCATTTCTCAATCAATAGTAAAAACTGAGAAATATTTAATAAGTAATTAACTACAAATTAGTAGATTGTTAAGATTTTAACTTATCAAAATTTACATTTCAAATTTAAAGAAAACATATACATTAATGCAGACGTAATTGTATTTTTACTAGTTTCTCTACAAATATGAATGTAAAAAAACCCAGTGGCATTTTAATATTACATAAGATTAACACAATAATTAGTTAGAAAAACACTTGTTATACATTTTTGTAAAATTTAGGAGACAGTTAATTTTTACAAAAATTTATTCATTAATAAAAGTTTTATCTCATTAATAAAAGTATATTTTTTTTAGTAAAATATGTCGTATTTTAATTCAAGCAACAAATTAAATACCTGACATTGTATTTATTAGAAAATTATTTCTATGAAAAGATTTAAAATAGAAAAGAATGTGGCTATAAATAAAGATAATAATATACACTTCTGAAAAATTGCTAAGGACGGATCACAAATTGCAATGTAGCATAACATTAAGCGAGACATGAGGCGAGGTTTAGTATGATAAAGTATAGTTACCATACTCTGTTCAGACCTTAGAATAAAGAATATTTATTGTCGTGGAAAGTACAAAAGCTGTTAAACAACTGAAAGAAAAAAATGTTCATTTGATGCTGCATACGGAAAAATGGAACGATGCATCTAAAAGCCAAAGCATCCCACGCATTTTCAATGAGGTTTAGACCTGGAGAACGTGATGGTCATACGAGGCATTGGATATCCTTGCTGTCTAGACAATCCTGAACAGCGAGTGTTTGATGTCATGTTGCGTTGTCGTCCATAAAAACAAATTTATCACCGACAGCAACACGAAAAAGACGAACATGAGGAAATAGAACTTCATTAATGTATCGTTGGCCCGTCATAGTCCCATTCACGACCACATTTAGGGGCGTGCGGCCATTGATCATGATGCCGGCCATCACCATGAATCTGCATGTCAGATATCGGTCCCTTTCCTAGATATTTTCTGGACTACAAGCAGTACCACTCTCGTGCCAGATCTGTTGGTGTGTACAATCCGACGACAGATTGAACCTGCTATCATCTGATAATAGTACGCATGCCCAGTCTTGTTCGGTCCAATTGCGATGCTCATGACACCATTGCAAACGAGCAGTATGATGCTGTCTGGTCAATGGGACACACACAACAGGTCTGCGGACGTATAGTCCTCCTCCCCTCAAACGTCTGGCAACAGTTTTTCGGGAGATCTGCTTTTCCTGAGACAGAAAGAAACTGATTTGCCACCTTCTGAGCTGTGGTACGCCTGTCATTTTTTGCTGACAGGATGATATATCAGTCTTCTGCAAGCGTCATACTTCTAACACGACCTCCCCCGTGGCGCCTACTACACATTCCAGTAGTTTTGAATGACTTCTACAGTCGTGAAACAAGGCTGTGAGCGATGTCGAACTCCCTGGCAACATCTGTTATTTTTCGCCCTTCTTTGACATTTCCCGTAATTCAGCCACACATAAAATCAACTATGTGATGTCGAGAAGACATGCCAAAATTGTCAAGTTCGTCTACTAAATCTTTCTTGTAAAACTTTGACTTGAAACAACAACTATCCACACGCGTCAAAACCTTTAAAGCTCTTATAAACACTATCACGTGATGGACAGACGTGGAAAAAAATTTGCATATGCATACTTCTTCTTACTATATCCAGCACTTATTCTAATTTTCCACAATTTACTTCCTTTCATTTTGTGGTTACTATGGATGATAGTGTCATCTGTCCTTAGCAATTACCCAGCAGATTAATTTATTAATCTAAAATTTGGATTGCTCCTTTGATTCATGATTTGCAAAATAACTAAAGTTAATAATTTAATAAAAATTAATAAGCCATTATATAAAAATAATTATGACATAATTATATTGTATACTCTCTTTTAGCATAATTGGTATCAAGATTTTAATAAATATTCGTTGCTTTAATTATATTGTGTAATATTTATTTCTTAAATAAAATATTTTTCTCCACTTTCATTATTATTTGTTACAATATTTTATAATTTTATATTGATTATAATTATTAAACAAAAATTACAAAATATTTAAAATAATAAATTTTGGTGTGTTGTAATGAAAAATGAATGAATAAATATTTTTGTTATTTAAAGTATTGGATAGGAATGTATTATTCATGTTACTTATTTGTGCATCTGCCACTTCTGGCACCGTGCAGGGCTATGCTATTCTAACGCTTTGCGAAATCTCCTCTATTAAAACGATGGAATTAAACGCAATCTGTGGATATTCGCCTGCCCACTCTTTCTACTTTGGGAAAAACCTCGCTGATGGCACCAGATCAGTATCCCTAGGACACAGCAGACTGCTCTTTCACATTTTTTGAGTGGTCACATTAGGTACCTTTCTTTTCAAAAAGGCCAGAATGTCCTTTTAGGGTGTCAGTGGTGCAGGTCTGACCAGGCATCCACGAGACAAAGTCTTGATTGTCTGTAGTTTACTGTGAACGAAGTTACTGGAACTTATTTTTAGACCTTTTAATGATTTTTGGTTAATGGAGATAGTTTAAGTGAGTTACACCACATCTGAGATATGAAACAACAACAACAACAACCACAAAAAACAACCTACTTTTGTTTATACAAAGATGGAAGAAACTTCAATTATTATGATAATAATAATTCAGTTTTACTAGATGCATTATAATAATAATATTTCACACACATATGAAAAACTGAATCAAATATTTTTGAAAGAAAATTATTCAATGAGTACAATTATGATACAATTTGTATCTACTTTTTAAAGATACATGTTTTTAAAGAAACATAACGTTTTAAGTGGCAAGAACGTAAGTGTGTAGAAACAAATTAGTCATAGTGAGCAGACAATTTAAGAACACACAAGAAATGAAATAAATTGAAGTTTTAAAAATAAGACTTATTTTATCGTAAAAATTATCTTCAATTTTTTAATGTAAAAGATGCTAATTAATATATCTCACTGTATTAAAATTTACATCAGCAGGATGTAAAAATAATGTTGATACTGTGACCTTTTAATTTCGAAGACAATTTCATTAGAAATTTAAACTATTATTTAAAATATTCCCCATTATTTGAGACACCAAGAATGGTGAAATTCTATTTTCATGTCTTTCGAATAGTTTCTAGTATTCAGATTTATTTGGGAAGGATAAAGAACTACAATTTAAATAAGAAAAAAATTAATTTTCTTGATAGAAATTTATCTGGGAAGAAATTTTCACAATATCGCTTCTTATTTTCACCTGTACCTTGAATTGCTTTGCTGTTGGCTGCCTCAAAAATGTTAATGAGTGTTATATGTTAAACTGAAAGATATTTTACACTTTTTTAATAATTTGTAAAAAGAGATTAATAGGTCTGAAGAATAGATTAAAAAGGATAGTTTACAAAATTATTATTTTTTTGATTTAAATAAAAATCACAATTAAATATTAAAAATTATTGTAATTTAATATCAAAAATTGTGTTTTATTTTTAAAGAAATTGTATCAAAGATTGATATTAAAAAACCATTAATATTCATTATGGTTTAAGAAATGAATTTTGGCAAGGCTTTGATTTCAAAGCCATTTATTATAAATCTGTGTGAAAAAACCAATCATAAATTAACACAATTTCATTAAATTATAATTCTGGAAAAGTTTAGAGTATATATATATATATATATATATATATATATATATATATATATATATATATATATATATATATATATATATATATATATATAACAACAGAAAGAAAAACTATTAATTCTGTAACACAAATGTTTCCTTCAATGATGAAGCAGTGCCATTTTGATAGGTGATGGTGGTAAATAGAGGACCGAAAAACATCTTGTTGAGAAGAATGTTATTTTAGATGTGGTGTGATATTTTTGATAACAGATACACAGTCAGTGGGAATAAATACATAGAATTTTAAACCATAAATTCATTCGAACGGTATATTTAAAGATGCGTAAAATCTAATGAAAAGACACGATGGACTTTGCGGATAACTGATACTTGAAATGACATGTAATAACTCTATCATAAAAATTTTTTCAACCATGGAAAAAACGGCGATAATTTATTATTAAAACTTTTAAATTGAAGATTTCTCATGTCAGGCAAATCAACCTTGTGTCCATGCCATGTCAAAGGGAACATTTCTCTATAGCAATTCCTAAATTTCTACAGAGAAATGATCAATCAATAATGAAAAAAATATTCTATGAGAAAAAGTTTTAATGTTCAAATGTCCAACAACACTCTTGATTGTAATTTTTAATAAACCTAAGAGAATTGTGTGGTCAAAAAAAAAAAGTCACTATTAAGAATTGTTTCTTGTTGTGTGACACTCAACAAGTGGATTTTGGACTTGTAACAGAGTTTCGAATATATTTTTAGAATTATTAACATCTCTGTGTCAATTTCTTCGAATACACATTACTATTCTAAGAAAATTGAAACTTGTTTGCCAGCAGTTATAGATGTTATACTAAATATATAATGATCACTTTAATTATTTATCATCTGTTTGCGAATTCTGCGCATTGATTTGGAAACATACATATTACAATTGTTTGGCGAGCACTTTATTGAATTTTGAGGATAGTAGAATTCTTTAATTGCAGAATGGATGAGTTCCTTACTTATTTTTTGATGGAGTTCAGCAAAATTGTTGACGGGAAAGAAAGCTTGTCCAGGTCAATATGAAACTCATGTTTATTAACTTTCTTATCAAATTTATCTGTCAAATCCCTTACTTTGTAAGTATATATGTATCAAATTCATTACATTGAAAAGTATATGGCTAGAAAGCATAATGTTCAATTGTGTTTGAATTTGCATTATTTGTGTTTTTATTCTGTAATATTTAGCATGGAATATTTCATTTTATAAGCAGTTGCGCAACTTTTCTCTTACTAATATTACAATTTTATCTGGCTCAACGTAGACCAAGATTAAAATATTTACAGTCGCATCTACCCCATTATATGACAAATTGTTCTACCAATGCAGATAATGAATCTAACTCTTTTACTCCTCCTTGTTATTGTCGTTCTGACTGTTGTACGTGAGTAAAAGTTGAAAGAAAACTCTTTGGTTCTTTACTGAATTAACTTAAACATGTGCAACCCAACTCTTATTCTAACATTAATGTTTGTTAAAAATGAGGAGTTATCTCAGGCTATAAAAATCAGCACTATCAAAGTTGATTGATCAGTTATAATACTGTAACGTACGAAGCAGACATTTCTCAAACTAGAAAAATATACTGAACGTGTGACTTGAACACGATGAATTTTTGCTAATTTACTATTCCTAAAATCCGGATATCAACACAGGAAGGAAAGTTATCGGAGAAAATGAATATAAATCGAAATCTACCTCAATGATTGTACCTCTTACTTTAAATCCTGCTTCTAAAAATAATTAAAATTGAATGTAACAGCTGGAAATTCTCTCCGTCAGCAGACTTTCTGAGTATAAACCTTTCAAAATCGGAGTTAATATATTTCGATGGTAACACCAAATACTGGTTTGCTTTTTTGTTTATGTTTCAAGAAATAAATGAGGATTCCAAAATAGAAGACATAAAATTCGCGTATCTGATGCAAACAACAAACGATAAGCTTTTTGATTTGTTCAGACTTATGTTTAGTCTTAAGTACTTTAAAATTAATATGAAAGTGTCATTAAAAATTTATAAACATGTTTTGTCAATGATAAACACCTTATTAAATTCTATGTGCTTGAACTTTTTAAACTGATTTAAAGCCAATCACAAAACATGTCTTTAACTACAAATTTAGTAGATCAAAATTAGACTCTTATTATTTGCCTTGCTTAAAAAAAATCGAAAATAACTAAGCAAAAACCTGCATGCTTGTTTTATCAGTGAGTCTAAGCTTCCGTTCCAGAGAAAATTTTAATTTTATGAGAGAAAGAGAGAAATATTCTCATAAAATAAAAAATTCTCATAAAACTAATAGAAATGTTCATAACCTCATGACATATTTATACAATTCCATCAGTAAAAGGAAAGCCTGCTTATGGCAAAAACATTTCGTTTAAGTGAAAGAGAAAAACAAAATAATTAAATCACACACTAATCATTGAAAAAAGAAGATGAAATAATTTGCTTACTTTTTATAAAAAAAAGATAGCAGAGTAGCGATAATTTTATGGTTCAAAAATTCTTCTGCTAGAAGGAAAAAAGATCTATGAAAACTTATTTATTATATCTGTGAATAAACTATTGTTCAAATAGATGCGAAATGAGGATTCATTGCGCAGTGTGCTCTATAAAATCAATTTTATGCTCAAATTTATGTCATGAAAATAAAAATTCTTTCCTTTTTCGTGCAAAGCAGGATCTACTAGAACTACTAGCTATAGCGGTTCCGTCTCGACAGGTGTTTTATTGCAAACACTTAAATCAGTAAATTAGGCTCTTCGAACACAAAAATTGTTCATGGTTCATGCGGCTCAGTTTCGCAAAGGTCTTATCTCAAAAGTTATCTCGAAAAATTTCTGGATTCCAAATTGATCACACTGAATCTCATAAATGTCGTGTATTTGATGGTATTAAACCATATAAGTTTGAATATTCCAGATTTAAATGTGAATTTAAGGAAATTCGTGGAAATGTTTCATATGAAATGTTACTGTTAAATAAAGATGTGATTTGTGGAATAATTCCAAAAATAAGCAAATTTGATGCAGAATGCTCCACTAAAAATTAAATTTATTTAACCTATATTGAAAATAATTCAGATGTATCAGTTTTACTACGTGATGATTACTGTGGTTAAGTAGTGACTGGTTCTATAAGTCTCATGCAGCAAATTATTTTATCATTCTTAGACTTATTTAGGGTGGGTAATTATGGATCAGGATACTAGACCATACAAGTTTCAATTATGCGATTTCTATATTTTCATTGCTAGTAAAATATGGGATCTTTAATCATGGGGTGTTCTTGGTTCTATCGAGAACAAAACAAAAACGGAAATTAATAGCGAAACTGTATTCATTTTTTTAAAAAAAAATCACTGCAAATTGAAAATTGACTTCTTTCACAATTGGGACAGTTAGAACTATTTCTAAAACTTATTTGCGAACACATTTGATAAAAAAGATCCCTTAAGGTGTTTTCATACATGTCCGAAGACAACAGTGCATCTCCTATAATAATAAGCACAATTACTGTTAAACTTAGGCAATTTTATCATAGCGTTTCTCGACACTAAGGGATTTTTCGACTACATAAATGTGTACCGTATGATATTTTAAAGGGCTAGAAATGTCTGACACCAAACGGAATCTTGTAGAAGAGATTCTTACAAACAGTTTGATCTATTATTAGTTAAAATCCCTTTGTTAGAGTCATAACATTCGTCATTTTTCTAAAATCTGATCAAAAAGGCAGGAAAAGTGACTTCTTTAAGGGCTGGGACAATTAATAATTAGTTTATAAATGGGGTTCATTATATGATATAAATAAATTAATAGATACGAATCCTACAGTTGATTCGGTTTTGCTTTTTATTCCTTTTATTTTAGTGAAATTTTATTGAGGTTAAATTTTTCCTACAATGAGAAATTAAAATTTAAATTCTAAAATAATTACATCATTTTATTTTAAAAATTTCAGTATTTTTAATTTTTACTTTGTTTCTAATTTTCAATTTTATTAAAAAATTCCTATTACTTTATAATTCACGTTAATGATTATTAAAATAGTAGTTTTCCAAAATACTTTTTTAATCAGTCAATAATCTATTATTGTATTAGCCTGTAATATTTCGTAAAATTTAAAAAACTTATCAGGTTATTTTAAAAGAGTTTTCACTATGTATTGGTGAAACTCTGCAGAAAGCAAATGACAAGAAAAACTAACGCGTAGTGAGTATTTAAAATATTATCATTGCTTGGATATTAACTCTTAATGTATAGTAAATGAACTAAAATTAAATCCTTTGCAGCCACTTTAATTTCCATTTAATTATCAATACTTAATTTAATTAGTGCATTTGTCTCGGCTCAGTAATTAAAATTATTAATCGGTCAAATCTTATATTTCTTGAGAAAGTTATTAAACGTCTAATAATTTCGCCTTAAAATGTTATAAATATTTTGAGCTTAAATTACTTGAGAATAAACGCATGCAGGGAAAATTAATTCTCTCTTTCATTTAAATTTTATCTTTAACTTCTATGAACTTCTATGAAATGTGTAAACGGAATGATTTGAGGAGAAATTACCAACAAGGCTTGTCTTTAAATTTATAAGCTATTAGAACTAAAGAACTTATCAATTTAATAACAATTTCTATCATTATTGAATGATAAATCATGCATTTCATAAAGGATGAGATATACACTGCTCTATATTTGAGATTGCTTACTTTCAGAAGTATAGACAACGACTTTCTTGTTTGAAATTTATAAACGTGTCTGTTAAACAAAAATTAAAATGTTTATGATACACAAAACAATTGAAATACATTGAAAGCCTTCTATGAAATACGTTGTGAATGAATTTTCTTGTTGAAAATGAAAGGAAAAAATAAAATTTCTCTAGCTTCAAAACTCAAAATATGCAAAATTTGTCAAGAATGACTTTTCATTGGTAATAAGTAATATTTAAATTCTAATTTATTAAAAAACATAAAAAACAATGACTGATATTAAGTAAATGCATTGTTTTAATTAAAGTGTTGTTTTAACACAATCATTAAGACAAATAAAAATTTTGGGGGGTTGTTGATCGGTTAAATGTTGAACAAAAATGAAAATGAAATAAAATGAAATTAAAATCATACGAGTTTCACAAAATTTAATTTTGGAAATAATAAATTGTTTTTAAGGATTGGAAATCCATGTTAAATATTAGGATAAAACTTCGGACTTACAACTGTGTCCAGGAAGATCAAAATTTAGTACCAGCTATTTAAAGCATCGAAGTGATCCTTTGATGGTTCTAGATATTTAAAGGGGTTGTTCAACGTTATAAACCTGGTCTAACGCTGCTGGCTAAAGGGGTATGCAACGGCAACAGCAACAACATCAGACACAAAAATATAAATGTTACTCTTCTTCAACATCTTCACTCGCATACTTGCACTACAGTTTTTATTCAAATTTTCCGAAATCAGCTTTCTTCTATAGGTTTCTATGAGGGCAAATCAAATGTCACATTAATAGGGGTTGTTTCTTACAACAAGTGAGGAAAATGCATTTGAATAAGAGAAGAAAAACATGGCTCGATATTACTTTCTCTAATAAATCTTGCTTTTCTACTCTGTTCGATTAGTTACATTTTAATCAAGGAGAAATGAGACATTAGGCATATATGTTCAAGGAAATGTCAAATTTATTAGCGAAGGAAATATAATTTATGCTGGTTTCTCCATTGATTAGGCATTCCAACTACAACTGTATTCGAAATAAGGACATGATTGTTGAGCAACATATTAATGAGATTTTCATACTTATTGCAGTCCCTTAAGATGCAACAGTTGCAGATAAATTTAGTAATTATAATAACAATTATAGACAATATTGTGCTCCTTTATTTCATGACTTTCCTTCCTAGAAAGGAACATTATAAAGAAAAAAGCTAGTCTAACCAGCAGGCATTTATCCAATGTAACAAATTTGGAATATTCTAAACTGGGGAACGATACCTTAAAGTTTAAACTGACACGTTTGTCTAAACTAATGAACCTACAACCCGAGAAAATCACTAAAAATTTGAAAAAGCATGGAACGTGATAAAAAAAACGTGATTAGAATGTCTTAGAAAGCGTAGAAAATTATTTTACTTTATATTAATATATTATCTGAAAGATAGCGGAAAGACTTTGAAAACTGGGATTCAGTGTAAATTCAGGTACGTCTTGATTTGGTGATACAGTTTGGCGACAAACTTTAATTTCTGGTAATAAGGATAATTTTAGTTTTGCTTTGCTTTCGTGTAGCTGCCATCCTTTTAGTTACCATAGAAAAATGTCGCTGTTTAATAATTTATTCCTCATTTATTAATTTACGAAATTGAAGTTAAAATGAAATTTTATTACATGTGTAAGCTAAATTTTCTTAGAGTAAACATCTTATTGTAACTAAAGTTTTTTTCAAATAAGTATTTTAGCATATCTTTTATAAAATAATTTATTTTAAAGTACATTACCCACGATTCTTTAAAAAACATGAAAAAAAGTGTTCAATTAACATTTACTAAACATTAAAAAGCTTAATTTAAATGTAATTAATTCAACATAGATTGACTACACAGTAAAAGAATTTATAAAAAAACAGCTTTCATATAATTTTTTAAAGATTTAAGTAATTCAGTATTTTATATTTTTTTAAAGAAATTATTTAATGCTTGTAAAAAGTAATTGGTAGTGATTTTATTGAGAAATGGGGAAATTTTTGTAATTTTTCAGTCCACTTTATATTAAAAATATGATAATACTATAGAAATATAGTAAAAACATTATAGAAATTTATGGAAATGAATAAATCAGAGAAATTAATGTTGAAGTTATATTAATAAAATTGTACATTTTGATAATGCGAAATGTCATGGCTTAGGTCAGTCTTAGGTTTTAAAATTATATATCATAGTAATTAAAGATGAATAATCAGTGAAAATAAGTTTAATTTTATTTAAGTTTTAATTAAATTTATTTGAAATTAATTAACTTTTGATGAATTAATTTTTAATTAACTAAGCTTGTGTTATCCAAATATTAATTTTTATGGAAGAAAAAGATTACAAAGAGCAAGCGTAAATCCATCTGGTTTCAATAAATTAATTTTGGTTTGAATAGGAAGAAAATATGTTTTCTGAAATTAATAAATTTAGACGCACTCTAAAGTAATATTTTTAGATAAATAAATGCAGATTCAATAATGTATAAATGTCTTCTAAGGATTTCCAACGAATTCAAGAATGCAAAACAGAAAATCTGTAAGAATTTTTATAATTATAAGAAATGTATATAATAATATTATAAGAAATGTCACTTAATATTAGAATTGTTAACGAATCTCGCTCTTCCTTCATAGATATTAGAAGTTTATTTCTAATAAAATATACGATTGCAATGAGGTTGTGTTGTTTTTATTCTAAATGCAACTCTTGTTTATCGAGGAAGGGGTAGAGGAGTGTCATTGTGATTCTGTCAGTGTTTAGATATTTATATAAATGCTATAACTAAACATTTCTCACATGACAGACCATTTATAATAAATGAATTAATATTCATTTTTTACACAAAATTGATCAATTTAATAATAATAAATATTTTATCTCGTTATTAAATTATATATTACTTAAATTTGTATTGAATTTTAAATATTAATCAAATTGTATACAAGTTGTAGAAATATTAAGCATACGTTTAATTAAATATTTAACAATATTTTTGCAAAGTTTTGTGATATTTTATTAGAGACTAAGACTTTTTATCAGAAAATGGACTACTCGTAATTACATTAATTTTGAATTTTAAGCATGGAATTTAGAATGCGAAAGGTTTAATTTGATTATATTTATATACTTTTAAACTTCATGAAATTACTGTTGTAAAAAAAACTCTTTCTCGGATAACCCTCTTTCTTTGATATAAATCTCTGCCTTTAGAAATTCCTATCCGTTTTCATGTATTTGATTTCCTTACAATCATTTATTTCACTTCACTTAAATGCAGCTTACAAATAAGATCCATTTATCATGTTCAAAATTCAATCTTACTCCACTAATAGTGTTTTCTGATATTTTTAAGCTTTCTATCTTTGGACATTTAACCAAAACATAAGAGTTATTCCAGTTTTCCTTTTGATTAAACATCATTAGTCATTATTTCTAAATTTTTTTTAAATCCTTTTATTTTGTTTGTCGCAAGAATTATAATTGGAAAAATTATCTGCTTCCGCTTCACTTATTTTTAACCTAATTTACGACATGCATAACTAATCAAAATCAAGAATAGCGGATTATTTAAATTTGTATTAATAATCTCTATTTCCTTTCTCAGAGGATAGAAGTATCAAAAGAAGAAAACGACATATTATTTGCAATTTCACCTAATCTAAAATTAATTAAATTGGGTAAAATATTGAAATGTACTTTATTTATACTTTTTTGCTTTATATTAGAATGTTTTGATAAAATTATAAAACAAATAACATTTGCTTCAAAAAGCATTACTTACAAATAATTATTGTAATCTTTTTTTAGATGTTGGCTTTTAACCGTATTTTCAGAATTTAAAAAGATTTGTATTTTAAGTTTTTTTTCTTACAAACCACTTTAAAGCTCATTCTCTTAAACTATGAAATATGCATAACTCAAGAAAAAAAAATTTACTTCATCAGTTTATAAAAATTTAACATAAACAGCTTAGAAGTTAAGAACTTTGAACCAATGATAGATTATAGATTGTTATTAGAATTATAAAGTAATTTACAAGAATTTTTTAAAAAATGAATATAATCAAGGACAAAGAAGGATTAGCTAAGACTGAAATAATTTATAGCATATACATTATACCACTTGTTTATACATAGTTCTTTTAAAGAAAAAATATAATAAATGCAAATTTTTATAAAACACATTGCACTTCAATAAGTATGTAGTTATATATATTAAACATAAAATATTGTATGTTTGTTCATATCTTAAATGAAAACAAATTGTTTTCATTAAAAATATAGTTGTGTATAAGCTTTTATTTAATTTTTACAGAATATCATTATATTTTCATAATTTTAAAATATTTTTTTTCATATTAAAAATATAACTTCTCATTTCTATTTTACATTTAAATTCGTTAATTGAGAATGACTTTAAGATAATTTAAATGCAATGTTTGAAAATCATATTTTAAGTATTTCTATAGGAAATTATACTTAATATTTTCAATGAAAGTGTCACGAGTTTGAATGCAATAATATAAAGAAACGGAATGCCGATAAAAGAGCAATGTTCTTTTAAAACTAGACTTCTAATTGAAACATTACGAAAAAAACGTGTGAATAATTTTTATTTTCTTATGTTCGAAATATTTCAAAGTCAAAATTGATTTCTGAACTGAATTTTATTCCATATTCAAGCATACAATTCTCTTTATCAGAGCATCAAATGGCTATAAACATCCTTATAAATGCTGATGTCACTTGAAAATAGTGTATTAAGTATTAATTTTTTTTAAAGTAGTTTTTGGATAACAAATATTTTTTTCAACAAATATTAATAATTGTACTAATTTTTGTTTGTATGAGTGACTTGCATTTCCGGAATGAGATAATTCCTTAAATATATTATGAACTTAAAAATATTTATAAACTTGCTTATAACTAATCAACATTTATAAAGTTGCTTTTTTCTTTTTTATTCAAACTCATTTACTTTTTCATAAATCAATATATGGATCAGATAGAACACTGCACATTATACTTCAAATGATATGATGAGAAAAAACCTCTTTCTCAAACTGCAATAAACTCGCTTATTCTAATACTTACATTTGCTTATGATGAGAAATATTACTTTATATTTATGATTTTCTTCAATTTTGTATGATATATCAAAACTCTTGAGTCATAAAATTAAAATAAAACACTATATAAATCCGTAGTACAATAAAATAAGATATTTTTTTGTGTTAAGATTAGGAATCTAAAATTTAGGAACCATATGTTATTGAATGGAAATGCATTTGCTCAATTGGAAAAGTTATGATTTTTTTCTTAAAAAGGAAGAAAATTGAGCTTAAGATTAGGAAAAAAATTCAAACTGATGATTATAAATCTATACGTTGAATTTACTGCATAACTTTTTTACATTGCCATTTTCAATTATGAAATAAATATAGATATCAGTAATTTATTGAATAATGTTCGCTCATTGTATGTGCATTTCCTTATAATTTTAAACGAAATATTGTTACAAATATTAGTTCAGTAAAAACATTAATATTTCTTTATTTTTTTGTTTAAAATGTGGTTTTGGTTTGACATGTAGCTTAATTTAATCAAAATACAGAGCTAAAAATCATTTGAAAATAATTACTCGTACTTTTCATACTTATTTCAAAAGTATGAATAAAAAAGTTGAAGTACTTGCATGTTTCTCATGTTACAGAAATTGTTAAAAAGTATTTGCGTTGGAAAATGGATTAAAATACTGATTTTCACAAACTGTAGAGAAATCCAATTACCTTATTAAAATGTATTCTTATTAAGCAAAATAAAATTACAATAACTTGAATTATTGTACGTGTTTCCTTTACGTATCATTACAACCAAATGGTTAAATTTATATCTCAGGTTTTATAATTAATTACTTTGATTAAAGAATTATTAGTATAATTTTAATTATAAGATTAATAATCCACAGCAATGAATTTATTTCATAAAAGATTAAATATATGTTCTGCTGTTCAATAAAATTTCAGCAACTGAAGCAATAAATTAATCAGAAACGGGAACTTGTTAATCAGAAAGATTTAATTACGTTTTATTTCAGTATAGAAAATCGCAATCCAGAAATTTAATATAAGGTTTTGGGAATAAAAATCCTAAATAACTTAATTTTGAGAATTTATTTTCATTGGCGCAAACATAATTGGCTTAATCGACAGAATTGTGAACTTAAATTAATATCTGAAACATAAAGTGATTGCATTTAATAAGTTAAATGAATTAATTATTAAAACTAATTTGTAAAATTATAATTTAGTATAACAATATAATTGATAATAAATGAACATTTTAAACAGAAATTTTGTTAAAGCTTTAACTAGAAATAAACTTAATTAGTTATGAATATTTTTGATTATTATAGATAAATGTTATATACCAAAGAAAGAGGTATTTGATTAATTTCTAAGGGAAATATGTATTCATTGTAGTATATAAAATAAATTAACTCTAATTTTACTCCGTTTAATATCACAGGAATTACCCTGTGACATTAATTTACAAATTTCTAATAAATACAGATCTATACTTTTATGAATGCCTTAATGTTAGAATATAAATGTACATATTATACAATGATTTAAGTAAATATATATTTGTTGTTTTTGAAATAAATAATATTTCATCTTTTCGTTCTGCTACTGTTGGAACAGAAATGAAGGTCATTAAATTGGCTAAAATGTGCATTGAAATGCTAACGAAATTATCAAGAATATTGTTAACATTATTATATGAAAATAACAAGATTTGCATCTGCCTTGTTCCGTTGAAAACTAAAATATTACATTTGCATTTTAATGCAGAGAGAATAATATTATAAATACTTTTATAATTTAAATATTCTTGTATTTTTTAAAAATAAGAACGCGATAAATTATTTTCAACTAAAACTAAACTGATATTAATACATTATATGTTTCCTTAGATTTATTTGCAACTATTTGTCAGAATGTTACTGAATGTTTACTGGATTTAAAATGATAAACAAGCCAAAATAAATCAACAGTATATTCTAATTAAACTTTATTTTAAAAGATTGTATTTAGAAAATAAAAATGCACTCTTTTATAGCTAAGCACATATTTTATGAAAACGTAGAATTTAACATGACAGGATGATAGGGTTATTTCTAAATAAAGTATTAGTGGTTTAAAATATTCACGTTTGGTAATTTTAATAATTGAATGTGATTACAAAATTCACCTGTTGTTAAGGAACAGTTTTAAAATAGCATTAACAACTATTAAATCCTTAACGTGACATATGCATAATATCAGTCAAAGGTGTTTGGTTTTCTCATTTCTCAATTTCTTGCAATTATTTTTCCAAACTTATCATAAGTGATTGTATATAAAGATACTGATATTAAATTTATAGTGACTTTATTTCCTTATTTTCTTAAAAGTGTTGCTAAATTAAAGTTTATGAAATGTTCAACATTAAAATACATTCAATATCAATTAAAATGGAATTATCTTCCATATAAAATTGAATGCCATAATAGAGAATGAATCAATTTACTGCTACCATTGTGCATTAAGTTTTTCAAAAATAACTGATAATAAATAAGCTATAACCTAATGGATCTTTTTTCATTAAGTGTTTTCTTATGTTGATAAAAATGTGGCGAAAAAATTAATCGTTTAAATACTTAATTGCAATTTAAATCGTTTTAAAGATTTTATTAGTTTGAAAGAACTATATCATCAACATTTTTATTATCGTAAGATTAGCAATAGTTATACTTACTTATTTAAAAGGTGATAATGATAAAAATCTGTCAATGAATAATTCCCCATTTTGACAGAAAAATGATTTTTCGTATTTATGTTGAAATTTTCAATTATGTGTTTTCAATCCGACTTATAAATAAGTGTACATAATTTTAATGTAAAATGATTGCAATGAGAGTTTTGATTAATAGAAAACATTATTAAATAATTTATTTTCGTTTCAAAAATTTTACGATTATTAATTCCTTAAAGATTTTTTTTATATTTACCTGAACTTTCAACTGGACATATGCATGCATAAACTTCAATATGGTTCGATGGATTGTTTATTATTTTCTTGATATTTCACATTGTTTACTCACAAATTGTTGATTTCAATCCATTAATTCATGATATTTTCCGAAGCTTTAGATCATAATCTTTCTACTGAGACAATAATAAGATATTCTATCCCAGTTTTATTAAAAATGCAGAGTAGTGACAATTTATCATCAATCAATTCTATTTATTTACAAAAGCCTCAATAATCAATTCTTTTGAAATTATTTATCAAATAGCAATCAAAAGGCTTATGAAACAATATTATGTTTAGAAGAAATGCTCAACGCTTTGCCAGTTTCAATGGACACACAGAATTATTTTAATGGTATTACAGATTTCATGAATTTAGTTAGAGATTGATTGCATTTGAACAATGATTCCTATTTTGTTGCATTTGCACAAAAAAAGTTTTACTCTTCTTAAATAAAAACTTTATAAAGCGACAACAACAGCTAACAACATTGCTTTTCACTATATTACAGCTTACAAATTCATTAAAAAGTATAAACTAAACAAGAAGGGAAAATCAGAAAAATATTTGGTATTTACAGCGAAAATTAGAACGTTTAGAAAAATATTTAAAAAATTTTTAAATTTCGGATAATCTTTAATGAATATAATTTGATGCCATACAATATAGATGATTCATATTTTACTCGAAACAGTAAATATATTTTTTCAGAAATTATGCTATAATACATATTCATCAAATTATTTTTCTGTTTTCTATTTTAACATTTAGATTGATGGTAAGATCTCTGTAGTTTTCCTACTGTTATGAAATATTACGTATCTAAAAAAAAGCACTGTATTAATGGATATAAATGCAAAAAGCTCTTTGCTGTATATTATTCTGATAACACAATTCTTCAAAAGTTTCAGACAATAGATTATTATAAATCTCCTTTATTTCAATCATGTTTAAGTTAAACTATTTATATTTAATCTAGTACATAATTTATTATAGATAATTTTAATTTTGCTGATTAATTAAACTTGATTTTTATATTTGTAAGCTTTTGCAAAATATTCTCTTTATTATTTATATGCAATTTTATTTCTTATTAGAAGGTTCCCCTGACTTCAATATTTCATGCGGATTATATTAATTTAAATTGATGTCTGTATTGCATCATATTCACCTACAATGGATTCCCTCCCACGTGGATCTCGAGGGGAATGAGATTGTGGACACTTTGGCCAGCGCTGGTGTGTCTGAGGGCGATGTGCCGTCGCCACCTCTCACATTTCAGAAGATTCATTCAAAGATTAAACACGAGAATAAAACCACTTGGATTGTCCCTCCTGAGCATCATTGGTATCGCTGCGCACGTCCAGGTGCTTCCTTGACTACTGGTTTTAATAGACGAGAACAAACGGCTATTGCCCGTTTAAGAAGTAGCCATCTTAGTAGCTTGAAATTCATCGAGAGTACGAAGAAATTCGAAATTTACCCCAAGTGCTTAAAGGAACAAGCCTCTCTTGAATATATTCTTAAATGCCTTGGTCTCTCCGGGAGAGATATTTGGAGAATCCGCTTATTGTACTGGACTTTTTAAAGGTGTACGCGCTCATGGACCTGGTCTTGCTCTGCTGACCTCAAGGGCATGAAATAACAACACTAACAACATGTTTCAGGCAGAAAAAAAAGCTGAAGGTAAGTTAACAGGATTTATGCACAGAAGTTTGACCTATTCCATTTTTAGTTAAACTATAGATATTTTAAAATTGTAATTATAAAGTATAGAATTATATTTCAATATATTATAATTTATAAGATGCTTTCTAACTGAAGCACTTCAAAAAGTATTAATTATAACGTCACAATAAAATTATGAAGATTGATGAAACATTATAAAAGCAATCGGAAATTAATTAATTTTTGGCTCGGGAAATAAACATAATAATTTAAATCTAAATTTAAAATTTGAAAAATAATGATCAAATTATTAGTATCAAATATAAAAGGAAAAAACCACTTTAAAATTGAATTCTTTATCTTACAAATATAAAGGCACCACATTCTAAAAAATTAGAAATGAATTGAATGGTAATGGTTAAAAATACTAATGATTATTTAAATGAAATAATAACACAAACTGAAATATTTCATTACAAGGAACTTAAAGTATTACTATCAAAACTTTGAAATATCAAGCTAATTAAGTGCTGACACTAATTTATTAACTTGATATATCTAAAGATTTGAATCCTTGGATAAAAAAATATATTTCCCCTTTATTTTCATATTTATTGAATTCAGAAAAAAAAACAAATCAATCATATTAATTTAATTTTTAGAATGATTATTTTATTGTTATATGAATATGTGAGATCAAAAAAATATTGTTAGCGTTATTTTATGACTCATTACAGTTATGAAATTTTAATGTCATTAATATATTATTTTATTCAGTCAAATATGCACTCTTAGGTGAATTTGGAAAAAGTTTAATACACATACAATATTTTAATGAGCTCAATATATATTTGATGGAAGAAAAGTTTAAATTATAGTTCAAGAAAATATGATCATATTATTGATGAAATGTCTTAGTGCATGGATTATGTTAATTTGAATTTTCAAACTTACTTTGATAGAGAGAGAGAGATTACAATTTTGACAATGTTTAAAATGTATAAAAATAAAAACAATATTTGAAGAAAAAATAAATAAAAGAAAAGTTTAATATTAATAGATTGATGACTGCTTTATTATATTATCAGTCACTTCTATCATTTGGGAATAATTCACATAGAAGGAAATTTACTCTCTGGTTCATTAAAATAAAAAAGATAATTCAACTTCAATATATAAAATACAAATAATATTTTAATTAATATAGAAAATTACATTCGTTGTAATATAATTTAAGACATTGAGCAATATATATGAATTGTTTAATTATGGAAAGAAAATATACTTTATGAAAACTTGTAAGTAGAAAAAAGAAAAGTAAAGTTGTTAATTATTTATCCTTAAATAGTTTTACAAAAATTATAAGACATTTTCTTTCTATAAAAAACATTTTGTTGTTTAAAATACAGATTTTAGTTTTCATTGATTAGTTATTAATACTCAGATTAACCATTCTGGAAGAATATCAGGATTTAAAAAATATAAAATATGATTCCATTGCTGCGTCACAAAATAAGAAAGTGAATTTAAAAACTTTAATAAAAATATAAATATATAATTAGCTAAAAGCCAAATTTTATCCTGCGTTATTAATTAAAACCATTAATTAATTGGACAGTTGTTTCAACAAAAGTTTCTCAATTTAAATAAAAATTATATAAAAACGTATATGCCAGTAAGTACTATATTTAATAGTTACATTTCAGTTCGTTTTATAACAGATTAAATTATTTCTAAAATTCTTGTAGAAACCGCACTTTTCTATTTTATATGCCTGAGTGTTTTAGCTATAAGTAATGGAAATATCAAGACAAGATTATTGATTTACCTAGTCATAATAGTTATAAATTTAGATTTGCGTGAATTTATCTGTAATGAAAAATTTGCTCCATAGTATTTTAACTATTGAATAATTTGCAATTCTTAATTTCTTTTTTGGTATGATTTTAATGAAAACAATAAAAAAGTAATGAACAATAAGTATTTAAGTTATAAATTATATAATGTTTAATTAAAATTTAGTTTCTTATCAATATTTTTTAAACTTGTTGGAAGACGTTTTTGGGTTGAATTATGGAATCACTATGGAATCAGTATAGAATCACTGTTTTTCATTTTCTTTTGATTCATAACCCTGTTGTTGTTGCTTATCATATCACCAAAGGTCTGACGGAGTCAGACCAAATCTAGGAATCCGTTGACGGAGAGGAAATCGATAACAAGGCGGAGAGAAGTGTAGATTTCGTCCCATAGTATATTCATACAATTCAGGATATGATCAGGAGAAGTTTGGTGTCTGGCATCTAGGACAGAGGAGGAAGTTCTTGTTACCCGCTACAAAATTGAGGCATTTTAGGTGGCCAGAGGCGAGACGTGCAAGACAATGCTGTATTTCCTATCACAGGAAAGAGCCAGAGAAAGTTCCGGGTTTCTACCCTTGTAGAAGTGGTGAGTCAAAGGTACCTGCCAACAGGTTTTAAACTGGGCTTTTCTTAGGGAAAAGAGTTCAAGGTAGGTAAGTGCGGCTGAAGAAGGAGCAGGATGACCTTAGCCCTCATTTCCTAAAGTGTCTGCTATTTCATTGCCTCTAATATCCACGTGAGACGGGATCTATTGAAAATAGATATCATGCTGAAGGGAGACAATTTTAAGCTTGTGTAGAATGTAAAAACTTGTTTGGTCTCTCAAGCAGGTCCAATTTTGCTGATGTTGAATTGAACTACGGCTATCAGTTAATGCCCAGACATCACTATAAGTTTCGCTCATGATGACAGTAAAACAGTAAACAGTAAAAAAGTAAATAAAAAGTGACAGTAAAAGAATTCATAACCCTTAACAGCAAAATCACTGAAAATATCTCATTTTATACGAAAGAGATAAAAATAGGAAACGCATAATAATTCTTCCATAACATATAAGCCCTTGAATTATAATTATTGTATAAAATTTATACATTGGCTTCTACATCTGCATATATAATAATATATATTTGTTATAAGTTTATAAATTTCCTTATAACTATGAGATTTTTGTGCCATCGTTTACAAAAAAGTCTTCATAAGAGAGGGCTTATAAATGTGAAAACCACCTGCTTGTGTAAAACTAGTAGGAAATTCAAAATAAGGTTTTTTACTCAGGTACATTAACATATCCACTGGATATTAAATAATGAGTTCAATATAGAATTAGATACCCTTTAGTTTGGCAAAAAAATTTGGGGATAAAATTTATTTTCTGGTAATTCTAGTACTCAGTTTAGAAATTGCGTAACTGGAGTTGCTAGTTCACTCACATCACGGCGCTTATCTTGGATAAAAAAAAGCAAGGAGTAACCGATTGTAAACTTTTCACCTAAAAAATGAAAAACGATGCTGTCCTGGATGAAAAGAATTTAATTTTTGAAATAATGTCAAGCTATTTTACTCGAACAGTTGACTTATTATTATCGTTACAAATTTTGATCACACTGAAGAGATTACGTGAGAGATTGAGGTATTCTTAGTACATTCATTTATGTATTCATAAATTTTCATGTGAACAACTCATGTCTACATTAATTACATCCTTGATATTTGTGCGCCTTCATCACTATTCTATAAGCAATGTCTGCTGATTATGGAAAACAAAATATTTGAATTAATATAATTTGTTTCAGAAGTAATTACATTAAATGACAAACTTATTTAATTGACTAAGGCATCTTTTCATCTTTTATGCTAGACGATTTTTATCGTATGATAAAAAGTTGTCCAATACTTTATCTTGATATGTTATTAAAAAACCACACACTATACTGCTCTTTTTCACACTTAACGGGAAACGATATTATGTCACTTGCCTATTGTGTGGTTTTTTAATAACCTCTCTCTTAAAATTTCGGATGATTTGATTTTTTATCGTACGATAAATGTCGTCTAGTGTGAAAGAGGCCTAATACTAATACTTTGAGAATACATATTTTTGTGATCTAAAATTTTAATTTTGGTTTACTATCAAGATAATATCTAAATCAAAAATGTCTAGATTTGATTGAACTTTAATAACTTCTATGAGATTCCTTAAATTTAATAATGTTTTGGTCTGATTATTAATAAAATGCTTTTAAGGACTGTCTTTGATCTGCTTAAAATGTAAAACCTTAACGTAAATGGTAGTTTGTATTGATACATAATATTTGTAAATAAAATGAAATTATTATGATTATGGAAATTTTATATTATATGATTTTTTAAAAATTAATTATTAGTAATCATTCAAGAGTAAATATAATTTGATAAAAACATTAAAATAGTTTTTATTATATTTTTGATAATAATTAAGTTTTTTAATAATAATTTGAAAAATTTGTAGAATGTATTTTAAAAACTTTTTATGTACATCAAATTTTATTATAAAAATTGAAATGCATTTATAAACTTCCAATTATAACAAATTTTGTAAAAAATTTAATTAAATAATAAAAGCAATTAATTTCTGAAAAAATATGGAGAAATAATCACATGACTGAAAGTATCATTGGTCATCCAAAATATTAAGATACTGCTACATAATATTTTTCATTTTGATTTTATTTCATTTAAATTTTTTATTAATTTATAAATGTGGAATTCATTGCCTGACAATTTATTTTATTATGAGAACATTAATATTTCGAATTTTCTAATTATTTGCACTGTGGGCCATTATTTTTATTAGCTTTAAACTAAATAATGTATAATTTTTATATTATCTTTTTTTAAATGTTTTGATGTTTATATGAATGATGAAATTAAATTTAAATAGTCATAGAGATAAACTAAAAATAGTTGAAAAATGGTAAAGAACTCATTTATATTGTAATTTTTAACAAGTCATATTGAGGGCTCTTGAAAATAAACAAGGATTTGAGTTCAAAGCATATACATAAAACAACTGAATAGCATAAAATAAATTAAATATCGTCTAATGAAAGCAGTAAAGTTAAACTTTTTTGTATTGAAAATGCGAGTGATTCAATTCATTTCAAGACGTTTAATGAACAAGAAAAATTTTGATTTCTGTATCAGAGGAGAAATAATATGTCTTTGTATATTATCCTTAATTAAACTGGGCGAGAAACTCATGCGAGCTTTCAAAAATACTTTAAATTTTGCAGATGTAAGCTTAGAAATAAATTTTCCCTTTTAAATCTGTAAAGGTTTTCCTAAAACGATTACTTCTAAGATACTTCACAAGTTTAGCAACATATAATTTTAATGCTGTTAAAAAGTATTTAGTAGAACTCAAAACATGTTAAAAAATGCAATATTAAGAATATAAAATTTTACACAAGTATGAAAGCTATGGGAAAAAATTGTTTCTCAGAAATAATAAAAAATATTATTTTGAGGAGAAAACTTAATTCAAAGAAAAAAAAAAAATAAAATAGTGAAAAAATTTAATCAGGGAAAATTAACAATTCTCAAATATATAAAAATGTTAATGATAATTTTAAAATAAAACTAAAAATTATAAAACGCTAGTTAGGAAATTGCTCAAAATTATAAAAAGATATAAAATATGTATAATTGTTTTAAATTTATAGATTTTGCGTCTATTTTTAAACATTTAGTTCTTTAAGACTTAATATGAAACTGTTTTGAACTAACAAATAAAATTAAAAATTAACTGTTGCAAAAACTTATCAAATTTAACAAGCCTTTGTAAACTTTTAACTTTTGGTATTTTTTAAATTATAAATAAAATTTCTCTGCTAAAATAATAATAAATTAATATTTCATGAGGTTCTTCATTAATGTATGTTATAGATATAAGTTATAAAATAATATTGCATTTAATTAATTCTAAGAAATTTGAATTACACAACTGACAAAAAATATGAATGAATTAAAATAATAATGTTAAAGAACTTAAAAATAAATTTTCATTAAGATTTTGGGGAAAAAAGTATTACTTTAAGTCAAAAATTAGAAAATAAAATAATTTTTCATACTGAAATTTAATAAGAAAAGAAAAATTAATCCGTGACTTTCTTCTACATATTGTATATTTTTATTATATTAATATATTAGTTTCAGTATAACTAAAAAGAATAATTGGAATTATTTAATCAATGAAGGAAAAAAGTAATAAAACTAGTCCTTTTGGATGCGTTAAATTAATATTATTAGATAAAATTTGTATTTCTTTTTTTTAGATAAATGTTTGATTAATTGAAAACTTATTCCTAAAAATATTGGTGCAAAAATTGATTACATACGTCAAAATGATTAGTGTATTTTAATTTTAATCTCAAATTTATTTTATGCACAGTTAAAAAGTTAATTATTTAAGCTTCTCATAAAGTCTCACGCTGGAAATAGCCATACATTAATTTTGTTTTGCAAGAAATAATGTCTAGCATGATTTCGTTTCCTTTATGTCTTAAAGTTAATTTTGAATTACAATTATAGATATCTTACAAGAATAGAAATTTTTTTCATAGTGAAATAAATATTTAAAACTTATTAGAATTTTAAAGCCAAATTATTGTCTAAAGTATTCTTCAAAATTTTTGAACAATATAATCAAACTAAAATAGTAATATAATCAATAATGATATAATTATAATTTCCATAATCAAACTTATTAATATATTATAATATAACTTATTCTCATATGTTAAAATACATTATACTGTCTATCATTAGTGAAATAAGAAGAATGGAATAATTGGTGGATTATACTTCTAGAAATTTTAGTCCTAATTTCTAAGATAAAAAGTAAATTAAAAAAAGCGAAAAATCAATCATTAAATAAATTTTTCTAGTAATATTTAATCTTTCTGCGTGTTGTCTATATTCAAATTGCAATACTTTTTAGTTGCTATTTAAATTACTTAAAATCAACAAAGGTTGTAACTGTTGTGTTGTTTGTTGCTTAAAATGTGAGAATTGTTTCATAAATAATATACTTTTCTATCAGATTTTTTACAAATAATAAAATAAACTTACATTATGTGAATATTCTAGTTTCGAATAATACACATTTTTTTATTGAAAAGTGAATTTCTAAGCGAATCATACTAGCTTTTCAAATGTGGAGTTTGTCGAATCATTAATTGAATCTCAAAATATAAAGAGTAACGAATATTATATATTTCTTTTTTCTTTTGCTTCATATTACGTTACCATATTTTAAATAAAATCTGTAGACAAAGAGAATAAAAATATCAGACAAAAAGACGAGTAAACAACTCATTGCTTACCGTTTGAGAAAGAATGTAGCTTAAGAAATAAGCTTTAATTCCGTAGATTTCTTATTTAAATGAATTATCAGATAATTCACTAGAGATTTAAGAAATGCTTAGAAAATCATGTAAATGAATACAAACATTACAACCATTTGAAAGAGTTTTATTTTCAAAAACTTTAAAAATCATAAGTTGATTTGATTAATCGATGTGCTAACCATCTCTTTTATTTATTCATTATTTAAAATTAAGTAACTTTAGTTCAAAATTTTATTATATGTACATGGTTATTCATGAAAATAAATACAATTAAAGGATGCAATTCATCACATTGCAGAAGACCAATTTCTGAGCATTTGATTTATAAGAAAATGTTACTAAAATTTCATATTTAATTATAAGAAAGTTTGACATCAATGAATGTATTTTAAAAATATTTCTTTAATTAGCTTTCACTGGTCATTTAACTGTGCGGAACTTTGATTGGAATGGAAAATAAAATATAAGGCATGGGTTCTAGTGCATAACTGAGTTAAATTATTTTATAACATTTATAACGTGTAAAATTCTTTGAATTCTTCTTTATTTATTTTGCATCTAATTTATTTTATTATTTCTTGAATTTATTCATTGAAGAAAATAAATGAAAATAATGTGAGATTTCAGTAAAAATGTTTTTTGATTTCCGAAAACACATTTCTGATATTCTAGATTTTAACTACACATATCAATATTTTTTAAAACTTATATAAAAAATTAAAATAATATTATTATAAATTATTAACTTTATGTATGATAATAGCAATTCTAATATATATGCTATCGTATACGAAACATTTAATTACGGAAATTATTATTTACAATTAGACAATGTTTATCAATTGTTTTGAATTACAGTTAGGAATTTCAGAGTCACAGCTAAAATATAATATTAGCAAAATAACCAAAAGGTTTTTTCTTCTTCATTAGTTTAATTTTGTTAGTTTTCAAATTAGACCAATTAATTATCATATTGTATTTTGTGGAGTGAGAAATATTGAGATTGAATTAATTCAGTAAAGTATTTAAATATTTTCCATGGTAAAGGAAGAGAAGAATTTTTAGAAAGACTTGATCTGAATATTAATAACTATAGTATAAAATTACCCCATGATTAATAAAAGTAAAATTTTTAAAGTACTTCATTAGCTAATTTGATTGCATAGCTAAGAAAATTTATGTCTACCTTAGAAAATTAGATTGAGCAATTTAAATATACTGTGATAACTAAATTAATTTCATTTTTCAGATACCTGAAAAAATTAAAAATATTTAGAAATCTAAAGAAGAATTTAGTGTTGATAAAGTAATTAGATATTAGGATGGAAAATAATGTGTAATATGTATTTTTGAAAACACATTTGCAAGTGAATTAATTAATGATTTAATTAAAATAAAAAGCATTTTGTTGCAAGAGTAAGAAGCTATATATAAACTTGAAATATATTAAGTTTGTGATTCAAAACGAAATATATTAAGTTTGTGATTCTTTTCAGTATATATATATATATATATATATATATATATATATATATATATATATATATATAAAGTCTGTTGAAATTTCGTTGTTGAAACCCTGTTGAAGTCTTTCATGAAAAGGTATCACACGACAAAGTGTTAGAACAATGATGAAAGAAGGCACATCTATTGATCTCCCTGTCCATGATTTTTTAAACTTATAATTCTGTTTGCTTAAGAATAAAATAAATTAATAGCAGTTTCCTTCTTTGAAAAGCCAGCCGATGGTGGAATGGCTGGCGTCCTTAACTTCGAAGCAGTAGGTTACAGATTCGAATCCTGGGCGGGGCATGGATATTACTTTTTGTCATTGTGTGTATTTTTCGATCTTTTCAGTTTCGAATCAATGGTGGCACACTCAGTGTGTGCCCCATTCTTTAAGTTCCTATCAATTTCACTCATTGTAATGCTGAATGGATTAAATCCTAAGAATCACAGACCGGCATTTTTAAAAAAATCTTTGAATAGAGAAAATTGAATGTTAAATTGGATCAATGTTTTATATTTCTTGCGAACATGAAAATAATCAGATATGATCTTTTTAAAATTACCGAACAAAAGCTTTTCTGATGTTTTTTTAAAATATTTTTGCAAAATGTTCGTAAGGGCAATAACATGTGATTGTCCGCGGGTGTAAATTTATGAATTATGATGAATGGGAAAGAATTTACCAATTTCCAGGTCTGCGAATTTCTGAACGAGAGTTTGCGACTGGAGTTACTTGCATATGGTTTGCAGTGGTATTTGGTCTGCGATAACATGTGACCTTGTATTATCATGAAGACATGCAATTTAAAATCACCTGTACTTTTCTTGGATGGGATTTTAAACTATCCGATTGTAATAAATATCCTAATTTAGCTATTGCTTCTGTTTCAACAAAACTCAAAATGTCATTGAATGTCCCAAAAAAGTTTTGACTTCGGTTCAAATGTGATGAAGGTACGACTCTTGTGTTTCCAATTTGCTATATTCACTTACTATAATTTTTAAGCAAATCATTTATAGCTCCATTTGTCATTCTGCCACAGAAAGGTCTGATTTTGTTCCATGCAAAGATATATACATCTTTGCTATACAGACATATGTCTTTTTGCATTCAGCCACATGAGTTAAGCAAAAAGAATTTGGGTAATTTTCTGCTTACAATTATTTAAGTTGTGTAGCCAAAACTTTTATGGTACAAATCTAGATTATTTATCTACCAATGATAAATAAAAAATTATTTGTAGATTACAGAAAAGCATTTTTGTAAACTCGCTGATACTGTCTAAAAGTATTTTGCGCACCTAAGATCTTAACTACATTACCTTCAAATAAGAGATACTTCCTTATCAGAAAATCGAAATTAATAACTCCAGAATTTTTTAACCATTTTCTTTATGTTTTGTCAAAAAATGCATATTCTCTAAATATTTCCAATAAGTTTTCAATATGTTAAAATATTTACACGCCTTTTAAAGTGTTTTGCAACTTTCTTCGTTCTTAAAATTTGGACGAAAATCATGATGTAGGCGAGTATTATCTGTACCCATGGTTACACGATTGTGTTTCTCTCTAACATAAATCATTTTTATTTTTATTAATTTACTAAGGAACCCAGTGATAAAAAAAGAAAGTCAAACATAGGTCAAAGAAATTTACTCATACTTATAGCTTAATTTGACAAAATAACTTTTTGTGGTATATCTGATATAACAAATATCAATTTAAATATAAATCTGGTTACAGTGTTAACTATTAATGACTGATGTTGTATATTAACTATAATTGATTAAATATTGCCACTTAAATTTCTTTTTCCAAAAATTTAATTGTAATTCTCCATTAAAATATAACAATATTTGATGTTGCTTAACTGTCAAATAAAATGTATTATTAATATAAGAGTGTGAAAAAAATATTGAAGTATAAATTTAAATATATGAAAATGTGGGATGCATTAATAATGATTTACTATTATATAAGCCCTCTTATCATATGTTTATAACATTAATTTAGTTAATTTATTTATACTTTGTTGACGAAATTATAACTATAATGCCCTTAAGTCTTGGATTCAATGCAACGAATATTAGGATAAATGGATTAATCTTATAGAGCAGTAATAAATATGTGTGTACTAAAACTATATTTTGAATATATTCATATATTCTAAATATTGGAAATCAATAGACTATGAAGATTACAAAAATGAAACTATTAATCAAAAAGTATTTTTATTTGAAAGAAGTAAAAATGTTCATTTTTTATTTGCATTTTACGATTGTGAAAATAGTTAATTCCAGTTTTAAAACTAAGAAACTTAATAAAGCATACATTAGTCTTATTTAAAAAATTCTTTTTATCAGTAAATTGTACTTCATTTCACATATAGCTTCAAATGTATTTTTCCGTAATTAATGTTACTTTTTTTGAATATATTTTTTTAACATTTGTTTTGAAAGAACCTTTCAGAATTTATTAAAAAAGATTTTACAAATTTTAACTTATGCTGCATACCTTACAACTTCAAAATTTTGAATTTCTATGAGGAAAACAGAAGCTTACCTGTATTTTTAATACCTACATTTATCCACATCGCAGAAAATTTAACTCAAAACATTCTTTCATCTGCATTACTCTGAAAAAAAATAATAAAACTCATTTTTTTTCTTTTTCATTTATTCTGGACAATAAATAGCATAAATTTTATAAGACATATTTTTTAATTATGTAAATCTGTTATACATTCATTTTTAATTCTAAATCTTATTGTTGTGGGATTTATATTATTTTAGGTATAATCTGAACATAATAAATTAGATTATATTACATGAGCATTAGTAATTTTCCTTTGCTATTTCCTTTTTTCAATAAACAAAGTTTATAATACAAATATTTAAAAAAGGACACCAATACATTTCTTTAAATTAACAAAGAAATATAAAAAGCAATTTTTATTTTTGTGATAATGAAATATTTCTCTTTAAATAACAACTTTAAATTTTAATCTTAATCTAAAAATAACTTTAACTCTTTTCATTTAAAAATTCGAAACCTAAGATAGTTTCAATAAATTCATTTGATTCCAAAAAATATGCATCTTCATTATCCGTATTCAATGTACGTATTTTCATTTGTAAAATGACGATAATAGTATTATTTAACAGTAAAACTAGTTAGTTTTAAACTGCTGCTCGAACGAGCTGCTCCTGTTATACACGAAAAAAATGATGAAATATAATGTATTTTTAATCATTGTTCAAGGTTAGGAAAGACATTAAATTCTCTGTTAATTCTATTTTAATTGGCTGTAACACTTTTCGAAAAACAACGAATTATATATATATTTCGTGTCTTGAGGATATTTATTCTAGTAACTTCTAAATCAAAGTGCTCATAATGTAAAACCTTGTTCTCCAGATTCTCAAATTAATTTTGCCACATAAATATATCATATAAATACAATATTTTTAATACAGTTATTTCCATATTTTTTTCATGTTGATAGTCAACCATAATTAAACTTTTCTCTAAAATTATAAAATAAATTACTAAAAAAATTTAAAACAATAAAGTACTTTTTAAGAAATACAATGAAATTAATATGCATTTTCTAAGAAACACGGATTCGTATTTGTGAAGTGAATTTCGTACATTTGAATAAGTTAATAAAACCATTAAAATTTTTGTAGTATGCAAAATCACTTTGAGCCCAAAGAAATGCAAATATAACTTGCAATTTAACTTCAATCAGATAGAAAATATGTATATTTTCTAATCTTAATTTTATTGGGAGTTACTTACATTTTTTTTATAAAACGAGGTATTTTCAAAATTTGAAAGTAAAAATCTTAGTTAGGATTTAATGAGAAATTTTAAAGTTAAAATTTTTCAACTAAAGATTTACTTTCCAAGCATTTCTTTAATTTTTACATACTAGTTTATTAGACTATTTTTCCTCTTTTATTTATAAAATGTTTTACCATTTTATGAGAATTTTAAATATATAAGACCACTCATTCATAAAAATTTCAGTAAAATTTTATGCTTCAGAAAAACATTTTTAAATTTAAATATTTTCCCAGAAAAAGATGCTCTGCAATATATATATATATATATATATATATATATATATATATATATATATATATATATATATATATATATATATATATATATATATATATATATATATATATATATATATATATATATATATATATATGTGTATATATATATATATATTCAAAATATGTATATATATATATATATTCAAAAATAGATATTATGTTTTACCGAATATACAGACTACGACTTTCCCTTTTATGGTACAATTATTATGGGAAATGTGTATAAGAAGAGTGCTTAAAACTATCAAATATAGAAAGTTTGATTCATATGACAATTATAGATAAATAAAAATTAAAAGATTTTTCAAGTATTTTTAATTTTGTTGATTCTTTTCAATACAGATTATTTAATGAAAATAAACAAACCGTTTCACTCTTGCTTTGTAGAATCATTCAAGTTTTCGCATTTTTACCTTTATTTCCATTTAGGAAAGAACATTTTTCTGTCAATTTATTCTTTAATGAATATTTTTGGGTCTGACTATAATATAGATTATATATATTTTTCGTTTCAGAGTTTCTCTACATAAATGAGGCAAAAATAAATTATTTGATGATAAAACTTCTATGTTTTCAATCACATTTAAGGATTTTAAATATGATTCGTAAAAATAATTCCAATCTTAAATAATTTAAATAAAAATAGCAAATATGTAACGCTAATTTAAAATGTAAAGTAAACTATTTTATGTTTATTTAAAATATGTTTTACTGAAGAAATTTTTATTGCTAATTTTAAAGTTTTAGTAGGTGGATCTACGGATTTTTAAGGATGTATTAATTTCCGCAATTGTTTAAAATACTGATTCCTAAATAATTAGATTTTTTCTAATTTATTTGCATCCTGTTATATTGATAAGTATTATAATTGTGCGTGTGTGAGATTAAATAATAATCCTTCTTAATATAATTCTTGATCAGTTTTACTTCATTAACAGAAATTTTAATATGAAGGAAATAGATTAATTTTATTTTCATTCACTAATTTTATATTTCAAAATAGAAACATAAAATTAGTTAAATTTTTTTATCATATTTTATTCCTTCAAGATAAACACGTTGATAAAAAAATCAAAATTTGTATTTTTTATAAAGCCAATATAAATGTACAAAAGGAAATTAAATACACTTTAGAACTAAAAATAATGAGAGTGGGTATATTGTAGAAATATTAATTTTTACTATTTTAAAATTATTTGAATCATTTAACGAAGTATGTGATATTTATTATTCTGTATGAAGGATTTATACGCTTCCTATTTAAATATAAGTTAGTTATATTTAATGCTTATTTCCCATGTAGTAATAAATGCTTTTGATTATTACAAAAATAAAATAAAAGTATGCTTCAATTTTATATTTTTAAATATATCAGTTAAGTTAAATCGAAGGGCTTTGATTAACACATACCTTTCCGATTTCCTACAGTAAAGGAATACTTGTTTATGTTAGTAGCAATTTTCAACAAACTAAACCCATTTAGGATGTATCGTGTAAATTCGACCGAGAACTTTCCAATAATAACTGCAATCAAACTTAATGCATACAGATAAAGCAAAGGTTATTACGCCAGTTTCCCTAAAAGCAGTCTACGTTGGTTTTGAGCAAACAATCTCCATGACTAGGCAGCACAGAAACGAGGTTGTTAGTGTTTTACCTTTCACAAAGACTGTTGTGAAAAATCTGGATTGCATGGGTTTTCAGTTCTTTGTAGACTTATTTTGATGAAAATAACAACGCTTTTTTCCACCACTTTCATAATTCTTGAGCAATTTCAATGTAAAACTAATTAAGAGGTATTTACTAGTAATTAAAATTTAATGAAACGTCAAAAAATATTAATTTATATAGTATATTTATTTGTTATTACATAACGACATATTTTTAAAGGATAAGTATTTTTAGAATTTTTAGAATAAGTTATATAAATATATTGCCAATAACGAAAAAAAATTGCTTGCATTTCAAAAACAACACAAATGTAAAATAAACTATGAAATCTTTAAATCATAGTACCAAGATCATCGTTTCTTTATTTGCGTCAACGTTTTGGAATGAATGCAGACCGAAAAAAGGTTTTTTTTATGAAAATGGTGGTCCAGAAATTTTCAAAATACAAATCAACAAGAATTGTCTTAAAATATGATAACTATAATGCCCTTCATATTATCATGATTATTTTTTAATTTATAAAACGTATAAATTAGCAAACATTTTTTATGAATTGAAAAAAGTTGTTTGTGTGGGTCATATTTGAAACCTTGTCAGAGAATACAAGATATTTTTCATTCATTTTTGTTTCATAACACATTTCTTCCGATAGTGCATACCTACTATACTGTTAATACGAGTGATATAAGGCAGAATTTATTAATTTCCACAAAAATAGGCAATAAATACCAACAAATAACATTTTAAATATAATGGTCAATCTTCAAATTCAATCTTTCAATAATCGAAAAATTTGGGTTTTTAAAATATTTTCTGTATTTTATGGTTATAACTTATCAATTATTTTTATTTTTAAGTAAACAGTTGTTCGTCTTTGTAAACAGAGAACAGTTTGACAAGAGATTGGTGTTCCTCTAGAATTTCTTTTCAAATTTAATGATAAAACTCGAAATAAAACTAATCGCTTTTTTAAAGATAATAAAATCAAAGGAAAGAGATTTATTTGCTTATTTTGTATGCAATTTTTGAAATTCCTTAAAATTAATTAGAATTGGATAAAAGCTTCTTTTCAGAAACAAATTCTCGTTAACAGTACTCTCATTATGTAGACGTACTGTGTACTATCAACTATTCATGACTTTAGATGTCGTTTTATCCAAAAATATAATATTTACTAGATAGAAATATATTTGTATTACTACTATGTTGGTGATATTGACAAGGTTATGCTTGAATGTATAAAGTTCACACTTATTATCTTGTATACATTTTTCTTGTAACACGAATACATAATACAGATAAATTTTAATATACATAGTCTCATACAAAATCTATTCTAAGTGTTAAAAATGTTATTTTCATTCGTTGATTTTATCAATCATGTGAAGTGTTTTATTTCAAAACCCTCATTAATAGATTCATAATGATTCAGCGTCTTTTTATGAAAATAATTTCATATGTTCAGTATTTACACTTTTCTTTTTACATGTCCTAAATAATTTTATGAATGAATAATGTTCTAAACTTGTTTATCAACAGCGAAATGAAATATGAATATTTGATATCCTATGTAAAACGTTAAAAATACAATTGTACAGTATTTTTCATTTGGAATACATACGCTTAATCAAACATTAAATAATGAGAATAAAATTCAAAAAAATCCCACGTTAAAATTTAACTGCATTACTAATCAAGAAAAATATTATTATAAGTTAATTGTGAATGTAAAAATCTCAATTAAAGTAAAATTACTAACAAATAAACATGCAGAAATATTAATATCGCGTAGAAACTAAATTTGATTTCACTGAAATTTTGTGACGTTATTTTATGAAATGAGATAAAATTGTAAATTATATTATTGTTTTTGCTAATTTCCTAATAAGTCTTACGAAATCAGACCTGGTCGGTGAATTTCCTAACCATCCAAAATCTATAAAGGAGGAATAAATTTCTTCCCAAATCAGACTCAAATGTATTAAAATGCGGTTATCCAGAAACTTGGTGCTGATGACATTTGAGACAATAGGAGTTAGGTTTTCCCTTTCAGAAAAGGCAACAAATTTAAGGTGACTGGTGGCAAAATGCGAGAAGTTGGTACAAGTTTCTCTGCCAGTTGAGAAAGTTTAAAGTTTGGTCTGATTTACTACTCCTGTGCAGAAGAGAGTAGGGGGCATTGGTCAATCCTTTCTAATTCAGGATTTTTCTGGGAAAAATGCTTAAGGTAGGCAAGTTCTGAAAAAGAAAGAATTGGATGAGTATAAACATCCTAAGCAAAACTGTCTTCCATTTCATTACCAAGTTCGACGTGTATGAAATCTACTGGAACCAAATGTCATGTTGAAGTGAAACAAGCTTTTACTTGAGTAATACATAGTTATTTATTTCATGTCCTATGTGGATTCCATTACTAAACTGATGCATCGATCTGCGAATATCAGTAAGAATACAAAGGTTACTACAGTAATTTCCATTCAGAATGAATTAAATACTTACACTGATTGTAAGTAGTCCCCTTTAAAAATTGATAAAAAATTTCGATTGATTTGACGAATAGAAAATTTTATTTTTGAAATTTCAATGTAAATGCTTCTTTCTACGCAATCATTGATTTTGATGTCATTTGCGGTAATATTAACGTAACATTTAGATATATTATTTATAATTTCCATGGCTTATTATCTAACAGTATTTCTGGAGGAGAGAGACTGTAGTTAAATGAATGCTACAGAAATCTCCATCAGGAGTGCAGAGAAAGTGACTCAACATTTGTAGAAGATACGGATAAGTGATATGACACTATTGATTATTTCTCTTAAGTCTTTGATTAGATATCCAATTACTCAGGTATATGAACGGGTTACGTTGTGTTTGCCATAGCTGTAAAAATGTAATACTTGACAAGACTTATTTCTCTTCTAAAGTGGAAGAGTTGAAGGTCATCTTCTAACAAAAAATACTTGAAGGGCTGTTGCATTTCACACCAATAACTAAACGAGAAGCACATATATCTGAATTTATTCTAATCTTTTCGATTCAGATTCTGAGGATCAAAAATTAGCTTTCTAACCATATTCAAATGGAGGTTGTGAGTATCAGATTAGAAGTTCTAACGATAATGACATCAGATTCTCAGTTTCTACAAATGAAGTATTTTAGAATATATGAGACTTTTCGTATCTTTAGAATAATATATTTTAAATGTTTATCACTTGAAAATACAGATCTAAAATATATCCTTAATACTTCGGACATTTTTCATAGGTATGTTCCTGGTGTTCATATGTCAAACTATGTTGTTAGTTATTATTTTTATTGGGAAAAAAGTATTAATATAGAAATATTTAATTAATAAGAAAAAAGCTGGTAATCGATTTAGAACGAGTAAAACATAGTTTACAACAAACAAGTTCTACCGCAAACATGAGTAAAGTCAGGAGAATAATTTTGTTTAGACTTTGAATCTTACGCAATATTTTCAGGGATCCATGCAGCGAGATCAAGTCAAAATATTTATATTAATTTTAAAATTATTAACTAACATGTATTGAAGTCAAAATTATCATGAATTATTTCAAACTAGTACAAAATCCTAAATTTCATTTAAAACGCCTTTTTGAACAAAAATTATATAATGTCAAATTTAGGTAACTTATAGTTATTTTTATGTTATTGGTAATGACTGAAGTACAGAATGCAATCAAGATTTAAAAATTAGAAAATGTTTGATAAATCAATGAGAAAATTATTTAAAGACGTGATAGAAATAGAAAAAAATTGGTCTTAAAAAGTATTATTAATTGTACGAAAAATCACTTTTAGAAAATAAGATGCACATAAAGAAGATTAAAATTAAAAATAGAAAAGTGAACAAAAGAAAACTCTTTTTGTATAGAAAAACCTTTAATTGATTATCTAATTTAATGAGAAGAGAGAATTATAGTTTTTTCTATAAATTGAACACAGCTTAATATTACTAGTTATGTTTTAATATCCGGAAGACAGATTTTAAAGCTTTTATGTAAAATTATTTTAAAAAATTGTAAGAAATCTGGCTCGACATAAAATAAATTATTTATCTTTTTTTTTAACTAAGACACTTTAGAATAAAAAAATCATTTTAATATTAAAAATTATGGGAAATGGAAACGTTATTTAAGCTTAATGTTTTGATATTCATATGAATTTCATATTACAAATTAACAATCAACTTTGAAGTTCAAAACCTTAGTATTCTTGGTTTCAAAGCTAAAATTTTCATTAGAAATTTATATTAGGCTTTAGTATAATTTGCACAAAGCCGATTAGTTGCATTAGTTTGAAGAAATAGAAAGAAAACATCGTTAATACAGTGTCAGTAATTTAATAATTATTTTTTTTTAAAAAAAGGCTATATTATTTTATTGTAAATTATTTTGCTGCTTCATATGAATACAGTTACAATTTGATAAATATACTATTTAATATTGATAAATAATTCTAGATGCTTTTATTTTCCTGAAATTCATTTATACTAATTGATAAGAAAGCATCACGAGAATGATTAATAAATGTCGCTATAATCAAGTGTATTGCTACTTTTTTTTTTCTTTTCATTCTCATCTCATCAAAGCATGCAGCAATTTTTTTCGTAATACCTTCAAGTTTTATTTTATAATATTTACAGCTTAATGTTTTCAGTTCATTTGTATCTCTTCTAATTAATTAATAAAGTGTCTGTATAATACTATTTACTTTTGCGGAACAAAATAATGGAATTAAAAAATATTTATCTCAAGCCTAGAGTTAATTAAAAGTAAATTGAATAGAATACAAAAATAATTTATTAAAAGCCTTATATTTACATAATAAATGAAATTTATAAAATAATATGTGATGTGTGTGTTACAGAGCAATTTCATGGATGATGGAGTAGAGCAAAATGTGTTACGGACAAGTGGCAGATAGTGTATGAATATTATATTGAAGGGTAATGCAATACTTAACGTCACTGTGGTTTGAAGATATTTAAAAAAGACATTAGTAATTAGGATTTCATTTAATTTAATAAAAGATGACTTGTGTGTGTGTGTGTGTTACAGTGAAAAAGTTTACTCTTTATATTCTTCAGCCAATTATTTTTATTTCATTAATTAAAAGCAAAGCATTGTTTTCTCTTTTGCTGCAATGGTCATTAAGAAAAAAATATTATTAATTTAAAAGAATTCTTTTTTGACAATAAAGCGATTGTTTCCAGTTGAGATCATGATTACACCACGTCAAAACAATTCTCATTGGTATAAAATATCCGTAAGTCAGATAACATTTC